>CM064880.1:13288991-13358774 GCA_003313485.2 Penstemon barbatus
CTTAGTTTATAATGTTACTGGAGATTTTGTTGTTTGAAAATGAATCATTTAACTGAGCTTAGTTTGTTCTTTAAAGATTTATGCGTGACTGAATTGCACACTGATAAATTGCGTGAATTGGAAAAAAATATTCCTGTTATCTTGTGTAAGTTGGAACAAATATTTCCAGGTGCTTTCTTTGACTCAATGGAGCATTTGACATTACACTTGCCATTCGTGGAACTTATGTGCGATCGCGTTCAATACAGATGGATGTACCCTTTCGAGAGGTAATTTCTAAATCTACCTAACTTTTTCAAGAGAGTTATGATTATTCCAGATTCTTTTATTCATATATGTGCACTCATTCTACTTAGGTTTCTACACAATTTGAAATACATGGTTAAAAATAGAGCTAGAGTAGACGGGCTCTATCCGTGTAGCGTACTTAGCACAAGAATTGTCATATTTAGCATCTTAGGCCCCAGTTGTTTGCCAAGATTAGACAAGATTAGGGGCCTGGATTGTGACGTGGCAGGTTTAATTGGGAGTTTGGTTGTCAACATTAAAAAGGTGGGCTGCCCGGGATTAAGGTGCCACATCAGCTTAATCCCACCATTCTTATCCTGCCTCCAACCCTGAGATTGAAATTAGTGGGGGATGACAATTTTTTTTGTGACCTTGTCCTTGTACTTTTAATGTATTTACATGAATGGTCCTTTTCTTAATTAAAATATATAAAACCATTTTCCATCTCCACTTTCTTTCTTCACGGCTGCCCAGATGCGATTTCTTCTTACCTTTTTTTTTCTTTTCAAATTCAGTTCTTTAGTATGAAAAATTGATGTTTTATTAATCACCAGTCTTCCCTTTCTCCTCTTTCTTTGTAGTTGAAGAATTCCATATCATTTTGAAGGTGATATCAAGTTAAGGTAAGAACCCTAATTTTTTTTGCAAATGTTGAAATTTTGTAAAATGTATGCTTTATTCGTGGTTCTTACGGTAGATGTGTAAAGTTAGGTCTCGTTTGATTTATTTTTTCTAGTTATTTAGTTATTTATTTATGGGTATATAGTATATATGAGAACCTTAATTATTTTTATGGGTATATAGTATTTATGAGGAATTAGACTTGGATGATCGTACAACAATTTTGAAGTAGGAGTTATGTAGACAAAAAAAAAAAAGAATTGAAGTTGTGAAAATAGGAACAAGGAACATTCCTATGCAACAATCTTTCAACAGACGACGGGCCATGAAAACTTCAGCCATGAGTCTGATATGGTATTGTATGGTATAATGGGAGTTGAATCGTCTAAGGAAGAAATTATATACCAAAAGAATGCAATTTTATAAATAAATAAATAGATTGGTGTTTCTTTCAGCTTCTACTACTTTAAACTATATGTCATATACTCTATAAATGAGGAATTTCTTAATTTAATAAATCATTTTTCACTTGATTATAAAATTTGACAGATAACTAATTTAATATTGTAGTCTTATATAGTAGTTCACAAACCGTGGACGTAATCATGAAAATGTTCAAATGTATAACAGTACGGTTTAGTGTCTAGTGTCTTGTAAAGTGGTGTTTGTGCTAGATGTGTAAAGTGGTTTATAAGTTTAGCCACCTTCTTAATGTTTATTTATAATTTAAGCTATTTTATTTTAAGTTTAGAAATTAATACTTTGATATCATTTTTGTTTTACAGAATCTGAAAATGAACAGTCGTCAGAAGTTACTACTTATAATTATAATTCATCAATTTTTATATCGATATTGCATTCTTCTTTATATGTACTTATGTTCACGTGAGCAAAGAACTAGAGAAGAACATATTAGGTTGAATAGGAGGAGAGTTCATTATAGTATAATAGATAGAATGTCTCACACTACGGAGAATTTAGAAAGTTTAATAGGAAGTGATGACGTCGACTGTTGCAAGAATTTACGGATGGATAGGGCCACATTCTTTAAACTTTCTGCTTTGCTTGAAGCTAGAGGTGGATTATGTCCTACAAAATATGTTAGTGTTCACGAACAATTAGCCATGTTCTTAGCTGTGTTGTCCCATCATAAGAAAAATAGAATAGTTGGCCACGACTATAAGAGATCTGGTGAAACTGTAAGCAAATGCTTCAATAGCGTGTTGAGGGCAGTTTTACGACTTCATCCTCTCCTCGTAGCTGCACCTGAGCCTATTAGGCCCGATTGTGACATATACACTTGGAAATGTTTTCCGGTACGCTTGTGATGTAAATAATAAAATTATAGCCAAATATTTACCTCTTTTTAAGTGTTAATGATTGTATTTTATGTTTAGGGTTGTGTTGGTGCATTAGATGGGATTTACATAAAGGTTAGTACATTGGCGGTTGATAGACCGCGTTATAGATGTCGCAAAGGTGAGATAGCTACAAATGCATTAGCATGTTGCAATAAGGATATGTTATTTACCTATGTATTGACTGGTTAAGAAGGATCCGCCGCCGATGGTAGAATATGGAGAGATGCTATCACTAGGCCCGATGGATTAAAGGTGGCCAAAGGTATATTTTGTGTAAATTATTAAAGTATAACCAAAAATTAATATATACCAATATTTCACAAGATTTCATTGACAATATTATTAAAATATGTTGTAGGCACGTATTACTTGGCGCATAATGGATACACAAATGAAGAAGGTTTTCTCACACCATACCGAGGTGTTCGCTACCATCTCAAAGAAAGGGGACAAGGTCAACAAGCTCCCCAAGACTACCGCGAGTATTTTAACATGCGCATTCGCGCGCAATAAATGTTATAGAGCGTACATTCGGAAACATTAAAACTCGTTGGCAATATTGCGAAGTCCTTCCTTTTACCCTCTAAAGATCCAAAATCATATTATCCTTTCTTGTTGCCAAATCAACAATTTTATTAGGAGTGAAATGGCATTTGATCCTATTGAATTGGAGGATCAATATCAAAGTGATGATGAGGATGATAATGTTGATAACACCCTATATGTGGAAACGGTGGAACCTTCTAATGCTTGGTCAAGATTCCGTGACTGTTTAGCAAGGGAAATGTACGGGCAATGGAGACTTGCTCGCCGTTAAGGATGTTCTTATGTTGGATTATGTTATTTGTGTTTTTATGTGTACTTTTATGAACGGTTATTTTTAATTGGAGTATTTTTATAATGTTTGTCTTATGGGATTGTATTAAAGCATGTTTGGACGAATGTCGTGTTGAATGTGATATGTTTGTTAACGTGTTGCAATGAATTGTAATTACTTTAGTTGTTGTTATGTGATGTTATTTGAACTACTATTTATGTTGGCTATGAAAATGTTAATTGGCAAAAGTATATTAATGTATTGCATTACTCGTTTTTTTCTTAGTAGGAAAAAATGGAAGGTCCAACTCAATCACGTAGGACTTGGTAACGTCGTGAAGAGGATGCTTTGATAATTTCATTGTGGGAACTAGTTACTAATGGTTGGAGGGCGGATAATTCCTTCAAGCCCGGTTATGTTGGTGCCTTGGAGAAATTGTTGGCCGTTAGGTGCCCCGGTGGTGATCTAAATCAACGTCATATTAGTTCAAAGCTAACCGTGTGGAAAAAATGGTATGCCATTCTTATTGGGATACTAGGAACAAGTGGGTTTGGATGGGATGATGATGCTAAAAAGATTCTCATTGATGATGCCGACGTGTGGGATAACTACGTGAGGGTAATGAATATTATAATTTACCGATTGTTAAAAAGCATTCTTGCAAGTGATTTTGAGTTCTAATTGATTCTTAATTTTGTTCATCCCGAAGCTAAAACTTTTAAGGGAAAAAGTTGGCCGTTCTACGAAGATTGGATCGAAATATTTGGGAAAATAGGGCCACCGGGGAAGGTGCAACAAGCTTTGTAGATGCAGCGGTTGAAGAGGTCATGGATGATGACCGTTACACTACACCAAGCAATAAGGGAAAGAAATCGGCGGTTGAACAATCTATGAAGACATGCATGATTATGTCAATTTAGGCACGGACGGTGATGAAGATCCGTGTATAACTCCGATTGATCGAATGAATTTTGCCACAAAGAAAGTCAAAGAGTTTGGTTGGACGCAAGAGGAAAAGTGGAGAATCTCCCGGGATGATAACATCTACTTGGACCGCTTGTTAATAGCGCGGAGTCTACGTTTGTCACCTTGCTTACCAAGTTTGACAAAGAGGGAAATTCCTCTATTCCACCTACTCAATCGGCTCCCCAAACGTCCACATTGGCTAAGCAAGTGTACGAGAATGTTGTCAAGTTCAACATTGAACCATCCGATACACATTTCTATGTCATAACCAAAATCGGATCAAATCCGTACTACATGGATTTGTTTCTATCTATGCCGGAGAACGACCAATTGAACTTCATCCAATCAATCATAGGGGGGAAGCTGGTATGAGATATCCAATTAATGCATGAGTTGGTATTTTTATTTTGATGAGCAAAATACTTTGGATTGCTATTACTATGGAAGGAATTAATATTTTGGACTTAGTTATTTAGTGCCTATGTTATGATTGGAGTTTGTTTAACTTTTATTTGACATGTTTTATGCATATGTGATTTAGACCTGTGATTAATTACAAGTGTTATACCTTTTGTTGGCAGCTCTATTGAAAACTTAATTACTAATAATTGAACTCCTTGAGCTAAAATCGTTGATGGAAAAAAAATTCCCAAGTTTGGATTGAGACAGCAGGCCACGATAATGGAAGAGGAAGAGATGAGTGTGCTTCAATGTGTTTACGTTTGGGAATGAGATACAATTCATTAATTTTTAGGGGAAAATTCGTCATTTTCAGTAAAATGAGCTATTTAATGGGTTGATGACCATTTCTTAGTCATGGCCCAAAAAAATTAACCAAACACTGGATTATAACTTAAAATCCAGTCTAAGATAAAAAAAAAAATAGTCGCATGGGCCTGATAAACTGCCCAATTTAGGGTAATCTAGTCTTGGCAACCAAACGGGGCCTTAATATTTTGAAATGATTTAATTGAACTGCATGTCCTGATTTCAAATTACTTTAGTAAGTTTAAGTTAATTATTCTATTCCTTTTCATATTTTGTTTAATCTCTACTAAGTATGGATTCTTTGTTGATTAATTTGGTGTGATTTGAAAATAATATTTGTGGATTATGATTTTGATTTATTGAGGATTTTATGTTTTTTTTGTTGTGATTAGAACTAATTGAGGATTCTTTTGTTTGATATTAATTTTGTATGTAGTGTTAGTTGTAGTATGATTAATAAGCAATTTTACATGTGAATTAAGTTTGAAGAATATTAAATGGATTCTTTGTTGATTAATTTAGTGGAGTTGGGCCGTATAATCAGTGAAGAATATTAAATGGAATCTTTGTGATTTGAAAATAATATTTGTGGATTATGATTATGATTTATTGAGAATTTTATGTTATTTTTTGTTGTGATTAGAACTAATTGAGGATTCTTATGCTTGATATTAATATTGTATGTAGTGTTACTTGTAGTATGATTAATAGGCAATTTTACATGTAGATTAAGTTTGAAGAATATTAAATGAATTCTTTGTATGACAACGCCGTACATGTTCTTAACCTGCATAATTCCCGGACCAAAAAATCCAAAAGATAGTATAGATGTTTATTCCTCTGTGGCATTTGCAGGTAGGGGTGTAAACGAGGGTAAATTTACATCTGTGCTTTTAATTGTTAAATAAATCGAGCTCGAAATAACTCGAGTTGAATAGCAAATAACTTGATATGGTTCTCAATCCTTTTTGCAGGAGTTCAGGCTTCAATCAGTTGAAGGATTTGAGCCAAATCAACGGCTGGTGGTTGAGGAGATGTTTGAGGAAGGCGATTTGGTGAATGTTTAAGGAACTACAATTGGAAAAGGGTTTCAAGGTGGAATTAAGAGACACAATTTCAAGAGAGGTCCTATGAGTCATTGGTCAAAAAGTCATAGACAACTAGGATCAATTGGTGCTGGAACTATTCCTGGGCGTGTTTATCCGGGAGAAGAAAATGCCTGGGAGAATGGGAGGAACAAAGACGAAGATAAGGAAATTGAAAGTAATTAAGATTGATAATGAATATTTATATATATATATATATATACTAGGAGAATGTGTGTGTATATATACATACATATAAATATACATATATATATATATATATACATACATATAAATATGGGATAAGTTTGTGTGTGTGTGTGAGTATTTTTTGGATTTGCTTGAAAAATTCGTATTTTTTTTACGAAAATATGGGATAAGTTTGGATTAGTATATATATATATATATATATATATATATATATATATATATATATATATATATATATATATATATATATATATATATGTTTATATGTATATTTATATGTATGTGTATACACACACACACACACAATATGTATATATATATATGTCCACTTAGAGAGGCGGAGGAGGTCGGAGGAGTGCTTGGTAGTTGAGACGGCGGCGGAAGAGAGGGATTTAGAGGTGGTGGGTATGGTGGCGGAGAGATAAGAGACTGACATTGTGATAACTGTAGTTAGTTTGTGAAGTTTTGGGTATTGGGGTTTGTTTATCTTATCCACACCCCCACCAAGGAAGATAAAGTGATGGATACGGTGCTCTGCGGTGCAATGCTCCCGAATAACGCATACTCCGGATTATATAATTAGGGGTGGGGGTTGGGTTCGGAAAATTCAAACTCGACTTATCCAATTTTAAAATAATCTAATGGGGTGAGTATTTTTGGATTTGCTTGAAAAATTCGTATTTTTTTACGGAAATATGGGTTAAGTTTGGGATTAGTATATATATATATATATATATAATCAACCTATTGATATTGGAAGACCCAACAAGACTTAAAATTCGTTGATCAAGAATCATTGTCACTTTTCAAATTATTTGGTGCGGCTCGACCCCTGAGAAGTCCCCACATCCGGCCAAAGACACTTAGCAACAGTTTTCGGATTAACACACTCGTCATTTTCATCGCCTGTTGTGGAGGATTTATTGGCCCTGTTTGGATCCATTTTGGCCCAAATGTTTTGCCCAACATTTGGGCCAAAATGGATCATTATTACGTTTGGCCCAGTATTTCCCACGAAACTCATGGTCCAATATGTTTCGCCGGACAAGTCAACAAATACTGCCAAAGTGAATAAATGCCCGACAAGTCATGGTGTACTGCCGATGTGAGTAAATGATGTGTAATTGAGTTGACAAGACTTGCACATGCCACATGCACGCCTACTCTTCATCATTTATGTATAGCTCTGGCTCTCTGCACATGCAGTCTTATAAGTGATATATATATATATATATATATATATTTGGTAAAAATAAATGATAAAAATTAATACTATTGTCTATTACTTTATGTATTAGCAATTTAACATATATTATCGTTTATGGTTCATTATTTTTTATGTATTATCTTTTATATATTAACAAATTAAAATATATATAATAAATTTATATATTATCCGTATTATACATGGTTCATGAGATTAATATTTATTTTCTCTTAAAAAAATTTAATAATAATTTATATCCATGTAATATTCTTAATATTCAGTTTACCTTAAATTGCTTCCTTTCAAATATAAGAGATAAATTGAACATAACGAATATTATAGGGAATAAATTGTCATTAAAAGATGAATAGTCATTTTCATAAAATTAAAAATTTAATAGTTGGACTAAATTCATGTCAAATGACAAATTGTGAGACGAAATTCGACGAATTAATTTAGTTTGGGACCAAAAATCCAAATCCAAATGACAAAGTGAAAGACAAGATGTAACAAAAAAAAATGTACAACAGAAGTCAAATGAACTTTGCAGTTTGCACATGCCGATGTCATTTTCTTTATCGTTGTTGCCGACCTATTTAAATGTGTTTGTTCATTATATTTTATGTAAAGGCATGGTTCATTATATTTTATGAATTATTTTTTATATATTAGCAATTTAAAACATATAATAAATTTAAATATTAACTTATTATGCATGGTTCATGAGATCAATATTTTTTTTCGATTAAAAAAATTTAATGATAATTTACATCCACGTAATATTCATAATATTCAGTTTACCTTAAATTACTTCCTTTGAAATTATAAGAGATAAATTGAACATAATGAATATTATAGGGAATAAATTGTCATTAGTCCCTTAAAAAGGTAAAAGATGAATCGTCATATTCATAAAATTAAATATTTAATAATGGACTAAATTCATGCCAAATGACAAATTATGAGACGAAATTCGACGAACTAATTTAGTTTGGGATGAAAAATTCAAATTTATAATTAGTTTTGGACGAATTCTGCAATCTTATATACTGCAATTTATGATTTGCATGATTGTGTACTATAAGCATCTATGTGGCAAGTGGGGTGATATTTTACATGTCAAAAATTTACGGTTCTAAATTGACTAAGTGATATAGGTTGGAACGAAAATCACTAATTAATTAGGGTACATTTGTTGCATTTTTTCCTTGTAACTAACACTCAACTAGTTTCATTATCAAACTCTCGTGACTCTCTATATTATGTCTTTCTCTTACACATAGAGTTGTTTCTCTCCAATTATTTATCTAAGTTTTCATATCTTCTGATTTAGTGTACATAGATGATTGAAAAACTGAGAATAATTGTATGCTAGCTGTCTCCAACTTTTTTCTCTTTCATCTCTTCTGATTTCCTCTCCAACTTTTTTTTTTTACATTTATCAATTGATTCTTGTAGGGTACGTAGATAATTCTTGTATCAAATAATTTGCCTATTTAATCTCAATGTCTTCTTGTTTTTCATCTACCTTAACACACATCTCTTCAAATACAATTCAAACTATTGTGCCTTCTTTGCACACGAGCACCCAAGCAGCTTCTTGTGGTTCGTTTACGGACAGTTCGGACCATTCTTCGCCGACAATGAAAAGTCACCAGGTTTTCTTCAACACTCATGGCATTTATTTATGAAATTATCTGCATATTTTTGTGGTCTATGGTAGTATTCATTTTGCTTTCTGCATGTGAGTGTTGAAGAAGCAGATTTACCTTCATGGTCCCTCAATTTGTTTGAATCAGTTTCGGTGACTAAAATCAGAAGACTTGAATTAATATTATCACTATTACCCTTTTAATAGTCCGAACAGCAAATATACACCTACCTCTTAGGTTTGCTCTTAAGATAAGAAATGTGATCTGCTAAAGTGAAATGTGTATATTTAATTTCTATTTGAATTAATTTCTCTTAAGATAAGAAATGTATATTTAATTTAATGTGTACATTTCTCTTAAGATAAGAAATGTAAGAAATATACACCCTTTGAATTAATTTCTCTCGTACTATAAGAAATGTATATTTATGAGAATTAAATGATATTAGATGGATAACTATGGAAGTATGAACCCATCCGAAGCGCAACCCAATGGGGTTAGGCGCGATAGGGCTGCCATAGCAGACTAGCCATTACCAAATGTTGAGGCTTTTATAGATGTTATGCACCATGCATGGATGAGTGGTCGATTATTAGGTCTTAATTTTAGCGCTAGTGTTTGGAAGGATATTAGTGTTAATTTTCATGCAAAGGCACCTATTTCGTTACCTCGTCCATATACGTTGGTCGAGCTAAAGGGAAAATGTAGGCGAATTAAAACTCAATGGAAACGTTATCATGAAATAATGCAAAAACAAACCGGCTGGGGGTGGAATGAGGAGAACCGGACATTCGATCCACCAGATAATGGAGCTTGGCAAGCACATGTCCAGGTAAAAGTAATTATTTAATTTGTTAATATTATTTAATTAATTTTGCAAATATTTAATCTAATTACATAAATTTACTATTTTGTAGGAATTTCCGGAAGATGCTGGTCTTAATAAGAGACCTATGCCTCGTTACTATGAGTGTACAGATATGTGGGGTGATAAAACAGCAACAGGCGAATCTGCTTCCTCCTCAGTACAAATTCCGATTGATGTCAACGATGATGAGACTGGTTCGCCATTTGTGCCTAATGTTGATCCATCGATCGACAACATTTCTCATCGTCCTACACCTTCTTGGATGTCGACTGGGAACTCATCAAAGAAGAGCAAGAGCAACAATAGCATCGACCGTGGCATGGATGCATGGACTGAACTTAACGTTGCAAAACTAGATAAGATTAATAAAAGGTCTGAAGAGGATGTGGATGCATGTATCGATGCGCTCGAGCACATGGTGGATCTAGATCAAAATCAATATTGGAAAGCCATGCGCGAGTTACGTAATAGATTTACCAGAGATTGTTTTATTAAGATGACTCAAGATAGGCGTCGAGCTTGGGTCGAGGCACTCCCCTAGAGTAACTGTCGATTAGGAACTATTTCGTATAATTTTATGTTATTTGAGTATGTGAACTATTTGACTTACCTTATTTGCTTCCTGGATATCTACGTCATAACTATTTCAAGTATCAGTGTGATTAAACTTGTTTTACTACTTAGTTATGTTTTTGCTATATTAAAAAGTTTATCTATCTTATTGGAAGTAATTAGGTATGGAAAATTATGATAGTGATGGCTCATCTTCCAATGAGATGAATAATCCTAGTGAGAATAACTCTTCTGATTTCGATTCTGATAGTGATGATGGTGGTAGGGATATAATGTTTTTGTCCACCGTATTCCCACGGTACTTCATACCACGAATCCCACGCAACACGTCTAGACTTCAAATTATGATAGTGATGGCTCATCTTCCAATGAGATGAATAATCCTAGTGAGAACAACTCTTCTGATTTCGATTCTGATAGTGATGATGGTGGTAGTGATATAATGTTTTTGTCCACCGTATTCCCACGGTACTTCATACCACGAATCCCACGCAACACGTCTAGACTTCAAATTCCCATGGTGGTAGTGATATAATGATGGTGGTAGTGATATAATGTAAACGAGTTGAGTGATTGCATAATTAGGTAATTGAATATGGATTGATTTTCTGATTTTTTTTTTCAAATTTGATTTATTTTGTAAACTCATTTATTTCGTACAAGTTGGATATAATTGAATACTATCATGGTCATTTAGAAAAATTGGCCAACTCAATGTTGTATCCTCGTAGACTTTTGATAGAAACTCCCTAGACCGAACAATTGCTCACGTTCCAGACTTCAAGAATTAGTGTAAAGGAAAAAGTTGTCAGTTCTTCCTTTAAGAGCAGGATGACTATAATCGCGGAAATCTCTTTTTATCTCATTGAATTATGGCAGTGAAGGATTCTCGGGTAATAGACTAACTTTAGATATGTTATGGACATCTCTTTTTATCATAATTACTTAAGCAAGTTGGCAAGCCCTACAAATTGGAATCGCAATTTCGCATCACATGACACAAAATTCATGGACATATTTCTTCTTCAATATATATTCTAAATGTTTGCCAATAATAAAAGACTAAACATCGAACTTCGATTTTAATAACCGTAGATCACAATTAATGCGAGTAGTAAGTCATTAAATTACACATATATATATTTAACAGTTATAAAACTGGCAATAATTGGATATGAACCGCCAATTCAACATCATTCTATCAAACCTACAATTTTCCTTCTCCTTCAATCACAATTTCAACTTCCAAATTGACTTACAAAAAATCCTTCTAAGAACCTACGCAAAAACTTGGGCATCAATATTAGGTAGTAAATAGAATTACTAAATTATAAACACGTATGGAGATAACATACAATTTGATGCCATTAAAATTACGGAGATAACATACAAAAATTGAAACATACAATTTGACGCAACTAAACATATGAAGCTAATACAACTTAACGCCATTAAAAATCCGGAACTAACACACAAATATGGAGCATAAAAGAAATTGAAACATACACTTTGTATATTCTTCAAAATATCGCCTTTATCACCATATTGAGAGACAACGACATCATTTCCAGTACTCCTCCAGCTCTTCACGACAACAGATTTCACCTCCACTGTAACCCTAACAATCAGCAGCTTTCCGCGAGTAGAACTATCGTCGGAAAGGAAAGAGGAAAGGAAAGAGTTGAGATCTAATGGCTTTACGTATAGCGCGTGGCTAATTTTGATGATGGCAGATGAGGCGGTGGTGAACTCGCGGCTGCAACGGTATGCCACAAAGGCAACGCCGAGGCCTAACAGGCTACCGTCTGCAATCGAAGATACCCGGCCGTGAAGTTTGCCGTACCAGAAGCGCCAATGCCACCATCGACATCTTCCTTCCGATCAATTTTTTGTACTTTTTCGTCACTATCAGTAGTTCACTCTTTTTCCCTTCCTCCCTTCTCTTTTCCCCGAATTAATATTTAATTTTGTTTTAATTATGCAGAAAAATAAAATTGTTAATGGGCTTTCAATGATGGGCCTAGATTTCTGGTAGAACTGTGATCCAACCCTTGTAAGAGGATTCGTAATATAAATAAGTGTAAAGTGTAAACGAGTTGAGTGATATGATTGCATAATTAGGTAATTGAATATGGATTGATTTTTTGATTTTTTTTTTCAAATTTGATTTGATTTTGTAAACTCATTTATTTCGGACAAGTTGGATATAATTGAATACTTTCATGGTTATTTAGAAAAAATGGCCAACTCAATGTTGTATCCTCGTAGACATTTGATAGAAACTCCCTAGACCAAACAATTGCTCACGGTCCCGACTTCAAGAATTAGTGTAAAGGAAAAAGTTGTTAGTTCTTCCCTTAAGAGCAGGATGACTGTAATCGCGGAAATCTCTTTTTATCTCATTGAATTATGGCAGTGAAGGATTCTCGGATAAAAGACTAACTTTCGATATGTTATGGACATCTTGCGTTGTCGTTTTACTTTAAAACCAATTGGTTTCCAAAGAAAGCAATTCACAATTTCACAACACGAGCCGAACACCGAAAAATTATTGGCACAATTGAAATATAATTTGTTATTTTTTGCTTTTCCACAACTTTTATTTATACGAAACATGAGCATAATTACTTAAGCAAGTTGGCAAGCCCTACAAATTGGAATCGCAATTTCGCATCACATAACACAAAATTCATGGACATATTTCTTCTTCAATATATATTCTACATGTTTGCCAATAATAAAATACTAAACATCGAATTTCGATTTTAATAACCGTAGATCACAATTAATGCGAGTAGTAAGTCATTAAATTACACAGATATATCTTTAACAATTATCAAACTAGCAATAATTGGATATGAACCGCCAATTCAACATCATTCTATCAAACCTGCAATTTTCCTTCTCTTTCAATCACAATTTCAACTTCCAAATTGACTTACAAAAAATCATTATAATAAACTACAGAAAAACTTGAGCATCAATATTAGGTAGTAAATAGAATTACTAAATTATAAACACATATGGAGATAACATACAATTTGATGCCATTAATATTACAGAGATAACATACAAAAATTGAAACATACAATTTGACACAATTAAACATATGAAGCTAATACAACTTAACGCCATTAAAAATTCGGAACTAATACACAAATATGGATCATAAAAGAAATTGAAACTCACAGTTTGTATATTCTTCAACATGTCGCCTTTATCACCAGATTGAGAGACAACGACGTCATTTCTAGTACTCCTCAAGCTTTTCACGACAACAGGTTTCACCTGCATTGTATCTCCAACAATCACCAGCTTTCCGCGAGAATCACTATCGTCGGAAAGGAAAGAGTTGAGGTCTAATGGCTTTACGTCTGGCGCGTGTCTAATTTTGACGATGGCAGATGACGCGGTGGTGAACTCGCGGCTGCAACGGTATTCCACAAAGGCAACACCGAGGCCTAACAGGCCGCCGTCTGCAATCGAAGATACCCGTGAAGTTTACCATTCCAGAAGCGCCAATGCCGCCATCGGCATCTTCCTTCCGATCAATTTTTTGTACTTTTTCGTCACTATCAGTAGTTCACTCTTTTTCCCTTCCCCCCTTATCTTTTCCCGCATGAATTTTTAATTTTGTTTTAATTATGCAGAAAAATAAAATTGTTAATGAGCTTTCAGTGATGGGCCTTGGGTTCTGGTAGAACTGTGATCTAAACTTGTAAGCGGATTCGTAATATAAATAAGTGTAAAGTGTAAACGAGTTGAGTAATATAATTGCATAATTAGATAATTGAATATGGATTGATTTTTTAAATTTTTTTTCAAATTTTATTTGATTTTATAAACTCATTTATTTCTAACAAGGTGGATATAATTGAATACAACCATGGTTATTTAGAAAAATTGGTTAACTCAATGTTGTATCCTCGTAGACTTTTGATAGAAACTCCCTAGACCGAACAATTGCTCGCATTCCCGACTACAAGAATTAGTGTAAAGGAAAAAGTTGTCGGTTCTTCCTTTAAGAGCAGGATGACTGTAATCGCGAAAATCTCTCTTTATCTCATTGAATTATGGCAGTGATGGATTCTCGGGTAATAGACTAACTTTCGATATGTTATGGACATCTTGCATTGTCATTTTACTTTAGAACCAACTGGTTTTCAAATAAAGGAATTCACAATTTCACAACACGAGCCGAACACCGAAAAATTATTGGCACAATTAAAATATAATTTGTTATTTTTTTCTTTTCCACAACTTTTATTTATACGAAACATGAGCATAATTACTGAAGCAAGTTGGCAAGCCCTACAAATTGGAATCGCAATTTCGCATCACATGAGACAAATTCATGGTCATTTTTCTTCTTCAATATATATTCTAAATGTTTGCCAGTAATAAAAGACTAAAAATCAAACTTCGATTTTAATAATCGTAGATCACAATTAATGCGAGTAGTAAGTCATTAAATTACACATATATATATTTAACAGTTATCAAACTGGCAATAATTGGATATGAACCGAAAATTCAACATCATTCTATCAAACCAACAATTTTCCTTCTCCTTCAATCACAATTTCAACTTCCAATTTGACTTACAGAATATCATTCTAAGAACCTACGCAAAAACTTGGGCATCAATATTAGGTAGTAAATAGAATTACTAAATTATAAACACGTATGGAGATAACATACAATTTGATGCCATTAAAATTACGGAGATAAAATACAAAAATTGAAACATACAATTTGACGCAATTAAACATATGAAGCTAATACAACTTAACGCCACTAAAAATCCGTAACTAACACACAAATATGGAGCTTAAAAGAAATTGAAACATACACTTTGTATATTCTTCAAAATATCGCCTTTATCACCAGATTGAGAGACACCGACATCATTTCCAGTACTCCTCAAGCTTTTCACGACATCAGATTTCACCTCCACTGTACCCCTAACAATCACCAGCTTTACGGTAGAATAACTATTGTCAGAAAGGAAAGAGTTGAGGTTTAATGGCTTTACGTATGGCGCGTCGCTAATTTTGATTATGGCAGATGTCGAGGTGGTTAACTCGCGGCTGCAAAGGTATGCCACAAAGGCAACGCAGAGGCCTAACAGGCCGCCTTCTGCAATCAAAGATACCCGTGAAGTTAGCCGTACCAGAAGCGCCAATGCCGCCATCGACATCTTACTTCCGATCATTTGTTGTACTTTTTCGTCACTATCAGTAATTCACTCTTTTTCCCTTCCCTCCTTCTCTTTTCCCCACATGAATATTTAATTTTGTTTTAATTATGCAGAAAAATAAAATTGTTAATGGGCTTTCAATGATGGGCCTAGCGTTCTGGTAGAACTGTGATCCAACCCTTGTAAGCGGATTCGTAATATAAATAAGTGTAAAGTGTAAACAAGTTGAGTGATATAATTACATAATTAGATAATTGAATGTGGATTGATATATTGAATTTTTTTTCAAATTTGATTTTATTTTATAAACTCATTTGTTTTTGACAAGTTGGATATAACTGAATACTATCATGGTTATTTAGAAAAATTGGCCAACTCATTGTTCTATCCTCGTTGACTTTTGATAGG
The DNA here is from genome assembly GCA_003313485.2 of Penstemon barbatus. Taxonomy (NCBI): domain Eukaryota; kingdom Viridiplantae; phylum Streptophyta; class Magnoliopsida; order Lamiales; family Plantaginaceae; genus Penstemon; species Penstemon barbatus. The sequence continues at coordinate 13,305,016 of CM064880.1, forward strand.
AACTCCCTAGACCAAACAATTTCTCGGTTCCCGACTACAAGAATTAGTGTAAAGGAAAAAGTTGTTGGTTCTTCCTTTAAGAGCAGGATGACTGTAATCACGGAAATCTCTCTTTATATCATTGAACTAAGGCAGTGAAGGATTCTCGGGTAATAGACCAAAATTTGATATGTTATGGACATCTTGCGTTGTCGTTTTACTTTAGAACCAATTGGTTTTAAAAGAAAGCAATTCACAATTTCACAACAAGAGCCGAACATCGAAAAAATATTGGCCAATTGAAATATAATTTGTTATTTTTGCTTTTCCACAACTTTTATTTATACGAAACATGATCATAATTACTGAAGTAAGTTGGCAAGTCCTACAAATTGGAATCGTAATTTCGCATCACATGACACAAAATTCATGGACATGTTTCTTCTTCAATATATATTCTAAATGTTTGCCAATAATAAAAGACTAAATATCGAACTTCGATTTTAATAACTGTAGATCACAATTAATGTGAATAGTAAGTCATTATATCTTTAACATTTATCAAACTGACAATAATGGGATATGAACTGAAAATTAAACATCATTATATCAAACCTACAATTTTCCGTCTCCTTCAATCACAATTTCAACTTCCATTTTTACTTACAAAAAATCATTCTATGAACCTACGCAAAAACTTGAGCATCAATATTAGGTAGTTAATTGAGTTACTAAATTATAAAGACGTATGGAGATAACATAAAATTTGATGCCATTAAAATTACGGAGATTACATACAAAAATTGAAACATACAATTTGACGCAATTAAACATATGAAGCTAATACAACTTAACGCCATTAAAAATCCGGAACTAACACACAAATATGGAGCATAAAAGAAATTGAAACATACACTTTGTATATTCTTCAAAATATCGCCTTTATCAACAGATTGTGAGACAACGACATCATTTCCAGTACTCCAAAACCTTTTCACGACAGCAGATTTCACCTCCACTGTACCCCTAACAATCACCAGCTTTCCGCGAGAATAACTATCGTCGGAAAAGAAAGAGTTGAGGTCTAATGGCTTTACGTATGGCGCGTGGCAATTTTGATTATGGCAGATGACGAGGTGTTGAACTCGCGGCTGCAAAGGTATGCCATAAAGGCAACGCCGAGGCCTAACAGGCCGCCTTCTGCAATCAAAGATACCCGTGAAGTTTGCCGCACCAGAAGCGCCAATGCCGCCATCGACATCGTCCTTCCGATCAATTTTTTGTACTTTTTCGTCACTATCAATAGTTCACTCTTTTTCCCTTCCCTCATTCTCTTTTCCCCGCATGAATTTTTAATTTTGTTTTAATTATGCCGAAAAATAAAATTGTTAATGGGCTTTCAATGATGGGCCTAGGGTTCTGGTAGAACTGTGATCCAACCCTTGTAAGCGGATTCGTAATATAAATAAGTGTAAAGTGTAAACAAGTTGAGTGATATAATTGCATAATTAGATAATTGAAAGTGGATTGATTTTTTGAATTTTTTTCACATTTGATTTGATTTTATAAACTCATTTATTTTGGACAAGTTGGATATAATTGAATACTATCATGGTTATTTAGAAAAATTGGTCAATTCAGTGTTGTATCATCGTAGACTTTTAATATAAACTCCCTAGACAGAACAATTTCTCGCGTTCCCGACTTCAAGAATTAGTGTAAAGGAAAAAATTGTCGGTTCTTTCTTTAAGTGCAGGATGACTGTAATCGCGAAAATCTCTCTTTATATCATTGAATTATGGCAGTGAAGGATTCTCGGGTAATAGACCAACTTTCAATATGTTATGGACATCTTGCGTTGTCGTTTTACTTTAGAACAAATTGGTTTTCAAAGAAAGCAATTCACAATTTCACAACACGAGCCGAGCACCGAAAAATTATTGGCACAATTGAAATATAATTTGTTATTTTTTGCTTTTCCACAACTTTTATTTATACGAAACATGATCATAGTTTCTGAAGCAAGATGGCAAGTCCTACAAATTGGAATCGCAATTTCGCATCACATGACACAAAATTCATGGACATATTTCTTCTTCAATATATATTCTAAATGTTTGCCAATAATAAAAGACTAAATATCGAACTTCAATTTTAATAACCGTAGATCACAATTAATGTGAATAGCAAGTCATTATATCTTTAACAGTTTTTAAAATGGCAATAATTGGATATGAACCGAAAATTCAACATCATTCTATCAAACCTACAATTTTCCTTCTTCTTCATTCTCAATTTCAACTTCCAACTTGACTTATAAAAAATCATTCTAAGAACCTACGCAAAAACTTGGGCATCAATATTAGGTAGTAAATAGAATTACTAAATTATAAACACGTATGGAGATATCATACAATTTGATGCCATTAAAATTACGGAGATAACATACAAAAATTGAAACATACAATTTGACGCAATTAAACATATGAAGCTAATACAACTTAACGCCATTAAAAATCCGGAACTAACACAAAAATATGGAGCATAAAATAAATTGAAACATACACTTTGTATATTCTTCAAAATATCGCCTTTATCACCAGATTGAGAGACAACGACATCATTTCCAGTAATCCTCCAGCTTTTCACGGCAATAGATTTCACCTCCACTGTACCTCTAACAATCACCAGCTTTCCGCGAGAATAACTATCGTCGGAAAGGAAAGAGTTGAGGTCTAATGGCTTTACGTATGGCGCGTGGCTAATTTTGATGGTGGCAGATGACGCGGTGGTGAACTCGCGGCTGAAACGGTATGCCACAAAGGCAACGCCGAGGCCTAACAGGCCGCCGTCTGCAATCGAAGATACCCGTGAAGTTTTTCGTACCAGAAGCGCCAATGCCGCCAACGACATCTTCCTTCCGATCAATTTTTTGTACTTTTTCGTCACTATCAGTAGTTCACTCTTTTTCCCTTCCCCCCTTCTCTTTTCCCCGCATGAATTTTTAATTTTTTTTAATTATGTAGATAAATAAAATTGTTAATGGGCTTTCAATTATGGGCCTAGGGTTCTGGTGAACTGTGATCCAACCCTTGTAAGCGGATTCGTAATATAAATAAGTGTAAAGTGTAAACGAGTTGAGTGATATGACTTAACAGCTAGGTAATATCACTTCACTCAACTCAACCCTTGCTAGCCCTTTTAGGTTAAGTCATATCACTCAACTCGTTTACACTTTACACTTAGTTATATTACGAATCTGGTTACAAGGGTTGGATCACAGTTCTACCAGAACCCTAGGCCCATCATCGAAAGCCCATTAACAATTTTATTTTTCTGCATAATTAAGACGAAATTAAAAATTCATGCGGAGAAAAGAGAAGGACGGAAGGGAAAAAGAATGAACTACTGATAGTGACGAAAAAGAGTGAACTACTGATAGTGACGAAAAAGCAAAAATAATTCAAGACCCAATATCACAAGAACGTTTTAAAATAATTAAGCAAAAATTCACTATAAAATCGAAATTAATCACAACTTTTAATCATATAACCTCATTAACTCTATCGAAATTTATTATCAAGCCATATATTTTTACTATATCAAGTTTTCACTTTCATTACTACACCATTCTTATAACTAAAATCGAGTTAACCGAGATATACGCATAACATAGCGGCCGCGAGACCCCTGCTACCAGCATTTTTTTGCTGCGGGACAAGCAGGGGTTTTTTGTATAATCCCCCTTTGATCCTACTTGTATTTTTAGGCATCTTGGGGGACTTTTTGGCCTTAGTTTCCATTGTTTGGAGGGTAACTTAGGCATTTGGGGTTGTAGATTTCACTAGGTTAGTAGTTAAGTTGGGAAATCATTCACAACTTCAACATATCTCATTTTACATATATTATCTTGCCTCCTTATTGAAGAACTCTCACTTGAACTCCCCATTGAAGACAAGAAGGCTTGAGGGAGAAGTTGTTGAAAATCTCAACCACTAAGCTTACTCTAACTCTTATTACTTTGTTCATTTACATTTATGGCTTTCATTAATGTATTGGATGATTTATTTAATGTTATGAGTGGATAATTCCGCTTTTCTTGGGTTTTATTGATACTATGTTTGATCTATGATTGAATGATGAATTAATGGTTGTTGCTATACTTACAAGTGTTTGTTAAAGTAGTTTGAGTTTTTGTCAACTTGTGGTTAGGCCAACCATAGGATGAAATGAATTGATCTTTAATTGCTAGGCATAGTGGATTAAAGATTTGATTGTAAAACTAGGTTGTGATTTGATTTTAGGATATGAATATACCTAGATCATTTCATGTTCTAATAAGGTTTGGGAACTAATGCATCACTTAGGCTTAATCCTTTTAGACATAAATTGGATTAGTCTGCTTTGGTAGGTTCCTACGCTATCGGAAGATACGTATGAATAATTTATGAAATCTTGAACAACAAACATAAGTGTAGTTGTTAATTGTTGAGTTATTTATCTTGAATCGAACTAGGTGACGTAAAATCCTAGAAGCCTTTACATATATTAAGTCAAGTGTTAGTTTCCATAATCACCTTACCTTAGTCCTATTATCATTACCACCACCACTTTACCGTATTCAACCTACAAATCTAAGTCGAAGTAAAAAGACGTTAGTTGGTAATTAATTGAACAATTCCTCGTGGGTTCGACACTCCTTATCACTTTATTACTTGTAACGACCGTATACTTGCGCGTTTACGTACTCGTGTTTGGAGCGTAACATCAATTGATATAGATAATAAGGTCAAACTGAATAACGGTAACGAAAAGAAGATCGATGAAGATTGAAAACAAAACAGAATATCCGACCTCGTGGGTTCTATTTTAGGAGGGCTTGTACGATCAGAAGTCGCAATATCCGACCTCGAAGACACATCAGCCGACCCCAAACGCTATCCATCTTACTCCGACCACAAGCCAAGGGGTTCATGCTTGGATTCTACTGTTGGGCCGACCCCAGGCCCAGGCCTGTGGGCCGAGAAATATGCCCCTGCAGATGGTTCAGCTAGCACAACGATTCTACTATAAATACCACAAGCATTTATGATGCCAATAACGCACGATTCCCCAGGTGCTCCTCATTCGGAGCTATTGCTCGAAGCCTATTTGAAGCTTAGCTTTCGATCATATAGTGTGTGCTAGTCTCTAGCTTGTACGGCATCTAATTAAGCCCAAATAGGACCTCGAATTATACTGTAATCACGTTCGATAATATAAGTATTTGACCCTATCATTGGCATTTTAGCACATTTACTGTATTTACTTTCCATTATTGATCTCCTACGAAACCACATTTGATCAGTCAATGAAATCAACAAATATCGATAATATGAAATCAAAGAGACGATTCAAGAACGACCATATATTAGCAAAGGGGTTATATGAAGTATCAACCAACACCGAAAGGATAAATTTCTATAAGGATCATAATGGGCAGTTGAACCAGAAATTTTGCCAATGAAAAATGAAACAATTGAGTTTATAGACTGAGCAAAAATAACTTCGAAATAAAGTATTGAGGACCTCAAAGGTCGATCGAGTCAAGGATTGTTCAAATAATATAACCAAAAAGTGGTCGATTAAGTATTTTCAATGAATGCATCAAGGCACAATCTAATAGGAGTCTTAACAAGGATTATGATATTGAATGGAAAAATGTTAGTTGTAATGATAATAATAGATATTCGAATTAAAAGCTCAATTTGAACTATGTAATCAGATAACAAGTATCGTTAAGGGTTATAAGACTATCACATCAGAAGTCTCAACAGAGATAAACAAGAAGGTTGAATCAGGGATATCAATAAAGACAAAGGTTCTTATATTAATGACCAGAGTGTTAAAGTGTTTTTGAACATCTGAAAATCAAGTTAAGACAAAATGCACTATTCAAGGCTTCATTTAAAGAAGCAATGAGTGTAATGATGATACTAGAGCGAATAAGGTTCAAGAACAAGGCACGAAAAATGAAATGGTCCAATTTACAAGGTTAATGATAACAAAGAGGATAAAACAACTTCAGAAGGAATATGATACAAGTATGAAGTTGACAGTACATTTCTTTTAAGAATAACAAGCAGTAATAATATGAAATCGAAGAGACTTCTTCTGAACCTTTCGCAATTCAATAAATAGGTTCATGGAATAAAGATAATGAAATATTCTTAACCACTTAATCAAATTAAGGTAAGTAGTTTGATTCACGAATTCACTACGAAGAAGTAGCTCGTGAAATAAAAAGGGAGTACAAACTCCGAACAAATGTAAAACTCAAATATTTAATGGTTAACTTTGTCGGGAAAAATGAGGAGTTTGAACTTTTTTTTTTAATTTGAGGGTATTAAGTGCTAATTTTGTATTTTGGGGTGCAAAGTGTTCATTTATTATGTTTTGGGGTGCAAGTTGTTAATTTATTCTTAATTAGGGAGTTTAAAGTGCTAATTTTATTTTGGGGGGGGGGGGGGGCAAAGTGCCAAAAATTTATATATAATTACCTATTTTGCCCTTGAGTTTTTGCTTGAAAATAAAAAAGGGTGCAAAGTGCTGTATTTTTTTATATTTCGAAGGTGCAAAGTGTTAAATCTAAGTTTTGAGGATGCAAAGTACCTATTTTCTATGTTTCGGGGGTGCAAAGTGCAAAAAATCCACACCTATTGGAATTTAAATATTATAGCAACTAGTTCAAACTTCAAACTGATGAAGAATCGCAAAGAAAATCTTTCCACCACCTCTAACTCTAATTGACTTCATATTAGAAAGTAATCGTGAAATTCGGGGTCCCAAATTCGATATTGACTAATTATGACGATATGTTTATTACTACTATCTTTTCATGTGAATTTGTTGGCTATAAAATGTAAGAATGGTACGGTATGTGGGCATCAGTGATACGGACAGCCTGTTCATTAACTCTTAGTAAAGTGTGATTATGTAGAACGCGCGGAAAATGTTGGGTTTGTCACATGAGATGAGCTCATGCCAATTTTTGCCTCATGTTATTTGCATAATATTTAATTTCCTTCTCTGAGATTTGAAAAAGAACACTTACCTCCTTATAAAAAAATTGAAAGCATCTATTTACCTTTTCAACCAAATAATGTAATTATCTTGTCAAAATTGAGAGTGAACATGCATGAATAATATTTTTGTAACATAGGAGGGTTGTAGTGCAACATTTATCGTAATACAATTGGATAAAATGCTACATTTATCACAACATAAGGAGATAAAATATCACATTTATTATAATATAGGAGATAAAGTGTCACACATAAGAGCAATTTTGTCAAGTTAACTTTTTTTATTAAGTTTAAAAATATTAGGGAGACATTGTAAAGCTTTTTATAGGATCGCATAAGGGTAAATCACTCCTTTTCAAATCATAGTGGTGTAAATTGAACATTATGCATATCGCATAGGGAATAAATTGTCATTACCTCCATGAGAACATCTAATAATTATTTTATAAGTAACATGCAAAAATACCCATGAATTATTTCTAATTGGTAGAGAACTCCTTGTATTATTTTTATTAGCGAAATACCATATTGTGTTAAAATTTTATGAGAATAAAAACCAAATGTTATCATTTTATTAGTTCGTTGCATTATTTAAAAATTAAGAATTGGGCCAAGGGGGATAGGATTAATATTTTAAAAGGTATGGTGGTTATTGTCATTCTTAATTTTAAGTTAACGGGGGTTGGGGGAGGGGGGTGCAAAAAGAATTAAGTGAAGCATGGGCTTTTCAAAAAAATTAATATCTAGGGTATATTTGTCACATTCCTTATAAATTGTGAAAAATTATCGCGCTCATAGTAAATAGAGCACACCACGATCTTGAATGAAGGTAAACGTCTTTAACTTGTTAACACATACTATTATTTTATGATCAAAATATCATAGGGAATTTTCCGTTTAAAAATGACACAATGCGTATTAAATTTTAAATTTCACTGTTTTATCAGTAGAGCGAGGAATAAATAATTACATAACTAAAGTGTTTTGATCAAATGTTTTAATAGAATAAGGAACTAAAGTATATCATCCATTCTCGCTTAAATATTCAAGGATATTAAATTTCTTTTAGATACTATCCTTACTTTAGCAGTTGAGCTTACTTTTTTCACATAGTACATAAGCAATATTTTTTGTGTAGAGCTAAGTACATAAGCAATATTGATTACTTTTAATACACCCCCTTGGTCAGGGGCGGACCCACACCAGGGCTAGTGTTCAAACTATTAGTTTTCCCTACAGAAATAAAGTTTTGGCTCAATGGTTTAAGTATTGCAAGTTTTGTGGCTAGGTCCAGTGTTCGAAACCCAAAATATACTCTTTTACTTCTTCAGATTTCTTTCTTGCTTGAAGTGTATAGAAGTGTATTGTTTTAACTTAAAGTAATAGTTTTCTTGGCACAAGTAAATTAACCAATTTCTTTGGGTAATTTTTTAATTATTTTTTCTTTCTTAACAATTATTTTTTTTTCTTTTAGTTTCTTAACAATTGTTTTTTTAATTTATTCTTCTTTCTCGATAATTGCTCTTTTAATTTCTTTAAAATTGTTCTTTAATTTTTTTTTAATAATTGTTATTTAATTTTTGTTCTTTCTTAACAATTATTCTTTTTTCTTTTAGTTTCTTAACAATTGTTCTTTTAATTTATTCTTCTTTCTCGATAATTGTTCTTTTAATTTCTTTAAAATTGTTCTTTAATTTTTTTTTTAATAATTGTTCTTTAATTTTTGTTCTTTCTTAATAACAATCGAGAGAATTCGATTGTTTTTATAATACGATTTCTTCTTCTTATTATATTTATTTATTACTACACAAATTCCCCCACCAAAAAATAAAGATAATTTAGAATATTGTTCTAGTTCTTCCCCTTACTATTAAGGACCAGTTTTAGAAAGAAAAAAATTGACGTTGTCAATTATGTAATTGGTGTCATTTAACAATGTAATTAAGATACATAGATGTTTTGAGTTCTTTTGAAGTCATAACGGTGTATCATATTTGATTAAAATAATTAATAGAGGTTATCATTGTCAAATTTCACCTCCTCTTTTTTGTATACTTTATCGTGAATGAAATATATTCTCCAAGTTTGACTTTTTTTTTTTATATATTTCGATTATTAAATTTATTATTGAATTTTAGCCCCCACTACACCAAATTCCTGGATCCGCCCCTGCCCTTGGTTCCGCCCCTGTACATTAATTGCATCTCAATCATATATACTCTATGTTGCACGGATACGGATACGTCGATACGAATACGATACGACATGGATACGGCAACGCGGATTTTTAAAAATTTACTGGATACGATACGATATGGATATAATATAAAGTGTGACTTGACGCCTTACATTGTTCTTACCAATTGTGGTGACTTAGCAAAATTTAGAATATAAAATGTGTTGGATACGTCTAAATAAGTATCCGATATGTGTGTCCAACTTTTCTTTTTAGTTATATTTACCGACACGCCTCGTGAAGTGTCGAATACGTATCCAATAGATATCCGAGGAGTATCGTATCCGAAAAGAGTTCGACATGGCATTTAATAAATTTTTGAAGCATCCGTGCTTCATAGTATATACTAGAAGAGATTATTTGGTATATTTGTTGGATTACGTGGTGCAATTTATAATAGTATTAGTACGATATGCTTTTCATTTTTTCTAACTTTATTGCAACATGCGTGCAGAGGATGATTAATAATTTAATATCAATATTCTATATTATCTTCAAGGATCAATGCTACTCTCAAACGTAAGATTCTGTTAGTGGAATATAGTCTAAGAGTCATTTAACACGAGGATAATTTCTTAATCCTTTATAAATTAGTTGTGATGTGATTTGATTTAGGCTTATTAATTTTTTTCTCTTTTTTCTATCAAATATCATCACATCTCCACATTTATTACAATGTAATGTCTAATTACATCACCTTTAGTACCACTCATCATATATATATATATGTTTAATTATCTATTACAGTGCTTCGATTTCGTGTTCTAGTGGTCCTTCCCAAGTACAAGATATATTAGTAGTGCTTCGATTTCTTCTTATCGAACGGGATAGAGTATAGCTGTGAAAATCAAATGTTATTTAAATTTGATTTGAATATTTTATTAGGTTTGAGATTGTGTTAAAATTTCATTTGAATTGAATTGAATGTGCTTGAATGAAGCCCATTATGAATCTAGAGCTCAACGAAATAGTCGATCTATTAAATATCCTATCAAGCTTGAACAAAACTTTAAATGCAATCAAACGTAAGAATTGAGCTAAGTAAAATAGTTTGTAATTATTCAGCTAATTCAAGATATCAAAAGCTATCCTATGTTTTTTTAGAGCAAAAAAGCAAGAAAAATGAATGATATTCCTCTGTGTTTTGTAAAATCTGCATAAAATTTTCTTGAAATTTTTATATTGCATCGAATCCCCTTATAATTTCAGAAATTCTGCATCTATATTTCTTATTTCCATAATCTCTAAAAAGACTTATCGATTTTCTAAAATTTAAGCATAATCTTCATTTTATCTCTAAAAATTTTAACATTTTTTTTTTCTTTCAAATACACCAAAATTGAGAATACAATTAATATCCTAGAAAATTCTTGGAATCTCTATCCAAAGAAACACAGCCTCTTTTGTAAACAAACATTGCCATTATAAAACAAAATCAGGGAATTTACTTAGAGCCAGGCAACGACTTGGGCGAGCAAGTGGAGGTAGAGTGAAATAATTATAATTATAATTATCATTTGATCTGTTAATATTATTTATAAAACTTAAATAAATATTATTTCTCAAAGTTTTTTTCCTCGGTCAGTCTGTGATATAAATTAAAGTCGATCTCCTAGTGCTTGCATGCATGTTTAGAGATGCTGCATGGAATTATTAATTAAATTATGTGATACAATTAATTCTTTACTATATAATAAAGTATTATTTATTATCTTGTGTGTCAATATAACCCTAACCCTAATTAAGTTGTATTAGGGTGGACTGGGTAAAAGCTAGCCCGCCAATTGACAGGCCTTGATAGGGTGGCAAATGGATCACCCGGATCGGATCCGGATCGGATCCTTGTGGATCGGATCTCAAATGGAGATGGATCCATTTAGGATCCGATCCAAACCGGATCCGGGTGAGAAAATTTCGGATCCACCATGGATCCGAATAGATCCATGACGGATCCAGTGGATCTGTCATGGATCCGTCATAAATTTCATTCAATTTTTGGATATTGCAATTTTGACCCTAAATTTTTTAAAAAATCAAGAATTGCAATTCAGTTCAGTATTTTAAAAAAAATTGAAAATTTCCAATCCGGACACTGATTTTCAGGAACAAAATTTGCACTTTTGGTCCCTCAATTTTTGGATATTGCAATTTTGACCCTAAATTTTTGAAAAATCAAGAATTGCAATTCAGTCCAGTATTTTAAAAAAATTGAAAATTTCCAATCCGGACCCTGATTTTCAAATTTTGCACTTTTGGTCCCACAATTTTTGGATATTGCAATTTTGACCCTAAATTTTTTAAAAATCAAGAATTACAATTCAGTCCAGTATTTTAAGAAAATTGAAAATTTCAATTCGGACCCTGAATTCATAAATCCAAATTTGCACTTTTGGTCCCTCAATTTTTGGATATTGCAATTTTGACCCAAATTTTTTGAAAAATCAAGAATTGCAATTCAGCCCAGTATTTTAAGAAAATTGAAAATTTCAATCCAGCCCCTGATTTCAGAAATCCAAATTTGCACTTTTGGTCCCTCAATTTTTGGAAATTACAATTTGGTCCCTAAATTTTTGAAAATCTAGAATTGCAATTCAATTCAGTATTTTAAGAAAATTGAAAATTTCAATTCGGCCCCTGATTTCAGAAATCCAAATTTGCACTTTTGGTCCCTCAATTTTTGGATATTGCAATTTTGATCCAAATTTTTTGAAAAATCAAGAATTGCAATTCAGCCCAGTATTTTAAGAAAATTGAAAATTTCAATCCAGCCCCTGATTTCATAAATCCAAATTTGCACTTTTGGTCCCTCAATTTTTGGAAATTACAATTTGGTCCCTAAATTTTTGAAAAATCTAGAATTACGATTCAGTGTATTTCTAAAGATTAAAATTTTCATTTCGGCCCCTGATTTTCAGAAATTCAAAATTTCACTTTTGGTCCCTTAATTTTCAAAATTTGCAATTTGACCCTATATTTTCAAAAATTCCCAATCATGCCTTATAATTTGCTCTATGAGTTAATTCTTGTTGTTGATATCGGGATAAAATCACATAAATTGATTTGGGGCAAAATTATAATTTTTGAAAATTGAGGGACCAAAAGTGCAAATTTGGATTTCTGAAATCAGGGGCCGAATTGAAAATCTTAACTTTATGAGAATTTTGGATTGAATTGAAACTCTGGGTTTTTCGAAAATCTGAGGCCAAATGGCAATTTTTTAAAAATCAAGGGTCTAATATAAATTAACGTCACATGACGTGACGACACCCTAGAATCCCCATTTATGATAGCTAGGGGGATTTAATTTGGACCTACCTTTTGTTTCTTTCTTTTTTTTTTTTTGGATAATTAACTATATATATTTGGACCTATTCAATACGCAATAGCATCATTATACACAAGTATCTTTTTTTTTTTTTATATATATATATATATAATTTGGTTCAAGGGTGGCACTTGGGGTGAATGCAATTAATCCTTTACTATATAAAGTAGTATTTATTATCTGTGTGTCAATATAACCCTAACCCTAATTAAGTTGTATTAGGGTGGACTGGGTAAAAGCTAGTCCGCCAATTGACAGGCCTAGACGAAGAATATATAGATGAATGGAATGGACTCTAGCTCCCTCTCCTCTCTCTTTATAAATAATAAATACCCAACAAAAACGTAACCTAGCTACCTAGGTTAATTGAGGTAGAAGTAGAGGAGGCCATGGCCACCGCCACAAATTTTCTGTTACTGAAACCAAATCTGCGGAAATGGAATAATCAGTACCCAGCTCGATACCACCCTGTAAATGTAATTCAACACTACTCCTCCATTAAGATTAAGAATTCTTCTTCCTTCTTCACTCCATTAAAAATTAATTCTTCAAATTTCAAAGCCCTAACCGTCGAGACCGGCTTCTCACCTTGTAAATTGAAAGAAAATCCATTTGAATTTGAGATTCTGGCTAAAAGATTCGTAAACTCCTCTGAAGCAATGAAAGCACCCGTTGCACTTGTACTTTTTTTGGCTGGGTTTTTTCTTCCTGTGTGCGAATCGGTCTATGGCATTTCCTTGGGCAGGCCTTTGTTTGTTGTCGGTGTAATCGCTATTATGTGTTGCTTAATAGCTATAGCTGATGACTCCACCTCCACGAATAGTGTGTACAAGCTGCAGGTATATATATATATAATTTTATTAATTATTACTTCAAAAATATTCTGTTTTTGTTTTATTTTTATTTTTATGATTTCTTGTTGTTCATCAAGGTTGGGCTGTTGGGCTTGGAGAGTTGTTCACTTGAAAAAGATCTCGACTGTATTGCTGAAACTGCAGATACATCAACCTCAGAGGGTCTACAATACGTATTGACTGGTAACTTTTAAATTATTAATTCAATTCATGTTTAATAATACAGTAAAGTTGAATCTACCAAAATTCAACTTTCATAATCTGTAGTTGAAAGTCCAATACTGAACGAACATTAATATAATTATGTGTTTATCATGTTATTGCAACTAATTAATTAGTCACATAAATTTCTTAATTACTCTTTTGTTATCTTCTTGTAATTGCTATATATGATTAAACAATTTAATTAATTTTGTTACAGAGGCAACTCTTGCTTTGATTCGGCATTCTTATTCTGGCATCCATTATGATACCTCATCTGTAAGGTTTTTTATTAAAAGAAAAAAAGTTTTGTTTTTAGTATATATATGATTATGTTTTTGTTTCATTAAAATTTCTTAATATTGACGACATATAACACTACAGTTTAGTGTAAAAGAGAGCACCGACAAAGTGGAAAAAAGATTCAAACAGCTTTCTATTGAAGAACGTGGGAAGTTTGATAACATAAACAAGAAGAAGAATAGGTCAACAAAACTGAGAACAAGTACTACTGGGATTAGCAATGAATACATTGAGGTAAATTGATTTTATTATTTATGTATATATATGTGTAATACTTTACTATGTACAAATTAAATTAAATTATATATAAGTCCTAAACATTTTAGACAAAAATAATAAAATTCAGGTCACAATCTTGGTGGCTGCTAAAGGAGTACACAGTGATCTGCCTTTTATCGAAAAGGGTAAAGACTTGAGAGACGCTTTACTAGATCTTGCAACCATCCCTTATTCAAGTACGCTTTTGGTAAGATTACTTATATAATTCTGTCTTCTAATTTTTTTGTGTGTATGTATAATTTTCGATGCATGTACGTCTTAATGTTTGTTCGCAGGCAGTTGAGGTTTTGTGGACCACTCAATACGAAGATGACACGCCGCCAGAAGAAGAATTTCTGGAAGATTAGCCCTTATTGAAACCACTCGATCTAGGTCTTCATCTTTTTCAATAGAGGCACTAGCTAGTATCTTAAATTAATTCAACTTTTGCAAAATATTTACATACTATTATATTATTACTCTAAGCTTGTGTTCATTTGGGAAAATTAGCTCACAATTAGCACAATCGGCCCATATTAATTGGTCCAATTCTCAGTTCGGTTGGTCAGATAATTTCACGGGCAGCCCGTAGTTATCGGACAAAATGGTGTGTTATTGGCCCGATTGCAGTATCTCTTTCTACCCGGAAATTAAATAATTGGGCCTAATTGCAATAATTTGAGACAAAAAAGCCCCTAATTTTTGGATTTATTACAAGGGTTTTGCCACTTAATAATTGTACAGATTAAAAACATTTCTAGTATCCATTTTCATTTTCCCACTTCCATTTCCCTCATTTGCGTACTGTGAGAAGAACCCTAGCTTGAAAAGGAACAAAATGAAAATAATAAATAAAAGGAAAGTGAGAAAACAACCATGGCAATGCAGAGTCGCTGCCTCTTAAATTCTGGTTCTCGTCGGCGCACGTTTTCTTCTTCTCTATCTAATTGTGTTTGTTAATAGCTGAAGACTTCAAATTTTTCTCGAATGAATTATCACAAAGTACGATTGATAAGGTCAATAGAAAAGAAAAAGTGAAATTGTTCGATTCCAAACTGAAGAAGAATTTGTTTAGCTGGAGGTACAAGAGATTGAATCAATCTTCCATCGTGAAGATACAAAGAGGAATTAACCTTCTATTTGCATCTATTTTTTAAGGATTTATATTTTTTTAAAAGATGAAATTAAAGGAGACTATGTTAGTAGCTTTTGGATGAAATGGAAATGAATGAAACCATTGTGTTCCAAAATTTGATCCAACGGCCGAAAATAAGATAATGATCAACGATAATTTATATTTATGGGTAAATGGTACTTTCAATTTAATCGGATAAATCGAACCCAAAATTAAATAATTGGTCCAAGGTCCAAATAGACACAATTTAATTTACCGAATGGATCATTAATTAGTTGGCCCAAATTTTTTAGTGAGCCTAAACTAGAAATTGCCCCAGTAACAATTGGGGCAAACGAATGCAGCTGTATAAGATTATCCCTTAAGATTCAAACATTATTATTATTATTATTTTTTTTTTTTTTTTTTTTTTTTTTTTTTTTGATAACCCAGGTGTACAAGCTTACACTTGACTAATCCTGGACCCTCAGAACCCTTGCCCTAGAACCCTGAAGGATGTAAATCGCAGGATGTGCCTCCACCAAGCCCCGGGTTCCCACCATACTGCTGTACACTCTGCGCACAAAGGGGTCTTCACCACAAATGACCCTTAGATAGACCCATAGAAATGCTTCCATCCAAGTTCCAAATGGGATTCGAACCCCCACCCTTGCCGCTGGAGCAAGCCTTATGAATCATTGGTCGACCAGTTGGAGATATGCCCTGGGGGCAAAACATTATTATTATTATTGAAACCTAAATTGGATCAACCACGAGACCTTCAAGCATGGCATGGCTTTCTTGTAGTGTTTTTATGCAGCAGTTGGGGCTTTTATTCTGAATGTTGAAGTTGAGCCTGAAGTTTGGTGTTCGATCCTTGGACATGCTTTTGTTTTAAATTTGATGTCATTTCACGTATCCAAACTTTTTCCTCCATTTTAGCAGAGTATTCTTTTATGAAGATTCACTAATTTTTTGACACTTCTTATTTATTTTAATAGAAATTCATTTTTTATACTCACGTGTTAACATATTCTTTTTTGTGTATTTTAACTTTCATGCTCATTTAAATCCTCAATTTTGAAGTGTTCATTAATAAATATTTTTCATGAAATTTGCATTTTATATGGGTGTCAGGTTTTTTGATTTATGGTAGATATAATTTTATGTTGAATCATGAAATTAGATTTGTATTAAAGTTACCAATATAAAAAATAACTTTACCTTTTTACACATATAAGTGGTATATTTGATTATTTGCATTTCTTGTCCAAGCAATTTGTTTGCTTGAATTGAAGTTCAATGGATTACATTTTAGGCATACATACTCTTAAAAGAATTTGTTAATATATATTTTTTTTTACTTTTTATTGGATAAAATTATAATTGTTTTTTATATTAAACTCATTTCAGCAGGACTTTTTTCAAACATTTGAAAAATTATCAAATTTTCTACTGAAAAATCTTCAACCCTCGGAAGATTATCTTGGCCCGCCCCTGAATACAACCCCACATAAAATTCAATATTTCAAAAGTACAACTCAAGCATGCATGCATTGGGACACTTCAAAAAGTACATTGGCTATTCATACTTTGATTAGTCGCGAACATTTTAGAATTTAATAATAGCACTGCTCTTCATGATCTAGCTAGTTGAATTTTCAGACATTTTTGGGATTCCTACTCCTTATAAATATTTTATGAGTTAATGGCAATTTATTTTTATGATTTAATAATGTTCAATTTATTTATTTTTAAATGTAAAATAGAGCATTTAATCCCCTATAATCTTATAATTATAAAAGTTTCATATCTTTCTGATATTTTTAAATTAAAAAAAATATGAATTAACGATATTATTCCTCTTATATGTGCCATGAACACAAAATATGTTGACTTTATATAGTATAAGTGGATGTATTTTGGCCCGGTCACGAGAGCGAGCCAAAATCCTTTCAAATGAGTTTTCGTCAAATTCATAAAACTTTCAAAAACTTATTTAGAAACTTGGATCTTTCTCGGGTGCGGGCGCCCGAGTTACGCCCTCACATGCGGGAGGGTTAATCGGGCCGTTCATTTGGATCAGATTAATCTGGACCGTTGATTTGGTAACTTGGTCAAAGTCAATTGGTAACTATTGACTTTTAATTAATTTACAATATACCTAAATTACCCTTTTAATTAAATTTTAAAAATAAAAAATAAAAAATGGGCCAGTATTGTTAATTACCACTTTACCCCTATCTTATTAATTGAGTTTGACAATTTTGCAAATTGACCCCAATGTTTCGCGATTTTACGAATTTAATTATTTGGCTTGTAAAAAATACAAAAAACATCCTTTCATATAAAAAGACATCGTTATCCCCAAATTTGATAATAATTAACTTTTACAATTTTGCAAATTGACCCCTATGTTCCACGATCTTACGAATTTAATTATTTAGCTTGTAAAAAATATAAAAAAAACCTCGTTTCATATAAAAAGACTTCGTTACTCCCAAATTTGATAATAATTGAGTTTGACAATTTTGCAAATTGACCCAACGTTCCGCGATTTTACAAATTGAATTATTTTGCTTCTAAAAAAATATAAAAAAACTGCCTATGATATAAAAAGACCGCTTTAACCCCAATTTTGATAATTATTGACTTTGACAATTTGCAAATTGACCCCTATGTTTTTTGATTTTACGAACTGAATTATTTTGCTTCTAAAAAAATAAAAATAAACGCCTCTTATATAGATAAGACCGTTTTACTCCCAATTTTTATAATAATTGACTTTGACAATTTTGTAAATTGACCCCTATATTTTACGATTTTATGAATTGAATTATTTTGCTTCTAAAAAACCAAAAAAAAAAAACAAAAAACAAAAAACCGTCTGTCATATAAAAAAGACCGCTTTACCCCCAATTTTGATAATAATTGACTTTGACAATTTTGCAAATTGACCCTTGTGTTTTCTTATTTTACGAATTGAATTATTTTGCTTCTAAAAAAAATAAAAATAAAAACGCCTCTAATATAAAAAGACCGCTTTACCCTAAATTTTGATAATAATTGACTTTGACAATTTTGCAAATTGACCCATATGTTTTGCGATTTTACGAATTGAATTATTTTGCCTCTAAAAAAAACGCCTGTCATATAAAAAAGACCGATTTACCCCAAATTTTGATAATAATTGACTTTGACAATTTTGCAAATTGACCCCTTTGTTTTCCGATTTTACGAATTGAATTATTTTGTTTCTAAAAAATGAAAATAAAAAACGCATCTAATATAACAAAGACAACTTTACCCCCAATTTAGATAATAATTGACTTTGATAATTTTGCAAATTGACCCCTATGCTTTGCGATTTTACGAATTGAATTATTTTGCTTCTTAAAAAATAAATAAAAAACCTCCTGTCATATAAAAAAAGACCGCTTTACCCCCAATTTTGATAATAATCAATTTTGCAAATTGACCCCTATGTTTTCCGATTTTACGAATTGAATTATTTTGCTTCTAAAAAAAATAAAAACGCCTCTAATATAAAAAAGACCGTTTTACCCCCAATTTTGATTATAATTGACTTTGATAATTTTGCAATTTGACCCCTATGTTTTGCGATTTTACAAATTGAATTATTTTGATTCTAAAAAAACAAATAAAAAACCTCCTGTCATATAAAAAAGACCGCTTTGCCCCCAATTTAGTTAATAATTACCAAAAGTGGGGGTAGAGCGGTCTTTTTTATATGACATGCGCTTTTTTTTTAGAACCAAAATAAT
Source organism: Penstemon barbatus (assembly GCA_003313485.2). Taxonomy (NCBI): domain Eukaryota; kingdom Viridiplantae; phylum Streptophyta; class Magnoliopsida; order Lamiales; family Plantaginaceae; genus Penstemon; species Penstemon barbatus. Next base: position 13,324,135 of record CM064880.1, read on the forward strand.
TATTAACTAAATTGGGGGCAAAGCGGTCTTTTTTATATGATAGACGGTCTTTTTATATTTTTTTAGAAGCAAAATAATTCAATTCGTAAAATCGCAAAACATAGGGGTCAATTTGCAAAATTGTCAAAGTCAATTATTATCAAAATTGGGGATAAATCTGTCTTTTTATATCATAGGTTGTTTTTTATTTTATTTTTAGAAGCAAAATAATTCAATTCGTAAAATCGTAAAATATAGGGGTCAATTTGCAAAATTGTCAAAGTCAATTATTATCTAAACTGGGGGTAAAGCGGTCTTTTTATATGACAAGCGATTTTTTTTTAATTTTTTAGAAGCAAAATAATTATATTCGTAAAATCGCAAAATATAGGGGTCAATTGGCAAAATTTTCAAAGTCAATTATTATCTACATTGGGGGTAAAACGGTCTTTTTATATGACAGACGGTTTTTTTATATTTTTTTAGAAGCAAAATAATTCAATACGTAAAATCGCAAAATATAGGGGTCAATTTGCAAAATTGTCAAAGTCAATTATTATCAAAATTGGGGGTAAAATGATCTTTTTATATCATAAGTGGTTTTTTTTTATTTTTAGAAACAAAATAATTCAACTGGTAATATCATGGAACATAAGGGTCAATTTGTTTATAGTTTTAATTATTTTGATTCAAAGGTTATAAATGTCTTTTATTAATTGAAGATTATTTAAACTTTTAATTAAATTTTTTTTAAAAAAAGGTTAAAAGTGTCTATTTACAGACCGAGTCAACTCGCCGAGTCACATACTAGTTACGCACGCCACATGGCATCATTTCAAGGCCATCCCGCATGTGAGGGCGAGTTACGATGTCCGCACCCTAGAAGCCCCGTAGAAACTTATACTCAAACTTTTCAAACCTATAAAACATTGATATGACACCTACCACCTATCTTTTCCTCCAAATTTTACTAAAAAAAGACATTGATTTGACACCTACCACCTACTTTTTTTTCCCCTAAATTCCAACATTTAAACTCAATCTAAGTGAGGTTTCAACTTATTCAAACCACAAACCACAAAATCCAACATCCAAAACCCATCCAAATGAGGTCTCACAGGTTTTATCGAAATCACTCAAACCATTTTTTTAAATCGAGACCAGCGAAATAGACATATAATTGTTTGAAAAGAAAGGTTAAGAAGAAAGTTAGTTAATTATATAATCTTATTAGAACCAGGATTAAATTTAAGCTTGTGTCCGTAGTGATGGGAGGAACACGAGACGAAGCACGTGGTTTAAATTAATTTAAAGGTTATAGTAATTATAAAATAATTGATCTCTTAATTGGGTTTGGGGTTGTAATTAATTAGTACCACTACAAGAAAAATGATTTTTTGCTACATTGGAAAAACCGTAACCAATACATATATTTCGTAATAAATACCCTTTTATTACGGTTACATTACGATTTTTTACCGTAATGATTGGCGGCGTAGCTAATGCTTCGTTACGGCCAAAAAAGCGTAACAATATCTATTTGTAGTAATATACAAGCTTTTTATTACACCTAAAAAATCGTAAGCATTGGTTGCCAAAAATTTGAATAGTTGTTACGATTTTGCTTTCCGTAATAAAAAATACATTATTTGATACGATATAAATGCATTTGTTATGCCTATTTTTTCGTAACTAAAAACACATTGGTGTTTGTTACACTTTTAATTTCGTAAGCAATATCGTGCCTTTTTTTGTGTGTATAATTTGTTACTCTCATATTTTTGTAAGCAAAATTTTGATTTTTTGATTTATATATTTGTATGCCTGTATTGTAATAAATAAATTACTATGATAATTTTTTAATACTCCTGTCAAAATAAATCCATAATATCATAAGGCCTATAAAAAAACATAATCTGCTTAGACAAAATAGTAACCACAACAAAAAGACAAGTCTCAAATTCATCTCAACACATTCATCGTATTCACATTCCTAAAAAAAGACAAGTATCAAATTCCTCACAAAATATTCATTAGAATTAACATATGCAATCTCAAAATATGAAAAGGAAACCTTAGTAGCTAGCTCGTCAAACATCTTCCATATTTACGTATATAGAGCAACCTTTCTAAAATTTCGCAACCTGTAAAATTAAAACAAAAAAAAAAAAAAATTGATAAACCAACACTAAATCAATCAAGCTAAAGAAAATATTCAACACTTATTGAACTACAAATGATTAGACAAACCCACATACATTAGCAATATCCCACATAACACATTTATCTTGTGCTTCTCCCACAGTCGAACCATTTTCAACAAATTCAACTTTCTCATGTGGTACTAATGCCTTCTTTATGTATACCTTACAAATTCTTATCATCACCCCTCATGAGAATAAGACCTTCTGCCATGACATACTTCGACAATCCAAAACAAAATAAGGCTATTGAACTTCCAATCTACATGAATAAATACATATATTAAGCTTCATGACATTCATTAAAATCAAAATTCTAGTCATATGTTACTATTCCTCATTAAAGTTACGTGACAAGATGCAATATTTCCTAAATATACATACCTCGATAGTATCAAAAAACTGTTTTTTTTTTTTTTTGGCATTGCTACCTTATGTTGAGAAACAGTCTGCACTCATTAATTAAATTGCATTCAACATAGTTCATCATTTCAAGTAAAGTCAACAAAAGGTAAGGGTAGAGCAAATACTTACCTTTTGCTTCTCAGAAGTAGTAGTATCTAAAGATCCTTTAAACTGTGATGTTTTCAAGCTTGTTTCATGAGAAAGCTGCAATTATAATTTGTATTAAAACATTGGTAAATTAAAAAAATGATGTATCATATCGAGTCAAAAGCTAATTAGATGACATAATTGTTGTCATCGGACATCAATAAAATTATAAAAGGTGATTAAGACTTGAGATGTGCAATCTTAAGTAGAATTCAACTTAATTCGATGTTGTTGTATATATGTTGACTTGTTTAGGTGGATTCAACCAAAAAGAAAAAAAGGAAAGAGAAAAAGGAACATGTATAATGTTTATTGATGAATAGGACCAAATCTCCAAATTGAATACTGATCCATATCATGAATGTATTGTAAGGTTGCTCATATAAACTCTAGAAACACGTTACATGATTGAAGTAATGGTCGACCCATTATGTTTGTGGGTAGAGCGTACACCTTTTATGAAAAATATATATAGCTTGAAATAAATAAATTCATAAAAAAAATGGAAGAAGTCCATTATGTAGATGTACTTTCTCAAATTAAGCGCAATTGCATAGTAATATTATTTATGTTTTGCAGCAAAATATTATTTTAGTCAATTTCAATATGTTGGATGAGTATAGAATAACTATTCTTGTCAATGTTTCGTAATCATTATCTAGCTAGGGGATTAAGAAAATAGATGTAATCCCACATAAGTAAGGTCAAGAAAACGCATTTTTTGGCACTACTATATGTATCTCTTAATAAAATAAAATAAAAATTAGTGAAAATTCACAATGCGTAAAATAAAATAAAAACTAATGAAAATTCACAATGCGTAAAATAAAATAAAAATTCACAATGCATAAAACAAATGATTTAGAAATGCACTATTTTGATGCATCTCGTCATCAACTATGCTTATGTGGTACAACAAATGATTACATGTAAAGTGAGAATTCACTTCATTAAAATTTTGACCAATGTGAATAATATTTTAACCCCATATTTTAGAACATCATGATCAGAACAAGAGTAATGTACATTTTTATTACACACGCATATAACAATTGTATTGACCCATGTTGTGCTACATGTATGATACATCGAATCGAATTGAATGCAGAAAATATTTCTCGTGGGTTGGGGTGGGGTACATGTCACAATAATCTTATGGAAATTTAGATGTTGGATATGGAATCTCAAGTGGGCGGAATAGGGCCCTTTATGAGCTAAATTAATTAAAGGGGACACTTCATGCATGCCCCATAGTTAAGTAAGAACACACCCCACGTACCCCTCAACCATCCGGCCTATATACATATATATAAGTACGTACGTACACCTTCTTCAACACTTCATTTAAACCAAAACACATTAATTAATTCCTCCTTTCACTTCTATCAATTTGTTGCAGCTTAAAGAGAAGAGGACTTAATTGACTTTTTTCAGTTAAAATACGTCATTTACAATTCTACAATTCTACATGACTAGGGGCTAGGGGGAAGCTAGCCCCTATTGGCATTAATACGTCATGTTTCATTGACATATCATTTTGATTGCCTAAATGTTTCTTTAATTTTACATGTGCTATTGGGTCATGTATCTCATTCTTTACATTATCTTTTCTAATTATTAGAAGCATTTTGACAAGAAAATGGTTGGATAATTAATTTTCTTTAAATTTTTTCCTTATTACTTTTTCTCTGGTGGGACTAATGGTTGTGGTTTCCTTCCTAGTGTAAGTTAAGGCGTGTTCACAATTGCTTGTATTTTTGGTTATTATGAAATTGTTTTTAAAAAAAATATTAAAATAGTATATAATGAAAATTACTTATGCAGTGTTTGCAAATCATACAAAAGTAATTAAACGCTAATTTTTTAGTGTTGGCAAATTATACAAGTGCAAATTAAAAGTAATAATTCTATTAAACATTTGCAAACCCCTTTAAGTGAAAAAGCAATCCAGAGGGTTAGTATAGAAAGAGTAGTACACTTATTTGAAACCAATTTGAGTTCGATCAACTTTTATTCAAATTTATGAAAGAGTTTTGAAAAGCTAGTATGAAACTAGAGAAAATACCCACATTCGTGGGAGTTGAACCCATGACCTTCTAGTCATGAAGCTTCATCATTAACCACTTGGCTAAGGCCTCGACTGAGCGACAAGTAGTTTGGAAAATTCACATTTGTAATTAAGTTATATGTAATTTTTCCTTCATATATAGTAATGTATGTTTCGGTCACTTAAATAATAAAAATTTCGAGTATTTTATATTTATGAAACAATAGAAAAATTTGTGAAGAAGCTATTTTGGGAATCTCGAGACTAATAAATTATTCTTTATTTCATTATCCATTAATTTAAAAATAGAATATTTTAAGTTTTTAAAAAAATAAGAGAATTTCAAGACTAACAAATTATACTATATTTCGTTTTCATTGATTTAAAAATAAAATTATTTTATGTTTTAAAAAAGTAAGAGAATCCCAAAACTAACAAATCACACGACATAAGTTATGAAAATTTGTATCCATGAAGTAGCTGACATATTAACTCCAAAGGGCTGATTTTTTTGTCACTTCCTCCCAATAATTAGACAGAAGAACCAAATTATTGTTAAAAAAATTAAGAGTTGCGAGAACAACAAAAAGAAATTATAGAGCAAGCCTACAATTACATCCGTTTTTGGTATCCGATTCGAATCTTGGCATCCGGTAATACGAGAGATGATGATCGTGAGGAGCTGTGTCAATTTGAATATTAAAAAATCACACTTCCAGCTATTGCTAAGAAAGCTCCCGGTATATCTAATTAGTATAATTTAGTTGTTAATTTAGATAACTTATTTAGATTTCTTCAGATTAATTTTAATTAAAATTTCTTTGAAGAAAATTTTCATAGAAAAGAAAAAAAAAATGAAGTAGAATACTCTATCCCTTAATTTTATCCTTACGAAATAGTAGATTAATATAGTCTGCTTAGTAAAGGATATAATGAAATTCTTTGCTTGACTAATTCCACAAAGCAAAGGAATTATTCATTTTTTATTTTACTGATGAGCCCTTAATTTTTGTTTAAACCCATGGATCAAAATTTCTATCTTTTTTATTTTTGAATCAAACGAAACGAAATAAGATGTAATTCCAAAACTATTTGTTTGTCTCCATAAATTCTGTTATTTTTCTAAATTTAGTAACTCTTTTTACAATTTTTTCTTAGTGTTTCTTAAATATTTTCGAAAAGTCTCGAAAAATTTTCAAAAATCGGCTGATAGAAACATACACTCGAAACGAATTTTAATACATGCTTAAACGTTTTATATTTGACAGGGATAATTACAGTACTTCATGTGTCACAATTTCATATTATATATACTATTGGAAAGGAATATCAGATTTGGACGACAAGTCTCTACTATATTGTTGTGGTCGGTCATGATGAATTAAATTAGTTATGAATGAATTAACAACATATTAAAGACCCTACTAATATGTGGGCCACAGGATAAAGACCCTAAATCCAAGACTAACTTCAATTCAATTGCATTATGAGCTAGCTTATTACTAAAATATATTCCGTATATTATAGTGTGATTCTGACGGAAGGAAAACAACATATATAATGTCATAATATAAGGCTTTTCAGTAATTCGACAATGCTTTCATATGATTGATTTAATTTGGAAATCGCATTATTGTAGACCTGTTAATATATATTCATAAATAATTAAGCATGAAGTCAAATAGTTTTCAATTAAGAAACATTTTTTCTTTTACCGTAGCTCTATGAATCTGAAACATCAAGACCTGTTAGTTTGGCTTTTTAGAAAGGAGGGAATTGCACTTTTTATATCAAATTTTTATCTACTTTATATATTTTATACCATACCTTTCATAATTGTACATTTCATATCAAAATCAATCAACCTTTTTCAATTTACATACCACCGTTAAATTTTGGACGAAATTGGACACGTGCGCCGCACGTGTCCGTTAACTCTAAAAAAAAAGAAAAAGAAAAAGGAAAAAAATAAAAAAAGTGTCGCGGGCAAGGGGAATATTTCGGGCAAGAGTTCTGAATTTCACTTTTCATACCAAACATTTACCTACTTTATACATTGCATACCACACCTTTCAGAATGACACATTTCATACCAAAATCAATCAACCCTTTTCAATTTTCATACCGATGTTAAATCACAAAAAAAAAAAAAAAAAAAAACCTCGCGGGCACTGTACTACCACGTATGTTATTCTTAATTTGAGGAAACTGTAAAAAATCATATGATAGATGACATTCTCGTTTCTTTTTCGAAAGGGTAAGTATCTCAACTTCGTCACTTTTTTACAATTAACCCCTTGAAACAGTAGTACAATATAGGGTCTTCTCAATTTGAGGAAATCGTAATAAATCATATTATCGATAACATTCCTGCTTCTTTTTCGAAAGGGTACAAAATATAATAAAATACGGTCTTATCTATTTATGAAAATCATACTCAATCATAATTTTGTAATTTTTCTGCCAAATTTTTAAGTATAATTCAATTACAAAAAATACCCCTCGTGTTTTTCACTTTCTTATAATTAATCCCTTGCCCCTAAAATGTTACAAATTTGACCATTGTTTTTGAGCATTTGGTCTGCTCAGTTTGGGGAAATCATAATAAATCGTAAATTTGAACTTTTCTGCCAAATTTTTCTGTATAAATTTACAGACAATTATGAATTTTATTAATTTATGATTGATAAAAAGATTTTATTAATACTAGTACTACCACATAAATTAAGAAAAATTCAAATTTGATTATATTAAATTGAGAATTAAGAAACATTCAAATTGGATTATTTTAAATTGAGAATTAAGAAACATTCAAATTTGATTATATTAAATTGAGAAGACCATATTGAGAAGACCATATGTGGTAGTACTAGTATTAATATAATCTTCTTGTCAATCATAAATTAATAAAACTTATAATTGCCCGTAAATATATACAGAAAAGTTTGGCAGAAAAAGTTCAAATTTACGATTTATTATGGTTTCCCCAAACTGAGCAGACCATATGCTAAAAAACAATGGTCAAAATTGTAACATTTTAGGGGCAATGAATTAATTATAAGAAAGTGACCAACACGAGGGATTTTTTTGTAAATGAATTATACTTAAAAATTTGGCATAAAAATTACAAAATTATGATTGAGTATGATTTTCATAGATAGAGAAGACCGTATTTTATTATATTTTGTACCCTTTCGGAAAAAAAGCAGGAATGTTATCGATCATATGATTTATTACGGTTTCCTCAAATTGAGAAGACCCTATATGGTACTACTGTTTCAAGGGGTTAATTGTAAAAAAGTGACGAACTTGAGATACTTACCCTTTCAAAAGAGAAACGAGAATGTCATCTATCATATGATTTTTTACAGTTTCCTCAAATTATGAATAACATATGTGGTAGTACAGTGCCTGCGAAATTTTTTTTTTTTTTTAATTTTAATTTTTTTTTATGATTTAACGTCGGTATGAAAATTGAAAAAAGTTGATTGATTTTGGTATGAAATGTGTCATTCTGAAAGGTGTGGTATGCAATGTATAAAGTAGGTTAAAGGTTTGGTATGAAAAGTGAAATTCAGAACTCCTGCCTGAAATATTCCCCCCTGCCCGTGTCACTTTTTTTTTTTTTTTCCTTTTTTTTTTTTTTTTTAGAGTTAACCCGTCCAAAATTTAACGGTGGTATGTAAATTGAAAAATGTTGATTGATTTTGGTATGAAATGTGCAATTATGAAGGTGTGGTATGAAATGTATAAAGTATGTAAAAGTTTGGTATAAAAAGTGCAATTCCCTCTTTTAGAAAGTATTTCAGTGCTCTCTGACAAATTAGATAAATAATCACATAAAATTAAAGATTGTAAACTATTCAAATAAAATTAATTAGCATTTTATATCAAAAACATAATTAAAAATATTATATATAACAATTATCATTTTCATTTGAACAATAAGAAAAACAAAAAAGAACTAATTACATATTTTATAAAGTAACAAAATTAGTAAATCATTGCACACAATATTATTATTTTTGGTTTTTTATATTTTATATAAATATTTATGTAAGTTTTTAATATACATTAATTGTATTTAGTAATAACTATAAAAGTACGAAAGAAAATTAATAGTTTGTCTTTTAAATATACAATATACATAAAGAATATATTCTCACTTGAGGAGAGTGCAATCATACACATTTTTGCTAAAGGAATTGAAGGAGATGTGCATCTAAAAGTAAATTTTACACAAAATTCAAACAGAAGATAAATCAATAAAAATTGTTTGGGGGGTGGGGGTGGGTTACCGTATTGTGCATGTTTTATGAATTCAATTTGGAGACACCGCAACAATCTCATCCATGGCAATCAAACTCTCCCTTTCCCTAAGCTTCTTGCTTCAATCCAACAATCTTCTTTGGACCATTGGTTGGCTAGCTCAAGCTGAAAAATCTCTCCTAGCGAAACAAGGAACCCTCGGCTCCTCGTGGATTAAACCTTCTGTTGGCTGGCTCAAATCAAACTCCGATTCTACTTTCAAACTTCGTGCTGCTACCGGTGCGTTTGTAGTTCGAAATCACTACCGCTCCATTGTCCTTGCCAAAACTTTCAAAAATACTTGCACTGATGTGGAATCAGCTGAAGCCATCGCCCTTCTTGAAGCCATTATTGCTCTTGATCACTTGGGTAAGGACCAAGTCATTTTTGAAAGTGATAACCTCTGGATTATCTCATTGCTCACCTTGCCGAATTCTCAACTTGATTGGGCCTCTAGACATACTTTGTTTCAAATCAAGAAGTTTTGGTTCAAATGGCCAAAATGGAGATTTAAGTTTGTATCTAGAAACCTAAATTGGGCTGCTCATAACCTTTCTAAATGGACAAATCTTTTTTTCTCTTTTGGTTTTTTAGATGCTGCCTCTCTGCCTCTTTCTGTTTTTTGTGACCATGGTATCCCCTGGTGGATCTTTTGTAATTTGTTTCTTGTTGTTTATTTTTATTATGGTAATTCATAAAAAAAAAAAAAAAAAGAATAGGTGTACTGTTATGTACTTTAATTTACCCAATGAATTACTCCAAATTCCAGTTGAACGAGGATAATTAACAACCAAAAAAAAATGAAATTTGACAAGTTAACTCCATGTGATATGTTTAAAGGGCAATTTATCTCTCAGCAATTTCAAATTAGACAATTTACCTTCCCCTGAAATGAAATAATGAATAATTTACCTTCCTGTGATATGAAATAATTAAAGGGCAATTTACCTCCTTGCTAATGGAGATGTTACACACACACACACACACACACACTCTATAATGCGACTAAGACTTTATTTTCATATAAAAAATTACCAATTTAATCTTACATTGACAACATATTCAAATCGCTTTACCCCTCTCTGATATGCGTAAATAGACACTTTAACTCCCTGTGATATAGTATAATGGATATTTTACCCTCTTGTAAAAATATATAAATTAAGAGGGAGACAATGTGCTTCTTTTATAAAAACATAAGTAGGTATTTTACTCTTTTATTTATAATGGGGAGTTAACAACATAATTAGAATAAACAAGGAGTTAATTTGTTATTCACTCGAAACAAATAGGTTAATTTATAACACATACCTAAACTAACAAGGGATCTTATTAAGTGATCACGAATCGTTAATCACAATGCAAGAAAATATTGGTCTTCTAGAAAATAGCTACGTACTAGATATATAGTTTGAACTCTAAACTTCATGATGAGAATTATTAAACGTTACTATAAAGCTTGCCCTTTTATCAGAGGAGTAATTATAACTTGTACATATATGTAGCTAATTATGTCTCAATTAATTCCAAATTGGTCGTGCATCAAATATGTACAATGCACTTAATAGATATCATCAAAATGGGTAATATTATATTTTTATCAAAAAATGAACTATTACCTACTCAAAACTTTATTTACCCAAACAAAGAAAAAGAAAAAGAAAAGCTTACTCACAAGTCACAACCTAGACTTGTGTAAAATGGTAAGTAGGTCGAGTCGAGATTTAGGTGGATCAAAGATGGGTCATATCATAAAATATACTTCTTCCGTTCCAATTATTTTTATCTTTTGGTATAGTTGACTAGTTAACTTGATTAAATTTATAAAAATTATAATAAATTATTTAATTAATATATCACTATTAAGTTGATAATATCATATGACATCATATTTATTAACATGTAAAAGGTTTAATACATCACAATATATGAATAATTTAATATGATAAGTCATTTAAAAAATTAAAAATTTGACCAAGTACTGTAACAAATGAAGCAAAATAAATGTGAGTATAAATGTATGAGGATCGCAAGGGGCCAAATATGAGTCGGTTGATTTGTTAATTACTAATAAGGAATGAAAAAAAAAATTGATTTAATTAATTCGAAGTGAAAGTGACCTATAGTCAGTGGGTCAAAGAAAAACATGGTCTTGAATGAAAATAAATTGCAAGTTTAATTACTGCTTCAAATTATTGTACTACTCTTAGCTTTTAGGTTTTCTAGCCTTGGGGACACCTACCTATATATCCCACCACAATTTGAATGTCTAACTTCACCATCTTAGCTACCGAATTTACCTAGATGCCCTCAAATCCATGCATGCATGCATGTACATATACATGTATGGAGAATTTACATGTGTACCGAGTTTTCAATATGGATTCTTAGGTTAAATATTTATTTACAAAATATTAGTCAATGAAATATATATGTTATCTCTTAAATTTCCAACCAACGGGTGATTGGTCTAATGAAAGGGACTAGTCACTACGAAGTAGTGGGATTAGGTTCGAATTCCTGTTGGGAGAGATTCCCGCTTTATATGCCCAACGCGCCTTCAAAGGGATTAAACCCTTAGGAAATCAAAAAAAAAAAAATATCTCTTAAACTTCCGAAGATTAGCTAGGCCAATCGACATATTTGATTTCATACTTTAAAAAATTACACTTTTGACCCACCTTTTACATATTTTGCAGTTTCCATCTCGTACATAATTATAAAGTTGTACTACTGTCTCAGATCTTTCGAGTATTTTATAAGTACCTACGATTTCAGAAAATAGTCTATATTATCAATTAATTAGGAAAATTGCATATGTAATATCACATAATAAGGCAGTTTGTAATCTTGGTACCAGTACTACTGCATACGTAAATGCACAGTATCTCAAATTAAAGATCGATCAAATAATTGAATGAAAATGACCGAAATTGGTCTATGCTCAGCATATGACTGCTATCTCGTCTTTTGGAGGGAAATTAACTACATTTTCTTCACTTTTGGAGACAAAATTATCACATTATTTCATCTGTTGAAGAAAAAATTATAAGGTTTTTCTCATGTTATCATGTGTTGATTTTCACTCCAAAAAATGAGATAATAGTCGCCAGTGGTCCTGTGATTTCATTTATATAAGTTATAATTACGCACAATATACATACTTATATATATATATATATATATATATATATATATATATATACATACACATACACACATTACTTTCTTAGTTAATAAGCCCCGAATCTCACCACTCCCTCTTCTATCTCTCTCCCCAATCACTATCACTAGCGTTGCAACACAACTAGTACTCCTCTCATAAATTTTTACTTGGACCAATTTCTGCCCTAACTTTTAACAAGCAAAAAATCTAGTACAATCTCTTTACTCTCCACTAATTTGAGTTGCATCTGATCATGTTCCAATTCCATCATAGAGAAACTTAATTCAATCCCAAAACTTGTTTCCTTCACCCAACAACGAAAACCCTATTGAATTCTTGTTCAGAAAATCATCTTCACTTTGTGATGATCAAAACCCCATTTCCAAACAAGACGATCACTATAATCCATTCTTGTTGAACATTCCCTCACCCTTTCTTGATGAACATGAAATAGTACCTTTAAATCAAATATTATCTGATCAGAATCAAATTGAGATCAACAATACTACAGTTTCATCAAACAAAGAAACTTTGGCAATTGGAAATTTTTCTAAATTGAATGAAAAATCTTCAAAAAGGCGAAATCTTGGCCCGATACCGCGAAAGAGAACCGGAAAGAAGGATCGACACAGCAAGATTCGCACGGCGCAAGGAATTAGAGACCGAAGAATGAGACTATCCCTTCAAGTTGCTCGAAAATTCTTCGATCTACAAGACATGTTAGGGTATGATAAAGCAAGTAAGACCATTGAATGGCTCTTTAAACTTTGGCAATTGGAAATTTTTCTAAATTGAATGAAAAATCTTCAAAAAGGCGAAATCTTGGCCCGATACCGCGAAAGAGAACCGGAAAGAAGGATCGACACAGCAAGATTCGCACGGCGCAAGGAATTAGAGACCGAAGAATGAGACTATCCCTTCAAGTTGCAAGAAAATTCTTCGATCTACAAGACATGTTAGGGTATGATAAAGCAAGTAAGACCATTGAATGGCTCTTTAGTAATTCAAATAAGGCGATCAAGAAGTTGATTGAAGACCATCCGCAATTTAGTCCAATTTTATAATTCATTCAATGCTAGGTAGGGGGTAATGGTATATAATTAGCAAATCTAATCTTGAAACTTTGAACACCTATTTGAGTGTGAAATAGGAGTAATTACAACAGCAACATAATAATCTAATACCAAAATATATTCAATGATTTCACAGGGGGGGAAATTCACAAACTTCGTACCTATACACAAAATGATTAAGATGTTCTTGTTACCAAAATGCCAACCTACCATACTACTAGTTAGAGCTATTACAATAGCAAAAAAAATGTCTCTGTTATCACCTTAACTAGCAATACGTGAAGATATTAATTCAACGGCAAAATATACGAAAATAAACACAATCACCAAGTTTTTTCACAAAATAAATCATCAAGTGAAAAGCAACGATTGATTTGACTTCAAGGCATCTTACCTTCGAGGATCATATGGGCTTGCATCTCTCGATTCTTTTCGTTGGAATTCAAGAACAAACTTGTGTGCTTGGCATTATCCATGATCTTGAACGATAGGTAGTTCCGATTCTCGTCGGTAAGCGACTCAATCATCTCTAGTGCCTTTATGATCTTTATTGCCTTCTCGTCGTACGTGTCTTCCTCCTTCGCAAATGTTGAGGAAAGTTCCTTCCACGTTGATTTGGCTGCACAAAACAACTTATCCAACTCGGGTTTTAATGCATCGGACCCTATAAAATCGTGAGTTTTTCGCTTTCTCTCCTGTTTTTCCTGCTTCACCATTTCCTTTTTTATCTTCTTCGTCAATTTCATCTTCTTAAGGCCCTTAGAATGCAACCCCATGTTGAAGGGTGGTAACTCAAAGTTAAACTCACTGCCATCCGATTGATCTGTGGTTAAATCCACGCACGAGCTGCTGTAAACCATCTCATCAAGGGTTGAATGACCCGTGGCTTCGGTTGTCTCCTTTGGAACATGATTTTGGATGGGATTGGTTTTTAGCAAGTCTTCAACAACATCCACGAACCCCTCGGCGGAATCTCCTGTTGCCCTATCCTTTCCAAAGATCTCCACCCAATCTTCGAAGTAGAAATATGACTTGTAACGCATGTTTGCAACTTCGGGATGTGCCTACAATCCGACGGCAACAGTAGTCCAAGGGGTTAGATATTAATAAAAGGCAGGGGGGTAAATGCAAAAAAATATACCATGAAATGCAGGGGGGTTAAATGCAAACAGCCCATAAATAACAACATTGCAAGGGGGGTATTTACAAATAAATACCAACAGTTTACTTTCATAAGCATTATATAGTATCATCAGTGTGAAAATGTACATGGAAGGCAGGGGGTTAAATGCAAACATCCCATAAATAACAACATTGCAGGGGGGTAGATGCAAATAAATACCAACAGTTTACTTTCATAATTAAATGCAAATAAGTAAATGCCAAGAGTGCAGGGGGGTTAAATGCAAATAAATATACACTTGAGGTGTTCTAAAGGGAGTTAAATGCAAATAATATAGAAATTCATACACTGTCCAGTCACAACAAAATGGTGTAATTATACATGAAATACAGGGGGGGTAAATAAACAAACGCAAATAAAAAATAATGATAATCATTATACACAAATTCAGCAACGCACCTTCACGTATAATTGCCAAACATTATCATCTACTTCGATTATATGTCCACTATCATTCCAGCCGAACCCGCTCGTGCCTTGCCTACCAACTAATTGGTAATAGGTCTTCCTTCAAACAGTCAACTTTGAATTGATGTGCTTAACGGTTATCTTAGACGTCGGAATCCTTACATTAAGAACACCCTCAAGGGCTTGAAGATATCCCGGTTTAAAAGAGTTATCTGCCCTCCACCCGGATGTGAGCATATCCTTCAAACAAGAAATCAACTCTTGTTCTTCATGTGCATTCCATGTTCTACGCGTACCTTGTGACTTCTTTGGAACGGAAGCCATGTCGCCATATCAAGGAACGGATGCCATACCTCTCCTACTTCAGACTGCACAAAAATTGAACAAACAAGAGTTAAGATTGCCTAACAAGACCGAATGCCTTTTGTCACCATATCGGAACAGCCCATATACACTACTGGAACAGACCATATATACAAGGAAATGACATGCACACCGATTTGTTATAATACAAATGAAAACAAACCCAAGCACACAACCATGTCAAATGTTATACAAACAAATAATAGTGTATCCCAATCTCAAATTTTCATCCACAAATCCAGTTTAAACAAACAAATACCATAATCAAATTCAAACAAATAATTTATTCCCATTCAACGACGCTCCGAAGTCCGTTTCATGAACATCTCATTGGCCATGTTTTCACGAGGATTATTCAATTCCGTCGACTGTTGAACCACATCTATGTACTCATCAGCACTTTCATCAGGTTCGTCATCGCTCGAATCATCAGAATCATCATCGGAGTCCGTCATATATTCGGCCATAGTCTGTCGTTGAAAGTTTTGAATCAACATTAGTGGCCATAATGATTCGATTCCGCGTCTTAAAGGGGTAGAATGCATTATAGGCAAGTATGGCTCACTTCTTCTTAAGTATACCAAAACTCCGTTCTATTACATTCCTTGATTGTTTTATATGAAAAAATTCATGCGCATTCTGGGGGGCATCCCTACCAACTCCCCACTCTTTCAAATGATATCGTACTCCTCAATAAGGCGTGAGAAAACCTTCACCGTTAGTATACCCATTGTCGCAAAGGTAATACGTGCCTATAACATGTATATATAATAGTATGTTAGATAATTCCCACAAACTGAATATCCAGCAAAAGATTCAACTTATATGTAATCAAAACCTGCAGGCACCCTCAGACCATTGGGTCGGTGAATTGCATCTCTAAGAACTCTTCCATCCGCAGCCGAGCCTTCACAACTACATAGAGCATATGTGAATGAACCTCTAACGTCACAGGCGGCAAGCACGTTGGTGGAGATACAACCTTTTCGTGTTCTGTAACGAGGTTTATCTAACACAGGAACCCTAACATTGACATACGTTCCATCCAATGCACCGATGCAACCCTGATTCCCACATTGGCCAAATAAATAATTATCAAGACCATTACAAGTACAATGATTAATATAAATTGAAAAAAAAAGGGTAAACTCACCGGAAAACAATTCCATCTAGGGTCATCACAATCATATGTTATTGGATCGGGCTGAGATATTAAAATTGGATGAAGTTTCAACAAGCAATTCAGTACACGATGGAAGCATTTACTAACGGTATCACCGGATCGACGATAATCAGAATGGACTATTCGATTTTTCTTGTGGTGAGCGAGGACGGTTAAAAACATGGCCACTTGTTCTTGGAGAGGAACATATTTCGTAGCATTTAAACCTCCACGGTTATGAAGTATACAACATAATTTCATAAATGAACTAGTAGTAAAATGTATGTTATCTTTACACCTAATCGAGTCTTCCATACAATAAAACTGAAATTCAGCTTCTTGCTTACGCCTTCTACGTATTAAGCTATACCGAGTTGGTTTATTCTTAGCATGGTGTGCAATAATACGTAAGCAAATATAAAAAACACACATCCAAAACATCTGATGGAACATTAACATGAAGAGTTGTTTCCTTCGTGGATCCATTATTGCAAAAGAGCTGAAAAGAATTTTTTTGCCAATTATCAAAGAACAAAACACGAAACATAGTCTCAATATATCATGTTATAGGACCATAATGATTTACAAACACATTTCATTCATTAAAACAGTTTTCTCAAACTATGGCAGCAAAGCAAAATGTTCTTTAATAAATACAACTCATTAAAGCAAAATGTTGTTTAATCAACCATAAAGACAAATTTTACCAAGTCAGTACTTGAAGATATGGCAGTTAAGCAAAAATTTCAACATGATTTGTCTAAAACAAGATTTGCACAATAAACTAAACAAAAAACTCAAATAAATAATCAATTCAAACACATTGCAGTAAAAAAATAAAAACCTCAATGGGAAATTTCATATAAACCCCAAATATAGCTACGAATTGCAAACACACCACCAAAATTCAAGAACACCCATAAAAGCCCTAAAACATATGATGTATTCACATATTAGAGCTACAAACCAAGGTTGACTACCGTAATAGAGGAGAAATACACGAATTTCTTTTTGAATCTGTCCACTTCAACTGCTCGACTTACCCTACAACAAAATGTCTAAATTAGAACCTAGGAGGAGATGAATCTCAAAGGGCGTTGGATGAGATTGGAAACAATAGGAGAAATATTCCAGTTTAATTGCTAGGTAACTAAGAGAAAAAATTCACCTGGGAAATGGGAGGGAGTTTCGCGACTGGAGAGGGGGGAAAATTGGGAGTTTTGTTTATTTTTTAATGGTTTAATTGTTATTTTGGTGAAAGGTCGGGGCAAAATGGGGAGAAAATTTTCAATTTGGGCCATTATATTGGACCAAATTATAATCGCAGCCCCCCTCCAATTATAAATGGGAGAATTAAGGTGGTTGGCCCACAAAACCGGCGAATTAGCTCGGGCAGCCCATAAATTTATTTCCCCAACCGAACAACATTTTTGGCCCACATTTGCAATCCAGATTGATAATTGGGGTTTTATTCTGGGCTAATTTGCCAAACCAAACGGGGCCTAAGAAAATAGTTAGTAAAATGACATTAAGTATAAACATAAGGGTACAAAGGGTAAAGTTCATAACACTCAAAATCGTTCCCCAAATGCAGGTGGTGCAAAACGCATTTCCCCACACTTTATGACCTGAATTGCAAAAATCACACCTCCAATTTTCACTAGGATTGCATCACCAATTTCCTTACTGTAGAAAATCAATTGCATTGTGCAGTCCATTTTAAGTGACTCCCATCAACCCAGATCTTCGTTCTTTTTCTCCGGCGAAGACGTCTCTGAAAAGTAGCAAAAATGCAAAGAGAAGTAGATCTTTGATTTTAAACAATGCTGTTAAAAATGAGATTAGCTCTAGTCCTAAGCCCACAAAGTTGGTTACTTTCTTGAGTAAAGGCGGCTTTGGAAAAACTATCGCTTCAATATTTGCTGCTCAGGTTTACGTACAACGATTTTTTTTTTAGATGGATTTACAAATTACATACAACGATTTGATATATATATACTAATCCCAAACTTATCCCATATTTCCGTAAAAAAAATACGAATTGATCAAGCAAATCCAAAAAATACTCACACCATTCGACTATTTTCAAATGGGATAAGTCGGGTTTGAATTACCTGAACCCAACCCCAATCCCTAATTATATAATACGGAGTATGCATTATTCGGGAGCATTGCACCGCAGAGCACCGAATCCATCACTTTATCTTACCTGTTGGGGGGTGTGGATAAGAGAAACAAACCCCAATACCCAAAACTTCACACACTAACTACTGTTATCACAATGTCAATCTCTTCTCTCTCCGCCACCATTCCCACCACTTCTAAACCCCTCTCTTCCGCCGCCGTCTCAACCACCAAGCACTCCTCCTACCTCCTCCGCATCTCTAAGTGTATATATATATACATATATATACTTATTGGAGGGTCCCATTGGCGTGCATCCAGTAGGAATTGAACCTACGAATTCGCCAATTATGAGTTGGGCCCTTTAACCATTCAGCCATGGATGCTTGGCGAGGTTCTTCGTACATGGAGAATAACCAAATTCCAATTGAAATGAAATATTTAGGATAAATCAATGCAAGTTAGGAGGAATTAATGCAAGGACATCAATTCAAATCCTGGATTTCCAAATTGAGAGAGATATAGAGAGAGATCAAGAATTCTCACTATTTCTTAGATTCATGGACCCAATTCAATTCAGTGGGGTCTTTCATTCACATTTTTTTCCACCAAGAACGTTTTCTAAAACTCTTTGACCCCCGAATTTTGAGTATCCTTCTTTCATGCAAGTCACAAGGTTTAACAAGCATTCAATATTTCACAATCAAGGGTCTAATACTCTTTGTAGTAGCGGTCCTTATATATCGTATTAACAATCGAAATATGGTCGAAAGAAAAAATCTCTATTTGAAGGGGCTTTTTCCTATACATGTGAATTCCATTGGACCCAGAAATGATACATTGGAAGAATTAATTGGGTCTTCCAATATCAATAGGTTGATTTTATACATATATATATATATATATATATATATATATATATATATATATATATATATATATATATATATATATATATATATATATATACTAATCCCAAACTTATCTCATATTTCCGTAAAAAAAATACGAATTTTTCAATCAAATCCAAAAAATACTCACACCATTCGAGTATTTTAAAATGGGATAATACGGAGTATGCGTTATTCGGGAGCATTGCACAACAGAGCACCGAATCCATCACTTTATCTTCCCTGTTGGGGGTGTGTCTCTTAATTCCACCTTGAAACCCTTTTCCAATTGTAGTTCCAGAATCATCCACCAAATAGCCTTCCTCAAACAGCTCCTCAACCGCCAGCCGTTGTTTTGGCTCAAATCCTTCAACCGATTGAAGCCTGAACTCCTGTAAATAGGATTGAGAACCATATCAAGCTATTTGATATTCAACTCGAGTTAATTCGAGCTCGATTTATTTAACAATTAAATGCACATATGTAAATTTACCCTCATTTACACCCCTACCTGCAAATGCCGCAGAGGAATAAACATCAATACTATCTTTTAAATTTTTTGGTCTGGGAATTATGCAGGTTAAGAACATGTACGGCGTTGTCATACAAAGAATTCATTTAATATTCTTCAAACTTAATCTACATGTAAACTAAGCTCAGTTAAATGATTCCTTTTCAGACTGCAAAATCTCCATTAACATTACAAACTAAGCTCAATTACACGAATACAATATTTGAAAACATCAACGAAATTAAAAAAAAAAGGAACCATACAATGAAAAACTAACTTTTAGGTATATTTTTATCAACAATCTTTACAGGAGTAATGCGAAGAAGATTACCAGGAACAACACCATTAATCATCACCACATTCAAATCATTATCAATCTTAATTACTTTAAATTTCCTTATCTTCGTCTTTGTTCCTCCCATTCTCCCAGGCATTTTCTTCCGCCGGATAAACACGCCAAGGAATAGTTCCAGCACCAATTGATCCTAGTTGTCTATGACTTTTTGACCCATTACTAATAGGACTTCTCTTGAAATTGTGTCTCTTAATTCCACCTTGAAACGCTTTTCCATTTGTAGTTCCCAAAACATCCACCAAATCGCCTTCCGCAAACAGCTCATCAACCGCCAACCGTTGATTTGGCTCAAATCCTTCAACTGATTGAAGCCTGAACTCCTGTAAATAGGATTGAGAACCATATCAAGCTATTTGATATTCAACTCGAGTTAATTCGAGCTCGATTTATTTAACAATTAAATGCACATATGTAAATTTACCCTCGTTTACACCCCTATCTGCAAATGCCGCAGAGGAATAAACATCAATACTATCTTTTAAATTTTTTGGTCCGGGAATTATGCAGGTTAAGAACATGTACGGCATTGTCATACAAAGAATTCATTTAATATTCTTCAAACTTAATTCACAGGTAAAATTGCCTATTAATCATACTACAAGTAACACTACATACAAAATTAATATCAAGCACGAGAATCCTCAATTAGTTCTAATCACAACAAAAAATAACATAAAATCCTCAATAAATCATAATCATAATCCACAAATATTATTTTCAAATAAAAAAGATTCCATTTAATATTCTTCACTGATTATACGGCCCAACTCCACTAAATTAATCAACAAAGAATACTACAAACTACAAAAATATCACTTATGGCAAATTTTAACCTTCGTCCTCAATCCCACTTTTTTTACTCCGAAAAATGGCCGAAAGAAATTGATGATTTCTTGATTGAGTTTTTAGCAAACTAGTCTTACTACGAAAATGGGGTTCTTATTTATGGCATGAGTTACGTGATTAAGGTTGCCCTGAACGAGGTTAATGCGTCATTCAGACGAAAATTCACTACAAAGGAGATAATGGCCAAAGTCCATATTTCCGTAAAAAAATACGAATTTTTCAAGCAAATCCAAAAAAACTCACCTCATTCGAGTATTTTAAAATGTGATAAGTCGGGTTTGAATTACCCAAACCCCACTCCTAATTATATAATACGGAGTATGCGTTATTCGGGAGCATTGCACTGCAGAGCACCAAATCCATCACTTTATCATCCCTGTTAGGGGTATGAATAAGAAAAACAAACCCCAATACCAAAAACTTCACACATTAACTACTGTAATTGCAATGTCAGTCTCTTCTCTCTCCGCCACCATTCCCACCACCTCTAAACCCTTCTTTTCTGCCGCCGCCTCAACCACCAAGCACTCCTCCTACCTCCTCCGCCTCTCTAAGTGTACATATATATATATATATATATATATAATGACTATAAAAGCCGAATCTAACATGTCACAATTAATCTATGATCGGGTATTAAACCTATTAAAAAAATCATCTCTTGAAGATAATTTCGTTCCCGAGAGTTTTCACAAACTAAGCTCAGTTACAGGATTCTTTTTCAGACAACAAATCTCCAGTAACATTACAAACTAAGCTCAAGTATACGAATACAATATTTGAAAACATCAACGCAACAATACAATACAATGAAAAACTAACTTTTATGTATATTTTTTCCAACAATCTTTGCAGGAGTAATGCAAAGAAGATTACCAGGCTTACCAGGAACAACACCATTATTCATGACAACGTTCAAATCATTATCAATCTTAATTACTTTCAATTTCCTTATCTTCGTTTTTGTTCCTCCCATTTACCCAGACATTTTCTTCGCCGAATAAACCTGCCCAGGAGTAGTTCCAGCACCAACTGATCCAAGTTGTCTATGACTTTTCGACCCATGACTCATATGGCTTCTCTTGAAATTGTGTCTCTTAATACCACCTTGAAACCCTTTTCCAATTGTGGTTCCAGAAAACATCCACCAAATAGCCTTCCTCAAACAGCTCCTCAACCGCCAGCCGTTGATTTGGCTCAAATCCTTCAACTGATTGAAGCCTGAACTCCTGTAAATAGGATTGAGAACCATATCAAGCTATTTGATATTCAACTCGAGTTAATTCGAGCTCGATTTATTTAACAATTAAATGCACATATGTAAATTTACCCTCGTTTACACCCCTACCAGCAAATGCCGCAGAGGAATAAACATCAATACTATCTTTTAAATTTTTTGGTCCGGGAATTATGCAGGTTAAGAACATGTACGGTGTTGTCATACAAATAATTCATTTAATATTCTTCATACTTAATCTACATGTAAACTAAGCTCAGTTAAAGGATTCCTTTTCAGACTGCAAAATCTCCATTAACATTACAAACTAAGCTCAATTACACGAATACAATATTTGAAAACATCAACGCAATTAAAAAAAAGGAACTATACAATGAAAAACTAACTTTTAGGTATATTTTTCCCAACAATCTTTGCAGGAGTAATGCGAAGAAGATTGCCAGGATTGCCAGAAACAACACCATTAATCATCACCACATTCAAATCATTATCAATCTTAATTACTTTCAAATTCCTTATCTTCGTCTTTGTTCCTCCCATAATCTCAGGCATTTTCTTCCCCCGGATAAACACGCCCAGGAATAGTTCCAGCACCAACTGATCCAAGTTGTCTATGACTTTTCGACCCATGACTCATAGGGCTTCTCTTGAAATCGTGTCACTTAATTCCACCTTGAAACCCTTTTCCAATTGTAGTTCCAGAAACATCCACCAAATAGCCTTTCTCAAACAGCTCCTCAACCGCCAGCCGTTGATTTGGCTTAAATCCTTCTACTGATTGAAGCCTGAACTCCTGTAAATAGTATTGAGAACCATATCAAGATATTTGATATTCAACTCGAGTTAATTCGAGCTCGAATTATTTAACAATTAAAAGAACATAAGTAAATTTACCCTCGTTAACATCCCCACCTGCAAATGCCACAGAGGAATAAACATGTATACTATCTTTTGGATTTTTTGGTCCGGGAATTATGTAGGTTAAGAACATGTACGGCGTTGTCATACAAAGAATTCATTTAATATACTTCAAACTTAATTCACAGGTAAAATTGCCTATTAATCATACTACAAGTAACACTACATACAAAATTAATATCAAGCAAGAGAATCCTAAATTAGTTCTAATCACAACAAAAAAATAACATAAAATCCTCAATAAATCATAATCATAATCCACAAATATTATTTTCAAATAAAAAAGATTCCATTTAATATTCTTCACTGATTATACGGCCCAACTCCACTAAATTAATCAACAAAGAATACTACAAACTACAAAAATATCACTTATGGCAAATTTTAACCTTCGTCCTCAATCCCACTTTTTTTTCTCCGAAAAATGGCCGAGAGAAATTGATGATTTCTTGATTGAGTTTTTAGCAAACGAGTCTTACTACGAAAATGGGGTTCTTATTTATGGCATGAGTTACGTGATTAAGGTTGCACTGAACGAGGTTAATGCGTCATTCAGACGAAAATTCACTACAAAGGAGATAATGGCCAAAGTCCATATTTCCGTAAAAAAATACGAATTTTTCAAGCAAATCCAAAAAAACTCACCTCATTCGGGTATTTTAAAATGTGATAAGTCGGGTTTGAATTACCCAAACCCCACTCCTAATTATATAATACGGAGTATGCGTTATTCGGGAGCATTCCACCGCAGAGCACAAAATCCATCACTTTATCATCCCTGTTAGGGGTATGAATTAGAAAAACAAACCCCAATACCAAAAACTTCACACACTAACTACTGTAATCGTAATGTCAGTCTCTTCTCTCTCCGCCACCATTCCCACCACCTCTAAACCCTTCATTTCTGCCGCCGCCTCAACCACCAAGCACTCCTCCTACCTCCTCCGCCTCTCTAAGTGTACATATATATATATATATATATATATATATATATATATATATATATATATATATATATATATATATATATATATATATAATGACTATAAAAGCCGAATATAACATTCACAATTTATCTATGATCGGGTATTAAACCTATTAAAAAATTCATCTCTTGAAGATAATTTCGTTCCCGAGAGTTTTCACAAACTAAGCTCAGTTACAGGATTCTTTTTCAGACAACGAATCTCCAGTAGCCTTACAAACTAAGCTCAAGTACACGAATACAATATTTGAAAACATCAACGCAACAATACAATACAATGAAAAACTAACTTTTAGGTATATTTTTTCCAACAATCTTTGCAGGAGTAATGCGAAGAAGATTACCAGGCTTACCAGGAACAACAACATTATTCATCACAACGTTCAAATCATTATCAATCTTAATTACTTTCAATTTCCTTATCTTCGTCTTTGTTCCTCCCATTTACCCAGGCATTTTCTTCGCCGTATAAACTTGCCCAGGAGTAGTTCCAGCACCAACTGATCCAAGTTGTTTATGACTTTTCGACCCATGGCTCATAGGGATTCTCTTAAAATTGTGTCTCTTAATTCCACCTTGAAACCCTTTTCCAATTGTAGTTCCAGAAACATCCACCAAATAGCCTTCCTCAAACATCTCCTCAACCGCCAGCCGTTGATTTGGCTCAAATCCTTCAACTGATTGAAGCCTGAACTACTGTAAATAGTATTGAGAACCATATCAAGCTATTTGATATTCAACTCGAGTTAATTCGAGCTCGATTTATTTAACAATTAAAAGAACATAAGTAAATTTACCCTCGTTAACATCCCTACCTGCAAATGCCACAGAGGAATAAACATCTATTCTATCTTTTGGATTTTTTGGTCCTGGAATTATGTAGGTTAAGAACATGTACGGCGTTGTCATACAAAGAATTCATTTAATATTCTTCAAACTTAATTCACAGGTAAAATTGCCTATTAATCATACTACAAGTAACACTACATACAAAATTAATATCAAGCACGAGAATCCTCAATTAGTTCTAATCACAACAAAAAAATAACATAAAATCCTCAATAAATCATAATCATAATCCACTAATATTATTTTCAAATCACAAAGATTCCATTTAATATTCTTCACTAATTATACTGCCCAATTCCACTAAATTAATCAACAAAGAATACTACAAACTACAAAAATATCACTTATGACAAATTTTAACCTTCGTCCTAAATCCCACTTTTTTTACTCCGAAAAATTGACGAAAGAAATTGATGATTTCTTGATTGAGTTTTTAGCAAACGAGTCTTACTACGAAAATGGGGTTCTTATTTATGGCATGAGTTACGTGATTAAGGTTGCCCTGAACGAGGTTAATGCGTCATTTAGACGAAAATTCACTACAAAGGAGATAATGGCCAAAGTCCATATTTCCGTAAAAAAATACGAATTTTTCAAGGTATTTTAAAATGTGATAAGTCGGGTTTGAATTACCTAAACCCCACTCCTAATTATATAATACGGAGTATGCGTTATTCGGGAGCATTGCACCGCAGAGCACCAAATCCATCACTTTATCATCCCTGTTAGGGGTATGAATAAGAAAAACAAACCCCAATACCAAAAACTTCACACACTAACTACTGTAATCGCAATGTCAGTCTCTTCTCTCTCCGCCACCATTCCCACCACCTCTAAACCCTTCTTTTCTGCCGCCGCCTCAACCACCAAGCACTCCTCCTACCTCCTCCGCCTCTCTAAGTGTACATATATATATATATATATATATATATATATATATGACTATAAAAGCCGAATCTAACATGTCACAATTAATCTATGATCAAGTATTAAACCTATTAAAAAAATCATCTCTTGAAGATAATTTCGTTCCCTAGAGTTTTCACAAACTAAGCTCAGTTACAGGATTCTTTTTCAGACAACAATCTCCAGTAACATTACAAACTAAGCTCAAGTACACGAATACAATATTTGAAAACATCAACGCAACAATACAATACAATGAAAAACTAACTTTTATGTATATTTTTTCCAACAATCTTTGCAGGAGTAATGCGAAGAAGATTACCAGGCTTACCAGGAACAACACCATTATTCATCACAACGTTCAAATCATTATCAATCTTAATTACTTTCAATTTCCTTATCTTCGTTTTTGTTCCTCCCATTTACCCAGGCATTTTCTTCGCCGTATAAACCTGCCCAGGAGTAGTTCCAGCACCAACTGATCCAAGTTGTCTATGACTTTTCGACCCATGACTCATATGGCTTCTCTTGAAATTGTGTCTCTTAATACCACCTTGAAACCCTTTTCCAATTGTGGTTCCAGAAAACATCCACCAAATAGCCTTCCTCAAACAGCTCCTCAACCGCCAGCCGTTGATTTGGCTCAAATCCTTCAACTGATTGAAGCCTGAACTCCTGTAAATAGGATTGAGAACCATATCAAGCTATTTGATATTCAACTCGAGTTAATTCGAGCTCGATTTATTTAACAATTAAATGCACATATGTAAATTTACCCTCGTTTACACCCCTACCAGCAAATGCCGCAGAGGAATAAACATCAATACTATCTTTTAAATTTTTTGGTCCGGGAATTATGCAGGTTAAGAACATGTACGGCGTTGTCATACAAATAATTCATTTAATATTCTTCATACTTAATCTACATGTAAACTAAGCTCAGTTAAAGGATTCCTTTTCAGACTGCAAAATCTCCATTAACATTACAAACTAAGCTCAATTACACGAATACAATATTTGAAAACATCAACGCAATTAAAAAAAAAGGAACTATACAATGAAAAACTAACTTTTAGGTATATTTTTCCCAACAATCTTTGCAGGAGTAATGCGAAGAAGATTGCCAGGATTGCCAGAAACAACACCATTAATCATCACCACATTCAAATCATTATCAATCTTAATTACTTTCAAATTCCTTATCTTCGTCTTTGTTCCTCCCATAATCTCAGGCATTTTCTTCCCCCGGATAAACACGCCCAGGAATAGTTCCAGCACCAACTGATCCAAGTTGTCTATGACTTTTCGACCCATGACTCATAGGGCTTCTCTTGAAATCGTGTCACTTAATTCACCTTGAAACCCTTTTCCAATTGTAGTTCCAGAAACATCCACCAAATAGCCTTCCTCAAACAGCTCCTCAACCGCCAGCCGTTGATTTGGCTTAAATCCTTCAACTGATTGAAGCCTGAACTCCTGTAAATAGTATTGAGAACCATATCAAGATATTTGATATTCAACTCGAGTTAATTCGAGCTCGAATTATTTAACTATTAAAAGAACATAAGTAAATTTACCCTCGTTAACATCCCCACCTGCAAATGCCACAGAGGAATAAACATGTATACTATCTTTTGGATTTTTTGGTCCGGGAATTATGTAGGTTAAGAACATGTACGGCGTTGTCATACAAAGAATTCATTTAATATACTTCAAACTTAATTCACAGGTAAAATTGCCTATTAATCATACTACAAGTAACACTACATACAAAATTAATATCAAGCAAGAGAATCCTCAATTAGTTCTAATCACAACAAAAAAATAACATAAAATCCTCAATAAATCATAATCATAATCCACAAATATTATTTTCAAATAAAAAGATTCCATTTAATATTCTTCACTGATTATACGGCCCAACTCACTAAATTAATCAACAAAGAATACTACAAACTACAAAAATATCACTTATGGCAAATTTTAACCTTCGTCCTCAATCCCACTTTTTTTACTCCGAAAAATGGCCGAAAGAAATTGATGATTTCTTGATTGAGTTTTTAGCAAACGAGTCTTACTACGAAAATGGGTTTTATTTATGGCATGAGTTACGTGATTAAGGTTGCCCTGAACGAGGTTAATGCGTCATTCAGACGAAAATTCACTACAAAGGAGATAATGGCCAAAGTCCATATTTCCGTAAAAAAATACGAATTTTTCAAGCAAATCCAAAAAAAACTCACCTCATTCGAGTATTTTAAAATTTGATAAGTCGGGTTTGAATTACCCAAACCCCACTCCTAATTATATAATACGGAGTATGCGTTATTCGGGAGCATTCCACCGCAGAGCACAAAATCCATCACTTTATCATCCCTGTTAGGGGTATGAATAAGAAAAACAAACCCCAATACCAAAAACTTCACACACTAACTACTGTAATCGTAATGTCAGTCTCTTCTCTCTCCGCCACCATTCCCACCACCTCTAAACCCTTCATTTCTGCCGCCGCCTCAACCACCAAGCACTCCTCCTACCTCCTCCGCCTCTCTAAGTGTACATATATATAAATGACTATAAAAGCCGAATATAACATGTCACAATTTATCTATGATCGGGTATTAAACCTATTAAAAAATTCATCTCTTGAAGATAATTTCGTTCCCGAGAGTTTTCACAAACTAAGCTCAGTTACATGATTCTTTTTCAGACAACGAATCTCCAGTAACATTACAAACTAAGCTCAAGTACACGAATACAATATTTGAAAACATCAACGCAACAATACAATACAATGAAAAACTAACTTTTAGGTATATTTTTTCCAACAATCTTTGCAGGAGTAATGCGAAGAAGATTACCAGGCTTACCAGGAACAACAACATTATTCATCACAACGTTCAAATCATTATCAATCTTAATTACTTTCAATTTCCTTATCTTCGTCTTTGTTCCTCCCATTTACCCAGGCATTTTCTTCGCCGTATAAACTTGCCCAGGAGTAGTTCCAGCACCAACTGATCCAAGTTGTTTATGACTTTTCGACCCATGACTCATAGGGCTTCTCTTGAAATTGTGTCTCTTAATTCCACCTTGAAACCCTTTTCCAATTGTAGTTCCAGAAACATCCACCAAATAGCCTTCCTCAAACATCTCCTCAACCGCCAGCCGTTGATTTGGCTCAAATCCTTCAACTGATTGAAGCCTGAACTACTGTAAATAGTATTGAGAACCATATCAAGCTATTTGATATTCAACTCGAGTTAATTCGAGCTCGATTTATTTAACAATTAAAAGAACATAAGTAAATTTACCCTCGTTAACATCCCTACCTGCAAATGCCACAGAGGAATAAACATCTATTCTATCTTTTGGATTTTTTGGTCCTGGAATTATGTAGGTTAAGAACATGTACGGCGTTGTCATACAAAGAATTCATTTAATATTCTTCAAACTTAATTCACAGGTAAAATTGCCTATTAATCATACTACAAGTAACACTACATACAAAATTAATATCAAGCACGAGAATCCTCAATTAGTTCTAATCACAACAAAAAAATAACATAAAATCCTCAATAAATCATAATCATAATCCACTAATATTATTTTCAAATCACAAAGATTCGATTTAATATTCTTCACTAATTATACTGCCCAATTCCACTAAATTAATCAACAAAGAATACTACAAACTACAAAAATATCACTTATGACAAATTTTAACCTTCGTCCTAAATCCCACTTTTTTTACTCCGAAAAATGACGAAAGAAATTGATGATTTCTTGATTGAGTTTTTAGCAAACGAGTCTTACTACGAAAATGGGGTTCTTATTTATGGCATGAGTTACGTGATTAAGGTTGCCCTGAACGAGGTTAATGCGTCATTTAGACGAAAATTCACTACAAAGGAGATAATGGCCAAAGTCCATATTTCCGTAAAAAAATACGAATTTTTCAAGGTATTTTAAAATGTGATAAGTCGGGTTTGAATTACCCAAACCCCACTCCTAATTATATAATACGGAGTATGCGTTATTCGGGAGCATTGCACCGCAGAGCACCAAATCCATCACTTTATCATCCCTGTTAGGGGTATGAATAAGAAAAACAAACCCCAATACCAAAAACTTCACACACTAACTACTGTAATCGCAATGTCAGTCTCTTCTCTCTCCGCCACCATTCCCACCACCTCTAAACCCTTTTTCTGCCGCCGCCTCAACCACCAAGCACTCCTCCTACCTCCTCCGCCTCTCTAAGTGTACATATATATATATATATATATATATATATATATAGACTATAAAAGCCGAATATAACATGTCACAATTAATCTATGATCGTATTAAACCTATTAAAAAAATCATCTCTTGAAGATAATTTCGTTCCCGAGAGTTTTCACAAACTAAGCTCAGTTACAGGATTCTTTTTCAGACAACAAATCTCCAGTAACATTACAAACTAAGCTCAAGTACACGAATACAATATTTGAAAACATCAACGCAACAATACAATACAATGAAAAACTAACTTTTAGTATATTTTTTCCAACAATCTTTGCAGGAGTAATGCGAAGAAGATTACCAGGCTTACCAGGAACAACACCATTATTCATCACAACGTTCAAATCATTATCAATCTTAATTACTTTCAATTTCCTTATCTTCGTTTTGTTCCTCCCATTTACCCAGGCATTTTCTTCGCCGTATAAACCTGCCCAGGAGTAGTTCCAGCACCAACTGATCCAAGTTGTCTATGACTTTTCGACCCATGACTCATATGGCTTCTCTTGAAATTGTGTCTCTTAATACCACCTTGAAACCCTTTTCCAATTGTGGTTCCAGAAAACATCCACCAAATAGCCTTCCTCAAACAGCTCCTCAACCGCCAGCCGTTGATTTGGCTCAAATCCTTCAACTGATTGAAGCCTGAACTCCTGTAAATAGGATTGAGAACCATATCAAGCTATTTGATATTCAACTCGAGTTAATTCGAGCTCGATTTATTTAACAATTAAATGCACATATGTAAATTTACCCTCGTTTACACCCCTACCAGCAAATGCCGCAGAGGAATAAACATCAATACTATCTTTTAAATTTTTTGGTCCGGGAATTATGCAGGTTAAGAACATGTACGGCGTTGTCATACAAATAATTCATTTAATATTCTTCATACTTAATCTACATGTAAACTAAGCTCAGTTAAAGGATTCCTTTTCAGACTGCAAAATCTCCATTAACATTACAAACTAAGCTCAATTACACGAATACAATATTTGAAAACATCAACGCAATTAAAAAAAAAGGAACTATACAATGAAAAACTAACTTTTAGGTATATTTTTCCCAACAATCTTTGCAGGAGTAATGCGAAGAAGATTGCCAGGATTGCCAGAAACAACACCATTAATCATCACCACATTCAAATCATTATCAATCTTAATTACTTTCAAATTCCTTATCTTCGTCTTTGTTCCTCCCATAATCTCAGGCATTTTCTTCCCCCGGATAAACACGCCCAGGAATAGTTCCAGCACCAACTGATCCAAGTTGTCTATGACTTTTCGACCCATGACTCATAGGGCTTCTCTTGAAATCGTGTCACTTAATTCCACCTTGAAACCCTTTTCCAATTGTAGTTCCAGAAACATCCACCAAATAGCCTTCCTCAAACAGCTCCTCAACCGCCAGCCGTTGATTTGGCTTAAATCCTTCAACTGATTGAAGCCTGAACTCCTGTAAATAGTATTGAGAACCATATCAAGATATTTGATATTCAACTCGAGTTAATTCGAGCTCGAATTATTTAACTAATTAAAAGAACATAAGTAAATTTACCCTCGTTAACATCCCCACCTGCAAATGCCACAGAGGAATAAACATGTATACTATCTTTTGGATTTTTTGGTCCGGGAATTATGTAGGTTAAGAACATGTACGGCGTTGTCATACAAAGAATTCATTTAATATTCTTCAAACTTAATTCACAGGTAAAATTGCCTATTAATCATACTACAAGTAACACTACATACAAAATTAATATCAAGCAAGAGAATCCTCAATTAGTTCTAATCACAACAAAAAAATAACATAAAATCCTCAATAAATCATAATCATAATCCACAAATATTATTTTCAAATAAAAAAGATTCCATTTAATATTCTTCACTGATTATACGGCCCAACTCCACTAAATTAATCAACAAAGAATACTACAAACTACAAAAATATCACTTATGGCAAATTTTAACCTTCGTCCTCAATCCCACTTTTTTTACTCCGAAAAATGGCCGAAAGAAATTGATGATTTCTTGATTGAGTTTTTAGCAAACGAGTCTTACTACGAAAATGGGGTTCTTATTTATGGCATGAGTTACGTGATTAAGGTTGCCCTGAACGAGGTTAATGCGTCATTCAGACGAAAATTCACTACAAAGGAGATAATGGCCAAAGTCCATATTTCCGTAAAAAAATACGAATTTTTCAAGCAAATCCAAAAAAACTCACCTCATTCGAGTATTTTAAAATGTGATAAGTCGGGTTTGAATTACCCAAACCCCACTCCTAATTATATAATACGGAGTATGCGTTATTCGGGAGCATTCCACCGCAGAGCACAAAATCCATCACTTTATCATCCCTGTTAGGGGTATGAATAAGAAAAACAAACCCCAATACCAAAAACTTCACACACTAACTACTGTAATCGTAATGTCAGTCTCTTCTCTCTCCGCCACCATTCCCACCACCTCTAAACCCTTCATTTCTGCCGCCGCCTCAACCACCAAGCACTCCTCCTACCTCCTCCGCCTCTCTAAGTGTACATATATATATAATGACTATAAAAGCCGAATATAACATGTCACAATTTATCTATGATCGGTATTAAACCTATTAAAAAATTCATCTCTTGAAGATAATTTCGTTCCCGAGAGTTTTCACAAACTAAGCTCAGTTACATGATTCTTTTTCAGACAACAATCTCCAGTAACATTACAAACTAAGCTCAAGTACACGAATACAATATTTGAAAACATCAACGCAACAATACAATACAATGAAAAACTAACTTTTAGGTATATTTTTTCCAACAATCTTTGCAGGAGTAATGCGAAGAAGATTACCAGGCTTACCAGGAACAACAACATTATTCATCACAACGTTCAAATCATTATCAATCTTAATTACTTTCAATTTCCTTATCTTCGTCTTTGTTCCTCCCATTTACCCAGGCATTTTCTTCGCCGTATAAACTTGCCCAGGAGTAGTTCCAGCACCAACTGATCCAAGTTGTTTATGACTTTTCGACCCATGACTCATAGGGCTTCTCTTGAAATTGTGTCTCTTAATTCCACCTTGAAACCCTTTTCCAATTGTAGTTCCAGAAACATCCACCAAATAGCCTTCCTCAAACATCTCCTCAACCGCCAGCCGTTGATTTGGCTCAAATCCTTCAACTGATTGAAGCCTGAACTACTGTAAATAGTATTGAGAACCATATCAAGCTATTTGATATTCAACTCGAGTTAATTCGAGCTCGATTTATTTAACAATTAAAAGAACATAAGTAAATTTACATCGTTAACATCCCTACCTGCAAATGCCACAGAGTAATAAACATCTATTCTATCTTTTGGATTTTTTGGTCCTGGAATTATGTAGGTTAAGAACATGTACGGCGTTGTCATACAAAGAATTCATTTAATATTCTTCAAACTTAATTCACAGGTAAAATTGCCTATTAATCATACTACAAGTAACACTACATACAAAATTAATATCAAGCACGAGAATCCTCAATTAGTTCTAATCACAACAAAAAAATAACATAAAATCCTCAATAAATCATAATCATAATCCACTAATATTATTTTCAAATCACAAAGATTCCATTTAATATTCTTCACTAATTATACTGCCCAATTCCACTAAATTAATCAACAAAGAATACTACAAACTACAAAAATATCACTTATGACAAATTTTAACCTTCGTCCTAAATCCCACTTTTTTTACTCCGAAAAATTGACGAAAGAAATTGATGATTTCTTGATTGAGTTTTTAGCAAACGAGTCTTACTACGAAAATGGGGTTCTTATTTATGGCATGAGTTACGTGATTAAGGTTGCCCTGAACGAGGTTAATGCGTCATTTAGACGAAAATTCACTACAAAGGAGATAATGGCCAAAGTCCATATTTCCGTAAAAAAATACGAATTTTTCAATGTATTTTAAAATGTGATAAGTCGGGTTTGAATTACCTAAACCCCACTCCTAATTATATAATACGGAGTATGCGTTATTCGGGAGCATTGCACCGCAGAGCACCAAATCCATCACTTTATCATCCCTGTTAGGGGTATGAATAAGAAAAACAAACCCCAATACCAAAAACTTCACACACTAACTACTGTAATCGCAATGTCAGTCTCTTCTCTCTCCGCCACCATTCCCACCACCTCTAAACCCTTCTTTTCTGACGCCGTCTCAACCACCAAGCACTCCTCCTACCTCCTCCGCCTCTCTAAGTGTACATATATATATATAATGACTATAAAAGCCGAATCTAAC
>CM064880.1:13358787-13703868 GCA_003313485.2 Penstemon barbatus
TTTATATATAATTACCTATTTTGCCCTTGAGTTTTTGCTTGAAAATAAAAAAGGGTGCAAAGTGCTGTATTTTTTTATATTTCGAAGGTGCAAAGTGTTAAATCTAAGTTTTGAGGATGCAAAGTACCTATTTTCTATGTTTCGGGGGTGCAAAGTGCAAAAAATCCACACCTATTGGAATTTAAATATTATAGCAACTAGTTCAAACTTCAAACTGATGAAGAATCGCAAAGAAAATCTTTCCACCACCTCTAACTCTAATTGACTTCATATTAGAAAGTAATCGTGAAATTCGGGGTCCCAAATTCGATATTGACTAATTATGACGATATGTTTATTACTACTATCTTTTCATGTGAATTTGTTGGCTATAAAATGTAAGAATGGTACGGTATGTGGGCATCAGTGATACGGACAGCCTGTTCATTAACTCTTAGTAAAGTGTGATTATGTAGAACGCGCGGAAAATGTTGGGTTTGTCACATGAGATGAGCTCATGCCAATTTTTGCCTCATGTTATTTGCATAATATTTAATTTCCTTCTCTGAGATTTGAAAAAGAACACTTACCTCCTTATAAAAAAATTGAAAGCATCTATTTACCTTTTCAACCAAATAATGTAATTATCTTGTCAAAATTGAGAGTGAACATGCATGAATAATATTTTTGTAACATAGGAGGGTTGTAGTGCAACATTTATCGTAATACAATTGGATAAAATGCTACATTTATCACAACATAAGGAGATAAAATATCACATTTATTATAATATAGGAGATAAAGTGTCACACATAAGAGCAATTTTGTCAAGTTAACTTTTTTTATTAAGTTTAAAAATATTAGGGAGACATTGTAAAGCTTTTTATAGGATCGCATAAGGGTAAATCACTCCTTTTCAAATCATAGTGGTGTAAATTGAACATTATGCATATCGCATAGGGAATAAATTGTCATTACCTCCATGAGAACATCTAATAATTATTTTATAAGTAACATGCAAAAATACCCATGAATTATTTCTAATTGGTAGAGAACTCCTTGTATTATTTTTATTAGCGAAATACCATATTGTGTTAAAATTTTATGAGAATAAAAACCAAATGTTATCATTTTATTAGTTCGTTGCATTATTTAAAAATTAAGAATTGGGCCAAGGGGGATAGGATTAATATTTTAAAAGGTATGGTGGTTATTGTCATTCTTAATTTTAAGTTAACGGGGGTTGGGGGAGGGGGGTGCAAAAAGAATTAAGTGAAGCATGGGCTTTTCAAAAAAATTAATATCTAGGGTATATTTGTCACATTCCTTATAAATTGTGAAAAATTATCGCGCTCATAGTAAATAGAGCACACCACGATCTTGAATGAAGGTAAACGTCTTTAACTTGTTAACACATACTATTATTTTATGATCAAAATATCATAGGGAATTTTCCGTTTAAAAATGACACAATGCGTATTAAATTTTAAATTTCACTGTTTTATCAGTAGAGCGAGGAATAAATAATTACATAACTAAAGTGTTTTGATCAAATGTTTTAATAGAATAAGGAACTAAAGTATATCATCCATTCTCGCTTAAATATTCAAGGATATTAAATTTCTTTTAGATACTATCCTTACTTTAGCAGTTGAGCTTACTTTTTTCACATAGTACATAAGCAATATTTTTTGTGTAGAGCTAAGTACATAAGCAATATTGATTACTTTTAATACACCCCCTTGGTCAGGGGCGGACCCACACCAGGGCTAGTGTTCAAACTATTAGTTTTCCCTACAGAAATAAAGTTTTGGCTCAATGGTTTAAGTATTGCAAGTTTTGTGGCTAGGTCCAGTGTTCGAAACCCAAAATATACTCTTTTACTTCTTCAGATTTCTTTCTTGCTTGAAGTGTATAGAAGTGTATTGTTTTAACTTAAAGTAATAGTTTTCTTGGCACAAGTAAATTAACCAATTTCTTTGGGTAATTTTTTAATTATTTTTTCTTTCTTAACAATTATTTTTTTTTCTTTTAGTTTCTTAACAATTGTTTTTTTAATTTATTCTTCTTTCTCGATAATTGCTCTTTTAATTTCTTTAAAATTGTTCTTTAATTTTTTTTTAATAATTGTTATTTAATTTTTGTTCTTTCTTAACAATTATTCTTTTTTCTTTTAGTTTCTTAACAATTGTTCTTTTAATTTATTCTTCTTTCTCGATAATTGTTCTTTTAATTTCTTTAAAATTGTTCTTTAATTTTTTTTTTAATAATTGTTCTTTAATTTTTGTTCTTTCTTAATAACAATCGAGAGAATTCGATTGTTTTTATAATACGATTTCTTCTTCTTATTATATTTATTTATTACTCACAAATTCCCCCACCAAAAAATAAAGATAATTTAGAATATTGTTCTAGTTCTTCCCCTTACTATTAAGGACCAGTTTTAGAAAGAAAAAAATTGACGTTGTCAATTATGTAATTGGTGTCATTTAACAATGTAATTAAGATACATAGATGTTTTGAGTTCTTTTGAAGTCATAACGGTGTATCATATTTGATTAAAATAATTAATAGAGGTTATCATTGTCAAATTTCACCTCCTCTTTTTTGTATACTTTATCGTGAATGAAATATATTCTCCAAGTTTGACTTTTTTTTTTATATATTTCGATTATTAAATTTATTATTGAATTTTAGCCCCCACTACACCAAATTCCTGGATCCGCCCCTGCCCTTGGTTCCGCCCCTGTACATTAATTGCATCTCAATCATATATACTCTATGTTGCACGGATACGGATACGTCGATACGAATACGATACGACATGGATACGGCAACGCGGATTTTTAAAAATTTACTGGATACGATACGATATGGATATAATATAAAGTGTGACTTGACGCCTTACATTGTTCTTACCAATTGTGGTGACTTAGCAAAATTTAGAATATAAAATGTGTTGGATACGTCTAAATAAGTATCCGATATGTGTGTCCAACTTTTCTTTTTAGTTATATTTACCGACACGCCTCGTGAAGTGTCGAATACGTATCCAATAGATATCCGAGGAGTATCGTATCCGAAAAGAGTTCGACATGGCATTTAATAAATTTTTGAAGCATCCGTGCTTCATAGTATACTAGAAGAGATTATTTGGTATATTTGTTGGATTACGTGGTGCAATTTATAATAGTATTAGTACGATATGCTTTTCATTTTTTCTAACTTTATTGCAACATGCGTGCAGAGGATGATTAATAATTTAATATCAATATTCTATATTATCTTCAAGGATCAATGCTACTCTCAAACGTAAGATTCTGTTAGTGGAATATAGTCTAAGAGTCATTTAACACGAGGATAATTTCTTAATCCTTTATAAATTAGTTGTGATGTGATTTGATTTAGGCTTATTAATTTTTTTCTCTTTTTTCTATCAAATATCATCACATCTCCACATTTATTACAATGTAATGTCTAATTACATCACCTTTAGTACCACTCATATATATATATATGTTTAATTATCTATTACAGTGCTTCGATTTCGTGTTCTAGTGGTCCTTCCCAAGTACAAGATATATTAGTAGTGCTTCGATTTCTTCTTATCGAACGGGATAGAGTATAGCTGTGAAAATCAAATGTTATTTAAATTTGATTTGAATATTTTATTAGGTTTGAGATTGTGTTAAAATTTCATTTGAATTGAATTGAATGTGCTTGAATGAAGCCCATTATGAATCTAGAGCTCAACGAAATAGTCGATCTATTAAATATCCTATCAAGCTTGAACAAAACTTTAAATGCAATCAAACGTAAGAATTGAGCTAAGTAAAATAGTTTGTAATTATTCAGCTAATTCAAGATATCAAAAGCTATCCTATGTTTTTTTAGAGCAAAAAAGCAAGAAAAATGAATGATATTCCTCTGTGTTTTGTAAAATCTGCATAAAATTTTCTTGAAATTTTTATATTGCATCGAATCCCCTTATAATTTCAGAAATTCTGCATCTATATTTCTTATTTCCATAATCTCTAAAAAGACTTATCGATTTTCTAAAATTTAAGCATAATCTTCATTTTATCTCTAAAAATTTTAACATTTTTTTTTTCTTTCAAATACACCAAAATTGAGAATACAATTAATATCCTAGAAAATTCTTGGAATCTCTATCCAAAGAAACACAGCCTCTTTTGTAAACAAACATTGCCATTATAAAACAAAATCAGGGAATTTACTTAGAGCCAGGCAACGACTTGGGCGAGCAAGTGGAGGTAGAGTGAAATAATTATAATTATAATTATCATTTGATCTGTTAATATTATTTATAAAACTTAAATAAATATTATTTCTCAAAGTTTTTTTCCTCGGTCAGTCTGTGATATAAATTAAAGTCGATCTCCTAGTGCTTGCATGCATGTTTAGAGATGCTGCATGGAATTATTAATTAAATTATGTGATACAATTAATTCTTTACTATATAATAAAGTATTATTTATTATCTTGTGTGTCAATATAACCTAACCCTAATTAAGTTGTATTAGGGTGGACTGGGTAAAAGCTAGCCCGCCAATTGACAGGCCTTGATAGGGTGGCAAATGGATCACCCGGATCGGATCCGGATCGGATCCTTGTGGATCGGATCTCAAATGGAGATGGATCCATTTAGGATCCGATCCAAACCGGATCCGGGTGAGAAAATTTCGGATCCACCATGGATCCGAATAGATCCATGACGGATCCAGTGGATCTGTCATGGATCCGTCATAAATTTCATTCAATTTTTGGATATTGCAATTTTGACCCTAAATTTTTTAAAAAATCAAGAATTGCAATTCAGTTCAGTATTTTAAAAAAAATTGAAAATTTCCAATCCGGACACTGATTTTCAGGAACAAAATTTGCACTTTT
Source organism: Penstemon barbatus (assembly GCA_003313485.2). Classification (NCBI taxonomy): domain Eukaryota; kingdom Viridiplantae; phylum Streptophyta; class Magnoliopsida; order Lamiales; family Plantaginaceae; genus Penstemon; species Penstemon barbatus. Next base: position 13,363,678 of record CM064880.1, read on the forward strand.
GGTCCCTCAATTTTTGGATATTGCAATTTTGACCCTAAATTTTTGAAAAATCAAGAATTGCAATTCAGTCCAGTATTTTAAAAAAATTGAAAATTTCCAATCCGGACCCTGATTTTCAAATTTTGCACTTTTGGTCCCACAATTTTTGGATATTGCAATTTTGACCCTAAATTTTTTAAAAATCAAGAATTACAATTCAGTCCAGTATTTTAAGAAAATTGAAAATTTCAATTCGGACCCTGAATTCATAAATCCAAATTTGCACTTTTGGTCCCTCAATTTTTGGATATTGCAATTTTGACCCAAATTTTTTGAAAAATCAAGAATTGCAATTCAGCCCAGTATTTTAAGAAAATTGAAAATTTCAATCCAGCCCCTGATTTCAGAAATCCAAATTTGCACTTTTGGTCCCTCAATTTTTGGAAATTACAATTTGGTCCCTAAATTTTTGAAAATCTAGAATTGCAATTCAATTCAGTATTTTAAGAAAATTGAAAATTTCAATTCGGCCCCTGATTTCAGAAATCCAAATTTGCACTTTTGGTCCCTCAATTTTTGGATATTGCAATTTTGATCCAAATTTTTTGAAAAATCAAGAATTGCAATTCAGCCCAGTATTTTAAGAAAATTGAAAATTTCAATCCAGCCCCTGATTTCATAAATCCAAATTTGCACTTTTGGTCCCTCAATTTTTGGAAATTACAATTTGGTCCCTAAATTTTTGAAAAATCTAGAATTACGATTCAGTGTATTTCTAAAGATTAAAATTTTCATTTCGGCCCCTGATTTTCAGAAATTCAAAATTTCACTTTTGGTCCCTTAATTTTCAAAATTTGCAATTTGACCCTATATTTTCAAAAATTCCCAATCATGCCTTATAATTTGCTCTATGAGTTAATTCTTGTTGTTGATATCGGGATAAAATCACATAAATTGATTTGGGGCAAAATTATAATTTTTGAAAATTGAGGGACCAAAAGTGCAAATTTGGATTTCTGAAATCAGGGGCCGAATTGAAAATCTTAACTTTATGAGAATTTTGGATTGAATTGAAACTCTGGGTTTTTCGAAAATCTGAGGCCAAATGGCAATTTTTTAAAAATCAAGGGTCTAATATAAATTAACGTCACATGACGTGACGACACCCTAGAATCCCCATTTATGATAGCTAGGGGGATTTAATTTGGACCTACCTTTTGTTTCTTTCTTTTTTTTTTTTTGGATAATTAACTATATATATTTGGACCTATTCAATACGCAATAGCATCATTATACACAAGTATCTTTTTTTTTTTTTATATATATATATATATAATTTGGTTCAAGGGTGGCACTTGGGGTGAATGCAATTAATCCTTACTATATAAAGTAGTATTTATTATCTGTGTGTCAATATAACCCTAACCCTAATTAAGTTGTATTAGGGTGGACTGGGTAAAAGCTAGTCCGCCAATTGACAGGCCTAGACGAAGAATATATAGATGAATGGAATGGACTCTAGCTCCCTCTCCTCTCTCTTTATAAATAATAAATACCCAACAAAAACGTAACCTAGCTACCTAGGTTAATTGAGGTAGAAGTAGAGGAGGCCATGGCCACCGCCACAAATTTTCTGTTACTGAAACCAAATCTGCGGAAATGGAATAATCAGTACCCAGCTCGATACCACCCTGTAAATGTAATTCAACACTACTCCTCCATTAAGATTAAGAATTCTTCTTCCTTCTTCACTCCATTAAAAATTAATTCTTCAAATTTCAAAGCCCTAACCGTCGAGACCGGCTTCTCACCTTGTAAATTGAAAGAAAATCCATTTGAATTTGAGATTCTGGCTAAAAGATTCGTAAACTCCTCTGAAGCAATGAAAGCACCCGTTGCACTTGTACTTTTTTTGGCTGGGTTTTTTCTTCCTGTGTGCGAATCGGTCTATGGCATTTCCTTGGGCAGGCCTTTGTTTGTTGTCGGTGTAATCGCTATTATGTGTTGCTTAATAGCTATAGCTGATGACTCCACCTCCACGAATAGTGTGTACAAGCTGCAGGTATATATATATATAATTTTATTAATTATTACTTCAAAAATATTCTGTTTTTGTTTTATTTTTATTTTTATGATTTCTTGTTGTTCATCAAGGTTGGGCTGTTGGGCTTGGAGAGTTGTTCACTTGAAAAAGATCTCGACTGTATTGCTGAAACTGCAGATACATCAACCTCAGAGGGTCTACAATACGTATTGACTGGTAACTTTTAAATTATTAATTCAATTCATGTTTAATAATACAGTAAAGTTGAATCTACCAAAATTCAACTTTCATAATCTGTAGTTGAAAGTCCAATACTGAACGAACATTAATATAATTATGTGTTTATCATGTTATTGCAACTAATTAATTAGTCACATAAATTTCTTAATTACTCTTTTGTTATCTTCTTGTAATTGCTATATATGATTAAACAATTTAATTAATTTTGTTACAGAGGCAACTCTTGCTTTGATTCGGCATTCTTATTCTGGCATCCATTATGATACCTCATCTGTAAGGTTTTTTATTAAAAGAAAAAAAGTTTTGTTTTTAGTATATATATGATTATGTTTTTGTTTCATTAAAATTTCTTAATATTGACGACATATAACACTACAGTTTAGTGTAAAAGAGAGCACCGACAAAGTGGAAAAAAGATTCAAACAGCTTTCTATTGAAGAACGTGGGAAGTTTGATAACATAAACAAGAAGAAGAATAGGTCAACAAAACTGAGAACAAGTACTACTGGGATTAGCAATGAATACATTGAGGTAAATTGATTTTATTATTTATGTATATATATGTGTAATACTTTACTATGTACAAATTAAATTAAATTATATATAAGTCCTAAACATTTTAGACAAAAATAATAAAATTCAGGTCACAATCTTGGTGGCTGCTAAAGGAGTACACAGTGATCTGCCTTTTATCGAAAAGGGTAAAGACTTGAGAGACGCTTTACTAGATCTTGCAACCATCCCTTATTCAAGTACGCTTTTGGTAAGATTACTTATATAATTCTGTCTTCTAATTTTTTTGTGTGTATGTATAATTTTCGATGCATGTACGTCTTAATGTTTGTTCGCAGGCAGTTGAGGTTTTGTGGACCACTCAATACGAAGATGACACGCCGCCAGAAGAAGAATTTCTGGAAGATTAGCCCTTATTGAAACCACTCGATCTAGGTCTTCATCTTTTTCAATAGAGGCACTAGCTAGTATCTTAAATTAATTCAACTTTTGCAAAATATTTACATACTATTATATTATTACTCTAAGCTTGTGTTCATTTGGGAAAATTAGCTCACAATTAGCACAATCGGCCCATATTAATTGGTCCAATTCTCAGTTCGGTTGGTCAGATAATTTCACGGGCAGCCCGTAGTTATCGGACAAAATGGTGTGTTATTGGCCCGATTGCAGTATCTCTTTCTACCCGGAAATTAAATAATTGGGCCTAATTGCAATAATTTGAGACAAAAAAGCCCCTAATTTTTGGATTTATTACAAGGGTTTTGCCACTTAATAATTGTACAGATTAAAAACATTTCTAGTATCCATTTTCATTTTCCCACTTCCATTTCCCTCATTTGCGTACTGTGAGAAGAACCCTAGCTTGAAAAGGAACAAAATGAAAATAATAAATAAAAGGAAAGTGAGAAAACAACCATGGCAATGCAGAGTCGCTGCCTCTTAAATTCTGGTTCTCGTCGGCGCACGTTTTCTTCTTCTCTATCTAATTGTGTTTGTTAATAGCTGAAGACTTCAAATTTTTCTCGAATGAATTATCACAAAGTACGATTGATAAGGTCAATAGAAAAGAAAAAGTGAAATTGTTCGATTCCAAACTGAAGAAGAATTTGTTTAGCTGGAGGTACAAGAGATTGAATCAATCTTCCATCGTGAAGATACAAAGAGGAATTAACCTTCTATTTGCATCTATTTTTTAAGGATTTATATTTTTTTAAAAGATGAAATTAAAGGAGACTATGTTAGTAGCTTTTGGATGAAATGGAAATGAATGAAACCATTGTGTTCCAAAATTTGATCCAACGGCCGAAAATAAGATAATGATCAACGATAAGATTTATATTTATGGGTAAAATGGTACTTTCAATTTAATCGGATAAATCGAACCCAAAATTAAATAATTGGTCCAAGGTCCAAATAGACACAATTTAATTTACCGAATGGATCATTAATTAGTTGGCCCAAATTTTTTAGTGAGCCTAAACTAGAAATTGCCCCAGTAACAATTGGGGCAAACGAATGCAGCTGTATAAGATTATCCCTTAAGATTCAAACATTATTATTATTGAAACCTAAATTGGATTGACCACGAGACCTTCAAGCATGGCCTGGCTTTCTTGTAGTGTTTTTAATTTTTATGCAGCAGTTGGGGCTTTTATTCTGAATGTTGAAGTTGAGCCTGAAGTTTGGTGTTCGATCCTTGGACATGCTTTTGTTTTAAATTTGATGTCATTTCACATATCCAAACTTTTTCCTCCATTTTATCAGAGTATTATTTTATGAAGATTCACTAATTTTTTGACACTTCTTATTTATTTTAATAGAAATTCATTTTTTATAATCACGTGTTAACATATTCTTTTTTGTGTATTTTAACTTTCATGCTCATTTAAATCCTCAATTTTGAAGTGTTCATTAATAAATATTTTTCATGAAATTTGCATTTTATATGGGTGTCAGGTTTTTTGATTTATGGTAGATATAATTTTATGTTGAATCATGAAATTAGATATGTATTAAAGTTACCAATATAAAAAATAACTTTACCTTTTTACACATATAAGTGGTATATTTGATTATTTGCATTTCTTGTCCAAGCAATTTGTTTGCTTGAATTGAAGTTCAACGGAATTACATTTTAGACATACATACTCTTAAAAGAATTTGTTAATATATTTTTTTTTTACTTTTTATTGGATAAAATTATAATTGTTTTTTATATTAAACTCATTTCAGCAGGACTTTTTTCAAACATTTGAAAAATTATCAAATTTTCTACTAAAAAATCTTCAACCCTCGGAAGATTATCTTGGCCCGCCCCTGAATACAACCCCACATAAAATTCAATATTTCAAAAGTACAACTCAGGCATGCATGCATTGGGACACTTCAAAAAGTACATTGGCTATTCATACTTTGATTAGTCGTGAACATTTTAGAATTTAATAATAGCACTGCTCTTCATGATCTAGCTAGTTGAATTTTCAGACATTTTTGGGATTCCTACTCCTTATAAATATTTTATGAGTTAATGGCAATTTATTTTTATGATTTAATAATGTTCAATTTATTTTTTTAAATGTAAAATAGAGCATTTAATCCCCTATAATCTTATAATTATAAAAGTTTCATATCTTTCTGATATTTTTAAATTAAAAAAAATATGAATTAACGATATTATTCCTCTTATATGTGCCATGAACACAAAATATGTTGACTTTATATGGTATAAGTGGATGTATTTTGGCCCGGTCACGAGAGCGAGCCAAAATCCTTTCAAATGAGTTTTCGTCAAATTCATAAAACTTTCAAAAACTTATTTAGAAACTTGGATCTTTCTAGGGTGCGGGCGCCCGAGTTACGCCCTCACATGCGGGAGGGTTAATCGGGCCGTTCATTTGGATCAGATTAATCTGGACCGTTGATTTGGTAACTTGGTCAAAGTCAATTGGTAACTATTGACTTTTAATTAATTTACAATATACCTAAATTACCCTTTTAATTAAATTTTAAAAATAAAAAATAAAAAATGGGCCAGTATTGTTAATTACCACTTTACCCCTATCTTATTAATTGAGTTTGACAATTTTGCAAATTGACCCCAATGTTTCGCGATTTTACGAATTTAATTATTTGGCTTGTAAAAAATACAAAAAACATCCTTTCATATAAAAAGACATCGTTATCCCCAAATTTGATAATAATTAACTTTTACAATTTTGCAAATTGACCCCTATGTTCCACGATCTTACGAATTTAATTATTTAGCTTGTAAAAAATATAAAAAAACCTCGTTTCATATAAAAAGACTTCGTTACTCCCAAATTTGATAATAATTGAGTTTGACAATTTTGCAAATTGACCCCAACGTTCCGCGATTTTACAAATTGAATTATTTTGCTTCTAAAAAAATATAAAAAAACTGCCTGTGATATAAAAAGACCGCTTTAACCCCAATTTTGATAATTATTGACTTTGACAATTTGCAAATTGACCCCTATGTTTTTTGATTTTACGAACTGAATTATTTTGCTTCTAAAAAAATAAAAATAAACGCCTCTTATATAGAAAAGACCGTTTTACTCCCAATTTTTATAATAATTGACTTTGACAATTTTGTAAATTGACCCCTATATTTTACGATTTTATGAATTGAATTATTTTGCTTCTAAAAAAACAAAAAACCGCCTGTCATATAAAAAAAGACCGCTTTACCCCCAATTTTGATAATAATTGACTTTGACAATTTTGCAAATTGACCCTTGTGTTTTCTTATTTTACGAATTGAATTATTTTGCTTCTAAAAAAAATAAAAATAAAAACGCCTCTAATATAAAAAGACCGCTTTACCCTAAATTTTGATAATAATTGACTTTGACAATTTTGCAAATTGACCCATATGTTTTGCGATTTTACGAATTGAATTATTTTGCCTCTAAAAAAAAACGTCTGTCATATAAAAAAGACCGATTTACCCCAAATTTTGATAATAATTGACTTTGACAATTTTGCAAATTGACCCCTTTGTTTTCCGATTTTACGAATTGAATTATTTTGTTTCTAAAAAATGAAAATAAAAAACGCATCTAATATAACAAAGACAACTTTACCCCCAATTTAGATAATAATTGACTTTGATAATTTTGCAAATTGACCCCTATGCTTTGCGATTTTACGAATTGAATTATTTTGCTTCTTAAAAAACAAATAAAAAACCTCCTGTCATATAAAAAAAGACCGCTTTACCCCCAATTTTGATAATAATCAATTTTGCAAATTGACCCCTATGTTTTCCGATTTTACGAATTGAATTATTTTGCTTCTAAAAAAAATAAAAACGCCTCTAATATAAAAAAGACCGTTTTACCCCCAATTTTGATTATAATTGACTTTGATAATTTTGCAATTTGACCCCTATGTTTTGCGATTTTACGAATTGAATTATTTTGATTCTAAAAAAAAAATAAAAAACCTCCTGTCATATAAAAAAGACCGCTTTGCCCCCAATTTAGTTAATAATTACCAAAAGTGGGGGTAGAGCGGTCTTTTTTATATGACATGCGCTTTTTTTTTTAGAACCAAAATAATTATTAACTAAATTAGGGGCAAAGCGGTCTTTTTTATATGACAGACGGTCTTTTTATATTTTTTTAGAAGCAAAATAATTTAATTCGTAAAATCGCAAAACATAGGGGTCAATTTGCAAAATTGTCAAAGTCAATTATTATCAAAATTGGTGATAAATCTGTCTTTTTATATCATAGGTTGTTTTTTATTTTATTTTTAGAAGCAAAATAATTCAATTCGTAAAATCGTAAAATATAGGGGTCAATTTGCAAAATTGTCAAAGTCAATTATTATCTAAACTGGGGGTAAAGCGGTCTTTTTATATGACAAGCGATTTTTTTTTAATTTTTTAGAAGCAAAATAATTATATTCGTAAAATCGCAAAATATAGGGGTCAATTGGCAAAATTTTCAAAGTCAATTATTATCTACATTGGGGGTAAAACGGTCTTTTTATATGACAGACTGTTTTTTTATATTTTTTTAGAAGCAAAATAATTCAATACGTAAAATCGCAAAATATAGGGGTCAATTTGCAAAATTGTCAAAGTCAATTATTATCAAAATTGGGGGTAAAATGATCTTTTTATATCATAAGTGGTTTTTTTTTTATTTTTAGAAACAAAATAATTCAACTGGTAATATCATGGAACATAAGGGTCAATTTGTTTTTAGTTTTAATTATTTTGATTCAAAGGTTATAAATGTCTTTTATTAATTGAAGATTATTTAAACTTTTAATTAAATTTTTTTAAAAAAAAGGTTAAAAGTGTCTATTTACAGACCGAGTCAACTCGCCAAGTCACATACTAGTTACGCACGCCACATGGCATCATTTCAAGGCCATCCCGCATGTGAGGGCGAGTTACGATGTCCGCACCCTAGAAGCCCCGTAGAAACTTACACTCAAACTTTTCAAACCTATAAAACATTGATATGACACCTACCACCTATCTTTTCCTCCAAATTTTACTAAAAAAAGACATTGATTTGACACCTACCACCTACTTTTTTCCCCCTAAATTCCAACATTTAAACTCAATCTAAGTGAGGTTTCAACTTATTCAAACCACAAACCACAAAATCCAACATCCAAAACCCATCCAAATGAGGTCTCAAAGGTTTTATCGAAATCACTCAAACCATTTTTTTAAATCGAGACCAGCGAAATAGACATATAATTGTTTGAAAAGAAAGGTTAAGAAGAAAGTTAGTTAATTATATAATCTTATTAGAACCAGGATTAAATTTAAGCTTGTGTCCGTAGTGATGGGAGGAACACGAGACGAAGCACGTGGTTTAAATTAATTTAAAGGTTATAGTAATTATAAAATAATTGATCTCTTAATTGGGTTTGGGGTTGTAATTAATTAGTACCACTACAAGAAAAATGATTTTTTGCTACATTGGAAAAACCTTAACCAATACATATATTTCGTAATAAATACCCTTTTATTACGGTTACATTACGATTTTTTACCGTAATGATTGGCGGCGTAGCTAATGCTTCGTTACGGCCAAAAAAGCGTAACAATATCTATTTGTAGTAATATACAAGCTTTTTATTACACCTAAAAAATCGTAAGCATTGGTTGCCAAAAATTTGAATAGTTGTTACGATTTTGCTTTCCGTAATAAAAAATACATTATTTGATACGATATAAATGCATTTGTTACGCCTATTTTTTCGTAACTAAAAACACATTGGTGTTTGTTACACTTTTAATTTCGTAAGCAATATCGTGCCTTTTTTTGTGTGTATAATTTGTTACTCTCATATTTTTGTAAGCAAAATTTTGATTTTTTGATTTATATATTTGTATGCCTGTATTGTAATAAATAAATTACTATGATAATTTTTTAATACTCCTGTCAAAATAAATCCATAATATCATAAGGCCTATAAAAAAACATAATCTGCTTAGACAAAATAGTAACCACAACAAAAAGACAAGTCTCAAATTCATCTCAACACATTCATCGTATTCACATTCCTAAAAAAAGACAAGTATCAAATTCCTCACAAAATATTCATTAGAATTAACATATGCAATCTCAAAATATGAAAAGGAAACCTTAGTAGCTAGCTCGTCAAACATCTTCCATATTTACGTATATAGAGCAACCTTTCTAAAGTTTCGCAACCTGTAAAATTAAAACAAAAAAAAAATTGATAAACCAACACTAAATCAATCAAGCTAAAGAAAATATTCAACACTTATTGAACTACAAATGATTAGACAAACCCACATACATTAGCAATATCCCACATAACACATTTATCTTGTGCTTCTCCCACAGTCGAACCATTTTCAACAAATTCAACTTTCTCATGTGGTACTAATGCCTTCTTTATGTATACCTTACAAATTCCATTATCATCACCCCTCATGAGAATAAGACCTTCTGCCATGACATACTTCGACAATCCAAAACAAAATAAGGCTATTGAACTTCCAATCTACATGAATAATACATATATTAAGCTTCATGACATTCATTAAAATCAAAATTCTAGTCATATGTTACTATTCCTCATTAAAGTTACGTGACAAGATGCAATATTTCCTAAATATACATACCTCGATAGTATCAAAAAACTGTTTTTTTTTTTTTTTTGGCATTGCTACCTTTTGTTGAGAAACAGTCTGCACTCATTAATTAAATTGCATTCAACATAGTTCATCATTTCAAGTAAAGTCAACAAAAGGTAAGGGTAGAGCAAATACTTACCTTTTGCTTCTCAGAAGTAGTAGTATCTAAAGATCCTTTAAACTGTGATGTTTTCAAGCTTGTTTCATGAGAAAGCTGCAATTATAATTTGTATTAAAACATTGGTCAATTAAAAAAATGATGTATCATATCGAGTCAAAAGCTAATTAGATGACATAATTGTTGTCATCGGACATCAATAAAATTATAAAAGGTGATTAAGACTTGAGATGTGCAATCTTAAGTAGAATTCAACTTAATTCGATGTTGTTGTATATATGTTGACTTGTTTAGGTGGATTCAACCAAAAAGAAAAAAAGGAAAGAGAAAAAGGAACATGTATAATGTTTATTGATGAATAGGACCAAATCTCCAAATTGAATACTGATCCATATCATGAATGTATTGTAAGGTTGCTCATATAAACTCTAGAAACACGTTACATGATTGAAGTAATGGTCGACCCATTATGTTTGTGGGTAGAGCGTACACCTTTTATGAAAAATATATATAGCTTGAAATAAATAAATTCATAAAAAAAATGGAAGAAGTCCATTATGTAGATGTACTTTCTCAAATTAAGCGCAATTGCATAGTAATATTATTTATGTTTTGCAGCAAAATATTATTTTAGTCAATTTCAATATGTTGGATGAGTATAGAATAACTATTCTTGTCAATGTTTCGTAATCATTATCTAGCTAGGGGATTAAGAAAATAGATGTAATCCCACATAAGTAAGGTCAAGAAAACGCATTTTTTGGCACTACTATATGTATCTCTTAATAAAATAAAATAAAAATTAGTGAAAATTCACAATGCGTAAAATAAAATAAAAACTAATGAAAATTCACAATGCGTAAAATAAAATAAAAATTCACAATGCATAAAACAAATGATTTAGAAATGCACTATTTTGATGCATCTCGTCATCAACTATGCTTATGTGGTACAACAAATGATTACATGTAAAGTGAGAATTCACTTCATTAAAATTTTGACCAATGTGAATAATATTTTAACCCCATATTTTAGAACATCATGATCAGAACAAGAGTAATGTACATTTTTATTACACACGCATATAACAATTGTATTGACCCATGTTGTGCTACATGTATGATACATCGAATCGAATTGAATGCAGAAAATATTTCTCGTGGGTTGGGGTGGGGTACATGTCACAATAATCTTATGGAAATTTAGATGTTGGATATGGAATCTCAAGTGGGCGGAATAGGGCCCTTTATGAGCTAAATTAATTAAAGGGGACACTTCATGCATGCCCCATAGTTAAGTAAGAACACACCCCACGTACCCCTCAACCATCCGGCCTATATACATATATATAAGTACGTACGTACACCTTCTTCAACACTTCATTTAAACCAAAACACATTAATTAATTCCTCCTTTCACTTCTATCAATTTGTTGCAGCTTAAAGAGAAGAGGACTTAATTGACTTTTTTCAGTTAAAATACGTCATTTACAATTCTACAATTCTACATGACTAGGGGCTAGGGGGAAGCTAGCCCCTATTGGCATTAATACGTCATGTTTCATTGACATATCATTTTGATTGCCTAAATGTTTCTTTAATTTTACATGTGCTATTGGGTCATGTATCTCATTCTTTACATTATCTTTTCTAATTATTAGAAGCATTTTGACAAGAAAATGGTTGGATAATTAATTTTCTTTAAATTTTTTCCTTATTACTTTTTCTCTGGTGGGACTAATGGTTGTGGTTTCCTTCCTAGTGTAAGTTAAGGCGTGTTCACAATTGCTTGTATTTTTGGTTATTATGAAATTGTTTTTAAAAAAAATATTAAAATAGTATATAATGAAAATTACTTATGCAGTGTTTGCAAATCATACAAAAGTAATTAAACGCTAATTTTTTAGTGTTGGCAAATTATACAAGTGCAAATTAAAAGTAATAATTCTATTAAACATTTGCAAACCCCTTTAAGTGAAAAAGCAATCCAGAGGGTTAGTATAGAAAGAGTAGTACACTTATTTGAAACCAATTTGAGTTCGATCAACTTTTATTCAAATTTATGAAAGAGTTTTGAAAAGCTAGTATGAAACTAGAGAAAATACCCACATTCGTGGGAGTTGAACCCATGACCTTCTAGTCATGAAGCTTCATCATTAACCACTTGGCTAAGGCCTCGACTGAGCGACAAGTAGTTTGGACAATTCACATTTGTAATTAAGTTATATGTAATTTTTCCTTCATATATAGTAATGTATGTTTCGGTCACTTAAATAATAAAAATTTCGAGTATTTTATATTTATGAAACAATAGAAAAATTTGTGAAGAAGCTATTATGGGAATCTCGAGACTAATAAATTATTCTTTATTTCATTATCCATTAATTTAAAAATAGAATTTTTTAAGTTTTTAAAAAAATAAGAGAATTTCAAGACTAACAAATTATACTATATTTCGTTTTCATTGATTTAAAAATAAAATTATTTTATGTTTTAAAAAAGTAAGAGAATCCCAAAACTAACAAATCACACGACATAAGTTATGAAAATTTGTATCCATGAAGTAGCTGACATATTAACTCCAAAGGGCTGATTTTTTTGTCACTTCCTCCCAATTAGACAGAAGAACCAAATTATTGTTAAAAAAATTAAGAGTTGCGAGAACAACAAAAAGAAATTATAGAGCAAGCCTACAATTACATCCGTTTTTGGTATCCGATTCGAATCTTGGCATCCGGTAATACGAGAGATGATGATCGTGAGGAGCTGTGTCAATTTGAATATTAAAAAATCACACTTCCAGCTATTGCTAAGAAAGCTCCCGGTATATCTAATTAGTATAATTTAGTTGTTAATTTAGATAACTTATTTAGATTTCTTCAGATTAATTTTAATTAAAATTTCTTTGAAGAAAATTTTCATAGAAAAGAAAAAAAAAATGAAGTAGAATACTCTATCCCTTAATTTTATCCTTACGAAATAGTAGATTAATATAGTCTGCTTAGTAAATGATATAATGAAATTCTTTGCTTGACTAATTCCACAAAGCAAAGGAATTATTCATTTTTTATTTTACTGATGAGCCCTTAATTTTTGCTTAAACCTATGGATCAAAATTTCTATCTTTTTTATTTTTGAATCAAACGAAACGAAATAAGATGTAATTCCAAAACTATTTGTTTGTCTCCTTAAATTCTGTTATTTTTCTAAATTTAGTAACTCTTTTTACAATTTTTTCTTAGTGTTTCTAAAATATTTTCGAAAAGTCTCGAAAAATTTTCAAAATTCGGCTGATAGAAACATACACTCGAAACGAATTTTAATACATGCTTAAACGTTTTATATTTGACAGGGATAATTACAGTACTTCATGTGTCACAATTTCATATTATATATACTATTGGAAAGGAATATCAGATTTGGACGACAAGTCTCTACTATATTGTTGTGGTCGGTCATGATGAATTAAATTAGTTATGAATGAATTAACAACATATTAAAGACCCTACTAATATGTGGGCCACAGGATAAGACCCTAAATCCAAGACTAACTTCAATTCAATTGCATTATGAGCTAGCTTATTACTAAAATATACTCCGTATATTATAGTGTGATTCTGACGGAAGGAAAACAACATATATAATGTCATAATATAAGGCTTTTCAGTAATTCGACAATGCTTTCATATGATTGATTTAATTTGGAAATCGCATTATTGTAGACCTGTTAATATATATTCATAAATAATTAAGCATGAAGTCAAATAGTTTTCAATTAAGAAACATTTTTTCTTTTACCGTAGCTCTATGAATCTGAAACATCAAGACCTGTTAGTTTGGCTTTTTAGAAAGGAGGGAATTGCACTTTTTATATCAAATTTTTACCTACTTTATACATTTTATACCATACCTTTCATAATTGTACATTTCATATCAAAATCAATCAACCTTTTTCAATTTACATACCACCGTTAAATTTTGGACGGAATTGGACACGTGCGCCGCACGTGTCCGTTAACTCTAAAAAAAAAGAAAAAGAAAAAGAAAAAAAATAAAAAAAGTGTTGCGGGCAAGGGGAATATTTCGGGCAAGAGTTCTGAATTTCACTTTTCATACCAAACCTTTACCTACTTTATACATTGCATACCACACCTTTCAGAATGACACATTTCATACCAAAATCAATCAACCCTTTTCAATTTTCATACCGATGTTAAATCACAAAAAAAAAAAAAAAAACCTCGCCGGCACTGTACTACCACGTATGTTTTACTTAATTTGAGGAAACTGTAAAAAATCATATGATAGATGACATTCTCGTTTCTTTTTCGAAAGGGTAAGTATCTCAACTTCGTCACTTTTTTACAATTAACCCCTTGAAACAGTAGTACAATATAGGGTCTTCTCAATTTGAGGAAATCGTAATAAATCATATTATCGATAACATTCCTGCTTCTTTTTCGAAAGGGTACAAAATATAATAAAATACGGTCTTCTCTATTTATGAAAATCATACTCAATCATAATTTTGTAATTTTTCTGCCAAATTTTTAAGTATAATTCAATTACAAAAAATACCCCTCGTGTTTTTCACTTTCTTATAATTAATCCCTTTCCCCTAAAATGTTACAATTTTGACCATTGTTTTTGAGCATTTGGTCTGCTCAGTTTGGGGAAATCATAATAAATCGTAAATTTGAACTTTTCTGCCAAATTTTTCTGTATAAATTTACAGACAATTATGAATTTTATTAATTTATGATTGATAAAAAGATTTTATTAATACTAGTACTACCACATAAATTAAGAAAAATTCAAATTTGATTATATTAAATTGAGAATTAAGAAACATTCAAATTGGATTATTTTAAATTGAGAATTAAGAAACATTCAAATTTGATTATATTAAATTGAGAAGACCATATGTGGTAGTACTAGTATTAATATAATCTTCTTGTCAATCATAAATTAATAAAACTTATAATTGCCCGTAAATATATACAGAAAAGTTTGGCAGAAAAAGTTCAAATTTACGATTTATTATGGTTTCCCCAAACTGAGCAGACCATATGCTAAAAAACAATGGTCAAAATTGTAACATTTTAGGGGCAATGAATTAATTATAAGAAAGTGACCAACACGAGGGATTTTTTTTGTAAATGAATTATACTTAAAAATTTGGCAGAAAAATTACAAAATTATGATTGAGTATGATTTTCATAGATAGAGAAGACCGTATTTTATTATATTTTGTACCCTTTCGGAAAAAAAGCAGGAATGTTATCGATCATATGATTTATTACGGTTTCCTCAAATTGAGAAGACCCTATATGGTACTACTGTTTCAAGGGGTTAATTGTAAAAAAGTGACGAACTTGAGATACTTACCCTTTCGAAAAAGAAACGAGAATGTCATCTATCATATGATTTTTTACAGTTTCCTCAAATTAAGAATAACATATGTGGTAGTACAGTGCCTGCGAAAAATTTTTTTTTTTAATTCTAATTTTTTTTTATGATTTAACGTCGGTATGAAAATTGAAAAAAGTTGATTGATTTTGGTATGAAATGTGTCATTCTGAAAGGTGTGGTATGCAATGTATAAAGTAGGTTAAATGTTTGGTATGAAAAGTGAAATTCAGAACTCCTGCCTGAAATATTCCCCCCTGCCCGTGTCACTTTTTTATTTTTTTTCCTTTTTTTTTTTTTTTTAGAGTTAACCCGTCCAAAATTTAACGGTGGTATGTAAATTGAAAAATGTTGATTGATTTTGGTATGAAATGTGCAATTATGAAGGTGTGGTATGAAATGTATAAAGTATGTAAAAGTTTGGTATAAAAAGTGCAATTCCCTCTTTTAGAAAGTATTTCAGTGCTCTCTGACAAATTAGATAAATAATCACATAAAATTAAAGATTGTAAACTATTCAAATAAAATTAATTAGCATTTTATATCAAAAACATAATTAAAAATATTATATATAACAATTATCATTTTCATTTGAACAATAAGAAAAACAAAAAAGAACTAATTACATATTTTATAAAGTAACAAAATTAGTAAATCATTGCACACAATATTATTATTTTTGGTTTTTTATATTTTATATAAATATTTATGTAAGTTTTTAATATACATTAATTGTATTTAGTAATAACTATAAAAGTACGAAAGAAAATTAATAGTTTGTCTTTTAAATATACAATATACATAAAGAATATATTCTCACTTGAGGAGAGTGCAATCATACACATTTTTGCTAAAGGAATTAAAGGAGATGTGCATCTAAAAGTAAATTTTACACAAAATTCAAACAGAAGATAAATCAATAAAAATTGTTTGGGGGGTGGGGGTGGGTTACCGTATTGTGCATGTTTTATGAATTCAATTTGGAGACACCGCAACAATCTCATCCATGGCAATCAAACTCTCCCTTTCCCTAAGCTTCTTGCTTCAATCCAACAATCTTCTTTGGACCATTGGTTGGCTAGCTCAAGCTGAAAAATCTCTCCTAGCGAAACAAGGAACCCTCGGCTCCTCGTGGATTAAACCTTCTGTTGGCTGGCGCAAATCAAACTCCGATTCTACTTTCAAACTTCGTGCTGCTACCGGTGCGTTTGTAGTTCGAAATCACTACCGCTCCATTGTCCTTGCCAAAACTTTCAAAAATACTTGCACTGATGTGGAATCAGCTGAAGCCATCGCCCTTCTTGAAGCCATTATTGCTCTTGATCACTTGGGTAAGGACCAAGTCATTTTTGAAAGTGATAACCTCTGGATTATCTCATTGCTCACCTTGCCGAATTCTCAACTTGATTGGGCCTCTAGACATACTTTGTTTCAAATCAAGAAGTTTTGGTTCAAATGGCCAAAATGGAGATTTAAGTTTGTATCTAGAAACCTAAATTGGGCTGCTCATAACCTTTCTAAATGGACAAATCTTTTTTTCTCTTTTGGTTTTTTAGATGCTGCCTCTCTGCCTCTTTCTGTTTTTTGTGACCATGGTATCCCCTGGTGGATCTTTTGTAATTTGTTTCTTGTTGTTTATTTTTATTATGGTAATTCATAAAAAAAAAAAAAAAAAGAATACAACGGTGTACTGTTATGTACTTTAATTTACCCAATGAATTACTCCAAATTCCAGTTGAACGAGGATAATTAACAACCAAAAAAAAATGAAATTTGACAAGTTAACTCCATGTGATATGTTTAAAGGGCAATTTATCTCTCAGCAATTTCAAATTAGACAATTTACCTTCCCCTGAAATGAAATAATGAATAATTTACCTTCCTGTGATATGAAATAATTAAAGGGCAATTTACCTCCTTGCTAATGGAGATGTTACACACACACACACACACACACACACACACACACACACACTCTATAATGTGACTAAGACTTTATTTTCATATAAAAAATTACCAATTTAATCTTACATTGACAACATATTCAAATCGCTTTACCCCTCTCTGATATGCGTAAATAGACACTTTAACTCCCTGTGATATAGTATAATGGATATTTTACCCTCTTGTAAAAATATATAAATTAAGAGGGAGACAATGTGCTTCTTTTATAAAAACATAAGTAGGTATTTTGCTCTTTTATTTATAATGGGGAGTTAACAACATAATTAGAATAAACAAGGAGTTAATTTGTTATTCACTCGAAACAAATAGGTTAATTTATAACACATACCTAAACTAACAAGGGATCTTATTAAGTGATCATGAATCGTTAATCACAATGCAAGAAAATATTGGTCTTCTAGAAAATAGCTACGTACTAGATATATAGTTTGAACTCTAAACTTCATGATGAGAATTATTAAACGTTACTATAAAGCTTGCCCTTTTATCAGAGGAGTAATTATAACTTGTACATATATGTAGCTAATTATGTCTCAATTAATTCCAAATTGGTCGTGCATCAAATATGTACAATGCACTTAATAGATATCATCAAAATGGGTAATATTATATTTTTATCAAAAAATGAACTATTACCTACTCAAAACTTTATTTACCCAAACAAAGAAAAAGAAAAAGAAAAGCTTACTCACAAGTCACAACCTAGACTTGTGTAAAATGGTAAGTAGGTCGAGTCGAGATTTAGGTGGATCAAAGATGGGTCATATCATAAAATATACTTCTTCCGTTCCAATTATTTTTATCTTTTGGTATAGTTGACTAGTTAACTTGATTAAATTTATAAAAATTATAATAAATTATTTAATTAATATATCACTATTAAGTTGATAATATCATATGACATCATATTTATTAACATGTAAAAGGTTTAATACATCACAATATATGAATAATTTAATATGATAAGTCATTTAAAAAATTAAAAATTTGACCAAGTACTGTAACAAATGAAGCAAAATAAATGTGAGTATAAATGTATGAGGATCGCAAGGGGCCAAATATGAGTCGGTTGATTTGTTAATTACTAATAAGGAATGAAAAAAAAAAAATTGATTTAATTAATTCGAAGTGAAAGTGACCTATAGTCAGTGGGTCAAAGAAAAACATGGTCTTGAATGAAAATAAATTGCAAGTTTAATTACTGCTTCAAATTATTGTACTACTCTTAGCTTTTAGGTTTTCTAGCCTTGGGGACACCTACCTATATATCCCACCCATAGTAGTAAGTATCTTACGATTCACGATACGAATCGTACGATTCGATACGATTCCAGACCTTAGCGATTCGACTCGGTCGAAAGAATCGCCGGGTGTTTTTATCGCAACGATTCATTTGCGATACGATACGAATCGTACGATACACGATACATTTGCGATACGTACGATTCTTTGACTTTAAGTAGGTTTTTTTTTTTTTTTTTTTTTTTTTTTTTTTTTTTTTTTTTACAATATGGAAAATGGTCAATTGGAATACCAAATGCAAAATATTTTTCCTCTTTGTTATTAGATGCACGTCGCAGATAAACATTGTGATATTTTATGTGAAACTCTTTATCTCATGTGTTATTATGTGTGGACTGATAGTTTTGTCTTTTAATATTGAGTTCTAGTGACTGCATAATTTTGTCTCTTTAGCATAATAATATTGAGGTGTAACTATACGGTCAGTCCAGTTATTTAGTATTTATTTTATTTTTGGAACTTTATTTTATTATTTCATATGGATGATTGAGTGTACTTTATGTAATTTGAATGAACATAGGGTATCACATAGTTTTTACTTTAATTGATTGTAACTTTATTTTGTTTGATTCTTTGATTAGAATATCATTTTATTTGGATAACATTGATATTGGTGGTGATGTAGTTTATATTTGAGAAAAAAAAAAGTCATTTAAGATTGATATTTGGATGTTAATTTAGAAAATTCTATTATTTCTTTTTATTTTGTGACAAGAAAGTTCAAATTTGGAACCATATTTTTTTAAATGATGTTTTTTACTTTAATTGGTTAGTCTTTTACATGTTTTTATTTATTAGTAATGTGGAAGATATATTTTATTCAACTTTTTATAAGTGATTTGTATCTTACGATACGATACACGATACACGATTCGATACGATACAAGGGCTCACCGATACGCGATACGATTCACGGTTCTATAACTATGATCCCACCACAATTTGACTGTCTAACTTCACCATCTTAGCTACCGAATTTACCTAGATGCCCTCAAATCCATGCATGCATGCATGTACATATACATGGATGGAGAATTTACATGTGTACCGAGTTTTCAATATGGATTCTTAGGTTAAATATTTATTTACAAAATATTAGTCAATGAAATATATATGTTATCTCTTAAATTTCCAACCAACGGGTGATTGGTCTAATGAAAGGGACTAGTCACTACGAAGTAGTTGGATTAGGTTCGAATTCCTGTTGGGAGAGATTCCCGCTTTATATGTCCAACGCGCCTTCAAAGGGATTAAAACCCTTAGGAAATTAAAAAAAAAAAAAATATCTCTTAAACTTCCAAAGATTAGCTAGGCCAATCGACATATTTGATTTCATACTTTAAAAAATTACACTTTTGACCCACCTTTTACATATTTTGCAGTTTCCATCTCGTACTTAATTATAAAGTTGTACTACTGTCTCAGATCTTTCGAGTATTTTATAAGTACCTACGATTTCAGAAAACAGTCTATATTATCAATTAATTAGGAAAATTGCATATGTAATATCACATAATAAGGCAGTTTGTAATCTTGGTACCAGTACTACTGCATACGTAAATGCACAGTATCTCAAATTAAAGATCGATCAAATAATTGAATGAAAATGACCGAAATTGGTCTATGCTCAGCATATGACTGCTATCTCGTCTTTTGGAGGAAAATTAACTACATTTTCTTCACTTTTGAAGACAAAATTATCACATTATTTCATCTGTTGAAGAAAAAATTATAAGGTTTTTCTCATGTTATCATGTGTTGATTTTCACTCCAAAAAATGAGATAATAGTCGCCAGTGGTCCTGTGATTTCATTTATATGAGTTATAATTACGCACAATATACATACTTATATATATATATATATATACACACACATTACTTTCTTAGTTAATAAGCCCCGAATCTCACCACTCCCTCTTCTATCTCTCTCCCCAATCACTATCACTAGCGTTGCAACCAATGTTATTAAAATCGGACCGGACCGGCCGGTTCGACCGGTTCGACCGCGAACCGGAGACCAATCCGGTCCGGTTAGCACCCTAAAACCATTTAAGTTAAAACCCAGTTGGAACCGGGTTGAACCGGTCCAAAACCGGCGAACCGGTTTGGACCGCGGTTCACATTTTTAAAAAAAAAAAAAAATAGACTTAGGGTTACGGGACAAACAGAATTGAACACTCACATTTTGAAATTGAAATAGGGAGAGCAGTCGGCGGCGGGTTTCTTCAAAGAAGGTAGAACTTTTTACTTTTTCTTGAATCTTTGCTTGTTAAATATTGAATCTAATTGAAATAGGGAGAGCAGTCGGCGGCGGGTTTCTTCAAAGAAGGTCGAACTTTTTACTTTTTCTTGAATCTTTGTTTGTTAATTGAATCTTTTCCTCCAATCTCATCTCACCTGCTACGGCCTGCCATTAAGGTAGACACCAAGAATTGAAAATATTTTATATTATCAATTTTTGTATTGAAATGAATCGGCCATATCAGTAAAATTGCACTCCAATGAAAAGCAACTGGTTGGGGGTAAAATATGATTTGTGAAATTAAACTAATGAGGATTGAAAAATAATCTATACTACTACTAAAAGTACGAATATTTTAAGTTTTTTTCTTTTTTTGTGAAGATAAAAATGCCCTCTTCCCATGAAATTGATAAATATAATTAGACATTAATTTTATATCAAATTGGTAGGAAAATATTTTCTAAACTACAAATATAAGGAAAATGTCTAAATTTGTTTATTTCCATTATGTTCCATCACTATTTTCGTTTATTAATGACAAGAATTTTCAAAAGTTCAATCTCTATTCATTAGCCCTAAAATTCATCATTACTTTTGTTTATTAAATTACCCATTACCATTTTCTACATACAAACACAAAATCGTAGAAAATGCATACACATAAGAAAAATTTACTATAACTATATATTTACTATAACTCTCTTATTTTTACGTAAAAATATTATTTGTTCCATTTAAAGATTTAATATAATATGTCACTCCTTAAAAAAATCAAATTAATCTTAAATATCATAAAATTAATTCGAATAAAATTTCTAAGAAAATCGATGGAACCAGTGAAATCCAGTAAAATTG
This sequence comes from Penstemon barbatus, assembly GCA_003313485.2. NCBI lineage: Eukaryota > Viridiplantae > Streptophyta > Magnoliopsida > Lamiales > Plantaginaceae > Penstemon > Penstemon barbatus. Next base: position 13,385,504 of record CM064880.1, read on the forward strand.
GGTAAAACTGGTGAAAAAAGGTAAAATCAGTCAAAAACGTAAAATTGGTATGAAAAATTCAAGTGAATAACATGTGAAATTAGTGAAAAAACATGAAAAATAGGTAAAAAAAGGTTAAAATGGTAAAAAGAGTGAAATCAGTTAAAAAAGGAGTTTAACTGGTTAAATCAGTAGAAAAATGGTTTAAACTGAAGAAAAAAAAAAACAAAAGAAATAGACCAAAAATGAGAAACGATGAAAAATATTATATTTAACCAATAAAAAAAAAGGGATAAATCGCCACAAAATTCGGTAAAATTATTTTTTAACAGTGAGAACATATGAATCAATGAAAGTTTGGGTGCAGTTTGTAAAGAAACGAATAATGTCAATCAAAAAAGCTTGAAGTCGATGAAAACAAGTTTAATCAATGAAAAATTTAGGTGAATAACATGTGAAATAGGTGAAAACGAGTTAAACTTTAACCGACTAAAACAAGGTGAAATCGGAAGAAAATGGTTTAACTTGGAAAAAAGATTGACGAAACACGGAAAAACAATGAAAAATGTTATAATCGATTAAACAAAAAAAGGCTAACGTCGTCAAAAACATGTAAAAATTGGTTAAACTGGTAAGAATGAGTGAAATCAATAAAATGAAAAAAGTTTAACCAACAAAAACAAAGTCAAACTATTAGAAAAATGGTTTAAACTGAAAAAAACTAAAGAAATCGATGAAAATATCCATGATGAAGTTAATAAATTGAAAAATGGTCATTAATATGTGCTATTTTATGATATAATGAAGTTAATTTTACTCTGATTTACAACAAAATCCCACTGAAATTAAATAGACACGTACAATGTATGTGCACTTTAAACCGGTGAAAAAAATACACGTGAAATCTTAAACACATTTGAAATCGATAAAAAAATGTGGTCAAATTTGTGAAAAATGGATGAAAAAGGGTAAAATCGGTTAAAATAAATGTAAAGTTTGTGAAAATATGTGAAATCGATAAAAATTAATTCGAACGGAATTTCTAAGAAAAAAGATGAAACCAGTGAAATCCAATAAAATTGGGTAAAGCCGGTGAAAAAAGGTAAAATCAGTAAAAAACGTAAAGTTGGTAAGAACATATTTAATCAATGAAAAATTCAGGTGGATAACATGTGAAATTAGTGAAAAAAACATGAAAATAGGTAAAAACGAGTGAAATCAGTTAAAAAAGGAGTTTAACCGGTTAAACGGTAGAAAAATGGTTTAAACTGAAGGAAATACAAAACAAAATCAACCAAAAATGAGAAAATAATGAAAAATGTTATAACCTATAAAAAAAAGGGATAAATCGCTAAGAAAAAATAAATAAATAATTTTTTTTAACAGTGAGAACATATGAAATGATGAAAGTTTTGGTGAAATTTGTAAAAAAAATGGACAAAATCAGTCAAAAAAGCTTCAAGTCGGTGAAAACATGTTTAATCAATGAAAAAATTAGGTGAATAACATGTGAAATAGGTGAAAACGAGTTAAACTTTAACCGACAAAAACAAGGCGAAATCGAAAGAAAATGGTTTAAATTGAAAAAAAAATCGACAAAAAAGGGAAAAACAATTAAATTGCTATAATCGATAAAAAAACGAAAAATCGATATAAATAAATTAAACAGTTAAAATAAATTAATCGATGAAACTTTGGGTGAAATTGGTAAACAATGGTAAAGTTGGTGAAACCAGTTAGAAAAAATGCTCGTGAAATCGATGAAAGTTCGGGTGAAATTTATGAAGAAACGGATGAAACATGTGTCATCGGTGAATAACGAACAAACTTGACATGAAGTTTACTATGATGAATGAATTAAATTATGTTCTTATGATCTTATTTTAGAACTAATTTTATAAGATGTAAATGTAATGACTAAATCAATCATCATATTATATTTTATTACAACTATTTAAAGCAATCATTTTTTTTATAAACGAATAATAATTAATAAAAATAAATCAATCAGTCATAAATATGATATTCTATGATATAAAAATGGCTAATTTTACTCTAATTAATTTATGAAAAATACCCATGAAATTAAAACTAGACACGTACAACGTACGTGCACTTTTCTAGTTGCTTTAAAAGGACAAAAGTAGAGGTTGTGAAAGATGGTCACATGTCTCTTTTAGTGAAGGGTAAATTTGACAATAAGAATATGTGCTATAACAACAACAATTACTGCTCTAGTAATATCGTTAACCAATTATATTGTATTGAAAAATATTTTTAGGTAGATACTAAGTTATTTTCTTCTTAGGCTTTAAGGTGTTATTTTTTTTCTATGTTTACACTTTATCCATCCCAAAAAAAAAAAATTATTGTGAAAGTAATGAAGTAGATTATATGAATATTATAGATGATCCAATTGATTTGTCGGCGTTTGGTAATTTGACCTCAAGCTCGAGTGACGGTGATATCTCCCGTCTCCTAAGACAACAAAGAAATGTTCTTTTTTATGAAGATTAATGATTTTTATCTTGATTGTAGTTTTTGAGACATTGTTGTATGTCTTATGAGTTTGAGATCGTGATTGAATGTTTGATTGTTTATTTTGAACTTATGTTGTTTTAATTGGTCTACTCTTTTATTTATGATCTATGTGTGATTTTACTTCGGTTAAAGTTTAAAGTTTAAACTTGTTATGTTGTAAATTGTAACTCTTATGATTTTATTTTCAATTTTAATTATGCATTGGATAAAATCTATTCATTGATTAAGTGTTCATTTGTGTCTATTATTATATGTTGGAATATGATATATATAATAAGTTATTAAAAATAAATAATATATCATTATGACGTCATCCGGTCCGACCAGCGGTCCGACCGGTTCGACCGATAAAACCAGTGGCCAGTTGGCTCACCGGTTCACTGTCCGGTCCGGTTCTGAAAACATTGGTTGCAACACAACTAGTACTCCTCTCATAAATTTTTACTTGGACCAATTTCTGCCCTAACTTTTAACAAGCAAAAAATCTAGTACAATCTCTTTACTCTCCACTACTTTGAGTTGCATTCTTGATCATGTTCCAATTCCATCATAGAGAAACTTAATTCAATCCCAAAACTTGTTTCCTTCACCCAACAACGAAAACCCTATTGAATTCTTGTTCAGAAAATCATCTTCACTTTGTGATGATCAAAACCCCATTTCCAAACAAGACGATCACTATAATCCATTCTTGTTGAACATTCCCTCACCCTTTCTTGATGAACATGAAATAGTACCTTTAAATCAAATATTATCTGATCAGAATCAAATTGAGATCAACAATACTACAGTTTCATCAAACAAAGAAACTTTGGCAATTGGAAATTTTTCTAAATTGAATGAAAAATCTTCAAAAAGGCGAAATCTTGGCCCGATACCGCGAAAGAGAACCGGAAAGAAGGATCGACACAGCAAGATTCGCACGGCGCAAGGAATTAGAGACCGAAGAATGAGACTATCCCTTCAAGTTGCTCGAAAATTCTTCGATCTACAAGACATGTTAGGGTATGATAAAGCAAGTAAGACCATTGAATGGCTCTTTAGTAATTCAAATAAGGCGATCAAGAAGTTGATTGAAGACCATCCGCAATTTAGTCCAATTTTATAATTCATTCAATGCTAGGTAGGGGGTAATGGTATATAATTAGCAAATCTAATCTTGAAACTTTGAACACCTATTTGAGTGTGAAATAGGAGTAATTACAACAGCAACATAATAATCTAATACCAAAATATATTCAATGATTTCACAGGGGGGGAAATTCACAAACTTCGTACCTATACACAAAATGATTAAGATGTTCTTGTTACCAAAATGCCAACCTACCATACTACTAGTTAGAGCTATTACAATAGCAAAAAAAATGTCTCTGTTATCACCTTAACTAGCAATACGTGAAGATATTAATTCAACGGCTAAATATACGAAAATAAACACAATCACCAAGTTTTTTCACAAAATAAATCATCAAGTGAAAAGCAACGATTGATTTGACTTCAAGGCATCTTACCTTCGAGGATCATATGGGCTTGCATCTCTCGGTTCTTTTCGTTGGAATTCAAGAACAAACTTGTGTGCTTGGCATTATCCATGATCTTGAACGATAGGTAGTTCCGATTCTCGTCGGTAAGCGACTCAATCATCTCTAGTGCCTTTATGATCTTTATTGCCTTCTCGTCGTACGTGTCTTCCTCCTTCGCAAATGTTGAGGAAAGTTCCTTCCACGTTGATTTGGCTGCACAAAACAACTTATCCAACTCGGGTTTTAATGCATCGGACCCTATAAAATCGTGAGTTTTTCGCTTTCTCTCCTGTTTTTCCTGCTTCACCATTTCCTTTTTTATCTTCTTCGTCAATTTCATCTTCTTAAGGCCCTTAGAATGCAACCCCATGTTGAAGGGTGGTAACTCAAAGTTAAACTCACTGCCATCCGATTGATCCGTGGTTAAATCCACGCACGAGCTGCTGTAAACCATCTCATCAAGGGTTGAATGACCCGTGGCTTCGGTTGTCTCCTTTGGAACATGATTTTGGATGGGATTGGTTTTTAGCAAGTCTTCAACAACATCCACGAACCCCTCGGCGGAATCTCCTGTTGCCCTATCCTTTCCAAAGATCTCCACCCAATCTTCGAAGTAGAAATATGACTTGTAACGCATGTTTACAACTTCGGGATGTGCCTACAATCCGACGGCAACAGTAGTCCAAGGGGTTAGATATTAATAAAAGGCAGGGGGGTAAATGCAAAAAAATATACCATGAAATGCAGGGGGGTTAAATGCAAACAGCCCATAAATAACAACATTGCAAGGGGGGTATTTACAAATAAATACCAACAATTTACTTTCATAAGCATTATATAGTATCATCAGTGTGAAAATGTACATGGAAGGCAGGGGGTTAAATGCAAACAGCCCATAAATAACAACATTGCAGGGGGGTAGATGCAAATAAATACCAACAGTTTACTTTCATAATTAAATGCAAATAATTAAATGCCAAGAGTGCAGGGGGGTTAAATGCAAATAAATATACACTTGAGGTGTTCTAAAGGGAGTTAAATGCAAATAATATAGAAATTCATACACTGTCCAGTCACAACAAAATGGTGTAATTATACATGAAATACAGGGGGGTAAATAAACAAACGCAAATAAAAAATAATGATAATCATTATACACAAATTCAGCAACGCACCTTCACGTATAATTGCCAAACATTATTGCCAAACATTATCATCTACTTCGATTATATGTCCACTATCATTCCAGCCGAACCCGCTCGTGCCTTGCATACCAACTAATTGGTAATAGGTCTTCCTTCAAACAGTCAACTTTGAATTGATGTGCTTAACGGTTATCTTAGACGTCGGAGTCCTTACATTAAGAACACCCTCAAGGGCTTGAAGATATCCCGGTTTAAAAGAGTTATTTGCCCTCCACCCGGATGTGAGCATATCCTTCAAACAAGAAATCAACTCTTGTTCTTCATGTGCATTCCATGTTCTACGCGTACCTTGTGACTTCTTTGGAACGGAAGCCGTGTCGCCATATCAAGGAACGGATGCCATACCTCTCCTACTTCAGACTGCACAAAAATTGAACAAACAAGAGTTAAGATTGCCTAACAAGACCGAATGCCTTTTGTCACCATATCGGAACAGCCCATATACACTACTGGAACAGACCATATATACAAGGAAATGACATGCACACCGATTTGTTATAATACAAATGAAAACAAACCCAAGCACACAACCATGTCAAATGTTATACAAACAAATAATAGTGTATCCCAATCTCAAATTTTCATCCACAAATCCAGTTTAAACAAACAAATACCATAATCAAATTCAAACAAATAATTTATTCCCATTCAACGACGCTCCGAAGTCCGTTTCATGAACATCTCATTGGCCATGTTTTCACGAGGATTATTCAATTCCGTCGACTGTTGAACCACATCTATGTACTCATCAGCACTTTCATCAGGTTCGTCATCGCTCGAATCATCAGAATCATCATCGGAGTCCATCATATATTCGGCCATAGTCTGTCGTTGAAAGTTTTGAATCAACATTAGTGGCCATAATGATTCGATTCCGCGTCTTAAAGGGGTAGAATGCATTATAGGCAAGTATGGCTCACTTCTTCTTAAGTATACCAAAACTCCGTTCTATTACATTCCTTGATTGAGAATGTTTTATATGAAAAAATTCATGCGCATTCTGGGGGGCATCCCTACCAACTCCCCACTCTTTCAAATGATATCGTACTCCTCGATAAGGCGTGAGAAAACCTTCACCGTTAGTATACCCATTGTCGCAAAGGTAATACGTGCCTATAACATGTATATATAATAGTATGTTAGATAATTCCCACAAACTGAATATCCAGCAAAAGATTCAACTTATATGTAATCAAAACCTGCAGGCACCCTCAGACCATTGGGTCGGTGAATTGCATCTCTAAGAACTCTTCCATCCGCAGCCGAGCCTTCCCAACTACATAGAGCATATGTGAATGAACCTCTAACGTCACAAGCGGCAAGCACGTTGGTGGAGATAAAACCTTTTCGTGTTCTGTAACGAGGTTTATCTAACACAGGAACCCTAACATTGACATACGTTCCATCCAATGCACCGATGCAACCCTGATTCCCACATTGGCCAAATAAATAATTATCAAGACCATTACAAGTACAATGATTAATATAAATTGAAAAAAAAAAAGGGTAAACTCACCGGAAAACAATTCCATCTAGGGTCATCACAATCATATGTTATTGGATCGGGCTGAGATATTAAAATTGGATGAAGTTTCAACAAGCAATTCAGTACACGATGGAAGCATTTACTAACGGTATCACCGGATCGACGATAATCAGAATGGACTATTCGATTTTTCTTGTGGTGAGCGAGGACGGTTAAAAACATGGCCACTTGTTCTTGGAGAGGAACATATTTCGTAGCATTTAAACCTCCACGGTTATGAAGTATACAACATAATTTCATAAATGAACTAGTAGTAAAATGTATGTTATCTTTACACCTAATCGAGTCTTCCATACAATAAAACTGAAATTCAGCTTCTTGCTTACGCCTTCTACGTATTAAGCTATACCGAGTTGGTTTATTCTTAGCATGGTGTGCAATAATACATAAGCAAATATAAAAAACACACATCCAAAACATCTGATGGAACATTAACATGAAGAGTTGTTTCCTTCGTGGATCCATTATTGCAAAAGAGCTGAAAAGAATTTTTTTGCCAATTATCAAAGAACAAAACACGAAACATAGTCTCAATATATCATGTTATAGGACCATAATGATTTACAAACACATTTCATTCATTAAAACAGTTTTCTCAAACTATGGCAGCAAAGCAAAATGTTCTTTAATAAATACAACTCATTAAAGCAAAATGTTGTTTAATCAACCATAAAGACAAATTTTACCAAGTCAGTACTTGAAGATATGGCAGTAAAGCAAAAATTTCAACATGATTTGTCTAAAACAAGATTTGCACAATAAACTAAACAAAAAAACTCAAATAAATAATCAATTCAAACACATTGCAGTAAAAAAATAAAAACCTCAATGGGAAATTTCATATAAACCCCAAATATAGCTACGAATTGCAAACACACCACCAAAATTCAAGAACACCCATAAAAGCCCTAAAACATATGATGTATTCACATATTAGAGCTACAAACCAAGGTTGACTACCGTAATAGAGGAGAAATACACGAATTTCTTTTTGAATCTGTCCACTTCAACTGCTCGACTTACCCTGCAACAAAATGTCTAAATTAGAACCTAGGAGGAGATGAATCTCAAAGGGCGTTGGATGAGATTGGAAACAATAGGAGAAATATTCCAGTTTAATTGCTAGGTAACTAAGAGAAAAAATTCACCTGGGAAATGGGAGGGAGTTTCGCGACTGGAGAGGGGGGAAAATTGGGAGTTTTGTTTATTTTTTAATGGTTTAATTGTTATTTTGGTGAAAGGTCGGGGCAAAATGGGGAGAAAATTTTCAATTTGGGCCATTATACTGGACCAAATTATAATCGCAGCCCCCCTCCAATTATAAATGGGAGAATTAAGGTGGTTGGCCCACAAAACCGGCGAATTAGCTCGGGCAGCCCATAAATTTATTTCCCCAACCGAACAACATTTTTGGCCCACATTTGCAATCCAGATTGATAATTGGGGTTTTATTCTGGGCTAATTTGCCAAACCGAACGGGGCCTAAGAAAATAGTTAGTAAAATGACATTAAGTATAAACATAAGGGTACAAAGGGTAAAGTTCATAACACTCAAAATCGTTCCCCAAATGCAGGTGGTGCAAAACGCATTTCCCTACACTTTATGACCTGAATTGCAAAAATCACACCTCCAATTTTCACTAGGATTGCATCACCAATTTCCTTACTGCAGAAAATCAATTGCATTGTGCAGTCCATTTTAAGTGACTCCCATCAACCCAGATCTTCGTTCTTTTTCTCCGGCGAAGACGTCTCTGAAAAGTAGCAAAAATGCAAAGAGAAGTAGATCTTTGATTTTAAACAATGCTGTTAAAAATGAGATTAGCTCTAGTCCTAAGCCCACAAAGTTGGTTACTTTCTTGAGTAAAGGAGGCTTTGGAAAAACTATCGCTTCAATATTTGCTGCTCAGGTTTACGTACAACGATTTTTTTTTTAGATGGATTTACAAATTACATACAACGATTTGATATATATATACTAATCCCAAACTTATCCCATATTTCCGTAAAAAAAATACGAATTGATCAAGCAAATCCAAAAAATACTCACACCATTCGAGTATTTTAAAATGGGATAAGTCGGGTTTGAATTACCTGAACCCAACCCCAATCCCTAATTATATAATACGGAGTATGCATTATTCGGGAGCATTGCACCGCAGAGCACCGAATCCATCACTTTATCTTACCTGTTGGGGGTGTGGATAAGAGAAACAAACCCCAATACCCAAAACTTCACACACTAACTACTGTTATCACAATGTCAATCTCTTCTCTCTCCGCCACCATTCCCACCACTTCTAAACCCCTCTCTTCCGCCGCCGTCTCAACCACCAAGCACTCCTCCTACCTCCTCCGCATCTCTAAGTGTATATATATATATATATATATACTTATTGGAGGGTCCCATTGGCGTGCATCCAGTAGGAATTGAACCTACGAATTCGCCAATTATGAGTTGGGCCCTTTAACCATTCAGCCATGGATGCTTGGCGAGGTTCTTCGTACATGGAGAATAACCAAATTCCAATTGAAATGAAATATTTAGGATAAATCAATGCAAGTTAGGAGGAATTAATGCAAGGACATCAATTCAAATCCTGGATTTCCAAATTGAGAGAGATATAGAGAGAGATCAAGAATTCTCACTATTTCTTAGATTCATGGACCCAATTCAATTCAGTGGGGTCTTTCATTCACATTTTTTTCCACCAAGAACGTTTTCTAAAACTCTTTGACCCCCGAATTTTGAGTATCCTACTTTCATGCAAGTCACAAGGTTTAACAAGCATTCAATATTTCACAATCAAGGGTCTAATACTCTTTGTAGTAGCGGTCCTTATATATCGTATTAACAATCGAAATATGGTCGAAAGAAAAAATCTCTATTTGAGGGGGCTTTTTCCTATACATGTGAATTCCATTGGACCCAGAAATGATACATTGGAAGAATTAATTGGGTCTTCCAATATCAATAGGTTGATTTTATATATATATATATATATATATATATATATATATATATATATATATATATATATATATATATATATATATATATACTAATCCCAAACTTATCTCATATTTTCGTAAAAAAAATACGAATTTTTCAATCAAATCCAAAAAATACTCACACCATTCGAGTATTTTAAAATGGGATAATACGGAGTATGCGTTATTCGGGAGCATTGCACAACAGAGCACCGAATCCATCACTTTATCTTCCCTGTTGGGGGTGTGTCTCTTAATTCCACCTTGAAACCCTTTTCCAATTGTAGTTCCAGAATCATCCACCAAATAGCCTTCCTCAAACAGCTCCTCAACCGCCAGCCGTTGTTTTGGCTCAAATCCTTCAACCGATTGAAGCCTGAACTCCTGTAAATAGGATTGAGAACCATATCAAGCTATTTGATATTCAACTCGAGTTAATTCGAGCTCGATTTATTTAACAATTAAATCCACATATGTAAATTTACCCTCATTTATACCCCTACCTGCAAATGCCACAGAGGAATAAACATCAATACTATCTTTTAAATTTTTTGGTCTGGGAATTATGCAGGTTAAGAACATGTACGGCGTTGTCATACAAAGAATTCATTTAATATTCTTCAAACTTAATCTACATGTAAACTAAGCTCAGTTAAATGATTCCTTTTCAGAAACTAAGCTCAATTACACGAATACAATATTTGAAAACATCAACGCAATTAAAAAAAAAGGAACCATACAATGAAAAACTAACTTTTAGGTATATTTTTATCAACAATCTTTACAGGAGTAATGCGAAGAAGATTACCAGGCACAACACCATTAATCATCACCACATTCAAATCATTATCAATCTTAATTACTTTAAATTTCCTTATCTTCGTCTTTGTTCCTCCCATTCTCCCAGGCATTTTCTTCCGCCGGATAAACACGCCAAGGAATAGTTCCAGCACCAATTGATCCTAGTTGTCTATGACTTTTCGACCCATTACTAATAGGACTTCTCTTGAAATTGTGTCACTTAATTCCACCTTGAAACCCTTTTCCAATTGTAGTTCCAGAAACATCCACCAAATAGCATTCCTCAAACAGCTCCTCAACCGCCAGCCGTTGATTTGGCTTAAATCCTTCAACTGATTGAAGCCTGAACTCCTGTAAATAGTATTGAGAACCATATCAAGATATTTGATATTCAACTCGAGTTAATTCGAGCTCGAATTATTTAACTATTAAAAGAACATAAGTAAATTTACCCTCGTTAACATCCCCACCTGCAAATGCCACAGAGGAATAAACATGTATACTATCTTTTGGATTTTTTGGTCCGGGAATTATGTAGGTTAAGAACATGTACGGCGTTGTCATACAAAGAATTCATTTAATATACTTCAAACTTAATTCACAGGTAAAATTGCCTATTAATCATACTACAAGTAACACTACATACAAAATTAATATCAAGCAAGAGAATCCTCAATTAGTTCTAATCACAACAAAAAAATAACATAAAATCCTCAATAAATCATAATCATAATCCACAAATATTATTTTCAAATAAAAAAGATTCCATTTAATATTCTTCACTGATTATACGGCCCAACTCCACTAAATTAATCAACAAAGAATACTACAAACTACAAAAATATCACTTATGGCAAATTTTAACCTTCGTCCTCAATCCCACTTTTTTTACTCCGAAAAATGGCCGAAAGAAATTGATGATTTCTTGATTGAGTTTTTAGCAAACGAGTCTTACTACGAAAATGGGGTTCTTATTTATGGCATGAGTTACGTGATTAAGGTTGCCCTGAACGAGGTTAATGCGTCATTCAGACGAAAATTCACTACAAAGGAGATAATGGCCAAAGTCCATATTTCCGTAAAAAAATACGAATTTTTCAAGCAAATCCAAAAAAACTCACCTCATTCGAGTATTTTAAAATGTGATAAGTCGGGTTTGAATTACCCAAACCCCACTCCTAATTATATAATACGGAGTATGCGTTATTCGGGAGCATTGCACCGCAGAGCACCAAATCCATCACTTTATCATCCCTGTTAGGGGTATGAATAAGAAAAACAAACCCCAATACCAAAAACTTCACACATTAACTACTGTAATCGCAATGTCAGTCTCTTCTCTCTCCGCCACCATTCCCACCACCTCTAAACCCCTCTTTTCTGCCGCCGCCTCAACCACCAAGCACTCCTCCTACCTCCTCCGCCTCTCTAAGTGTACATATATATATATATATATATATATATATATATATATATATATATATATATATATAATGACTATAAAAGCCGAATCTAACATGTCACAATTAATCTATGATCAAGTATTAAACCTATTAAAAAAATCATCTCTTGAAGATAATTTCGTTCCCGAGAGTTTTCACAAACTAAGCTCAGTTACAGGATTCTTTTTCAGACAACAAATCTCCAGTAACATTACAAACTAAGCTCAAGTACACGAATACAATATTTGAAAACATCAACGCAACAATACAATACATTGAAAAACTAACTTTTATGTATATTTTTTCCAACAATCTTTGCAGGAGTAATGCGAAGAAGATTACCAGGCTTACCAGGAACAACACCATTATTCATCACAACGTTCAAATCATTATCAATCTTAATTACTTTCAATTTCCTTATCTTCGTTTTTGTTCCTCCCATTTACCCAGGCATTTTCTTCGCCGTATAAACCTGCCCAGGAGTAGTTCCAGCACCAACTGATCCAAGTTGTCTATGACTTTTCGACCCATGACTCATATGGCTTCTCTTGAAATTGTGTCTCTTAATACCACCTTGAAACCCTTTTCCAATTGTGGTTCCAGAAAACATCCACCAAATAGCCTTCCTCAAACAGCTCCTCAACCGCCAGCCGTTGATTTGGCTCAAATCCTTCAACTGATTGAAGCCTGAACTCCTGTAAATAGGATTGAGAACCATATCAAGCTATTTGATATTCAACTCGAGTTAATTCGAGCTCGATTTATTTAACAATTAAATGCACATATGTAAATTTACCCTCGTTTACACCCCTACCAGCAAATGCCGCAGAGGAATAAACATCAATATTATCTTTTAAATTTTTTGGTCCGGGAATTATGCAGGTTAAGAGCATGTACGGCGTTGTCATACAAATAATTCTTTTAATATTCTTCATACTTAATCTACATGTAAACTAAGCTCAGTTAAAGGATTCCTTTTCAGACTGCAAAATCTCCATTAACATTACAAACTAAGCTCAATTACACGAATACAATATTTGAAAACATCAACGCAATTAAAAAAAAAGGAACTATACAATGAAAAACTAACTTTTAGGTATATTTTTCCCAACAATCTTTGCAGGAGTAATGCGAAGAAGATTGCCAGGATTGCCAGAAACAACACCATTAATCATCACCACATTCAAATCATTATCAATCTTAATTACTTTCAAATTCTTTATCTTCGTCTTTGTTCCTCCCATAATCTCAGGCATTTTCTTCCCCCGGATAAACACGCCCAGGAATAGTTCCAGCACCAATTGATCCAAGTTGTCTATGACTTTTCGACCCATGACTCATAGGGCTTCTCTTGAAATCGTGTCACTTAATTCCACCTTGAAACCCTTTTCCAATTGTAGTTCCAGAAACATCCACCAAATAGCCTTCCTCAAACAGTTCCTCAACCGCCAGCCGTTGATTTGGCTTAAATCCTTCAACTGATTGAAGCCTGAACTCCTGTAAATAGTATTGAGAACCATATCAAGATATTTGATATTCAACTCGAGTTAATTCGAGCTCGAATTATTTAACTATTAAAAGAACATAAGTAAATTTACCCTCGTTAACATCCCCACCTGCAAATGCCACAGAGGAATAAACATGTATACTATCTTTTGGATTTTTTGGTCCGGGAATTATGTAGGTTAAGAACATGTACGGCGTTGTCATACAAAGAATTCATTTAATATACTTCAAACTTAATTCACAGGTAAAATTGCCTATTAATCATACTACAAGTAACACTACATACAAAATTAATATCAAGCAAGAGAATCCTCAATTAGTTCTAATCACAACAAAAAAATAACATAAAATCCTCAATAAATCATAATCATAATCCACAAATATTATTTTCAAATAAAAAAGATTCCATTTAATATTCTTCACTGATTATACGGCCCAACTCCACTAAATTAATCAACAAAGAATACTACAAACTACAAAAATATCACTTATGACAAATTTTAACCTTCGTCCTCAATCCCACTTTTTTTACTCCGAAAAATGGCCGAAAGAAATTGATGATTTCTTGATTGAGTTTTTAGCAAACGAGTCTTACTACGAAAATGGTGTTCTTATTTATGGCATGAGTTACGTGATTAAGGTTGCCCTGAACGAGGTTAATGCGTCATTCAGACGAAAATTCACTACAAAGGAGATAATGGCCAAAGTCCATATTTCCGTAAAAAAATACGAATTTTTCAAGCAAATCCAAAAAAACTCACCTCATTCGAGTATTTTAAAATTTGATAAGTCGGGTTTGAATTACCCAAACCCCACTCCTAATTATATAATACGGAGTATGCGTTATTCGGGAGCATTCCACCGCAGAGCACAAAATCCATCACTTTATCATCCCTGTTAGGGGTATGAATAAGAAAAACAAACCCCAATACCAAAAACTTCACACACTAACTACTGTAATCGTAATGTCAGTCTCTTCTCTCTCCGCCACCATTCCCACCACCTCTAAACCCTTCATTTCTGCCGCCGCCTCAACCACCAAGCACTCCTCCTACTTCCTCCGCCTCTCTAAGTGCACATATATATATAATGACTATAATAGCCGAATATAACATGTCACAATTTATCTATGATCGGGTATTAAACCTATTAAAAAATTCATCTCTTGAAGATAATTTCGTTCCCGAGAGTTTTCACAAACTAAGCTCAGTTACATGATTCTTTTTCAGACAACGAATCTCCAGTAACATTACAAACTAAGCTCAAGTACACGAATACAATATTTGAAAACATCAACGCAACAATACAATACAATGAAAAACTAACTTTTAGGTATATTTTTTCCAACAATCTTTGCAGGAGTAATGCGAAGAAGATTACCAGGCTTACCAGGAACAACAACATTATTCATCACAACGTTCAAATCATTATCAATCTTAATTACTTTCAATTTCCTTATCTTCGTCTTTGTTCCTCCCATTTACCCAGGCATTTTCTTCGCCGTATAAACTTGCCCAGGAGTAGTTCCAGCACCAACTGATCCAAGTTGTTTATGACTTTTCGACCCATGACTCATAGGGCTTCTCTTGAAATTGTGTCTCTTAATTCCACCTTGAAACCCTTTTCCAATTGTAGTTCCAGAAACATCCACCAAATAGCCTTCCTCAAACATCTCCTCAACCGCCAGCCGTTGATTTGGCTCAAATCCTTCTACTGATTGAAGCCTGAACTACTGTAAATAGTATTGAGAACCATATCAAGCTATTTGATATTCAACTCGAGTTAATTCGAGCTCGATTTATTTAACAATTAAAAGAACATAAGTAAATTTACCATCGTTAACATCCCTACCTGCAAATGCCACAGAGGAATAAACATCTATTCTATCTTTTGGATTTTTTGGTCCTGGAATTATGTAGGTTAAGAACATGTACGGCGTTGTCATACAAAGAATTCATTTAATATTCTTCAAACTTAATTCACAGGTAAAATTGCCTATTAATCATACTACAAGTAACACTACATACAAAATTAATATCAAGCACGAGAATCCTCAATTAGTTCTAATCACAACAAAAAAATAACATAAAATCCTCAATAAATCATAATCATAATCCACTAATATTATTTTCAAATCACAAAGATTCCATTTAATATTCTTCACTAATTATACTGCCCAATTCCACTAAATTAATCAACAAAGAATACTACAAACTACAAAAATATCACTTATGACAAATTTTAACCTTCGTCCTAAATCCCACTTTTTTTACTCCGAAAAATTGACGAAAGAAATTGATGATTTCTTGATTGAGTTTTTAGCAAACGAGTCTTACTACGAAAATGGGGTTCTTATTTATGGCATGAGTTACGTGATTAAGGTTGCCCTGAACGAGGTTAATGCGTCATTTAGACGAAAATTCACTACAAAGGAGATAATGGCCAAAGTCCATATTTCCGTAAAAAAATATGAATTTTTCAAGGTATTTTAAAATGTGATAAGTCGGGTTTGAATTACCTAAACCCCACTCCTAATTATATAATACGGAGTATGCGTTATTCGGGAGCATTGCACCGCAGAGCACCAAATCCATCACTTTATCATCCCTGTTAGGGGTATGAATAAGAAAAACAAACCCCAATACCAAAAACTTCACACACTAACTACTGTAATCGCAATGTCAGTCTCTTCTCTCTCCGCCACCATTCCCACCACCTCTAAACCCTTCATTTCTGCCGCCGCCTCAACCACCAAGCACTCCTCCTACCTCCTCCGCCTCTCTAAGTGCACATATATATATAATGACTATAATAGCCGAATATAACATGTCACAATTTATCTATGATCGGGTATTAAACCTATTAAAAAATTCATCTCTTGAAGATAATTTCGTTCCCGAGAGTTTTCACAAACTAAGCTCAGTTACATGATTCTTTTTCAGACAACGAATCTCCAGTAACATTACAAACTAAGCTCAAGTACACGAATACAATATTTGAAAACATCAACGCAACAATACAATACAATGAAAAACTAACTTTTAGGTATATTTTTTCCAACAATCTTTGCAGGAGTAATGCGAAGAAAATTACCAGGCTTACCAGGAACAACACCATTATTCATCACAACGTTCAAATCATTATCAATCTTAATTACTTTCAATTTCCTTATCTTCGTTTTTGTTCCTCCCATTTACCCAGGCATTTTCTTCGCCGTATAAACCTGCCCAGGAGTAGTTCCAGCACCAACTGATCCAAGTTGTCTATGACTTTTCGACCCATGACTCATATGGCTTCTCTTGAAATTGTGTCTCTTAATACCACCTTGAAACCCTTTTCCAATTGTGGTTCCAGAAAACATCCACCAAATAGCCTTCCTCAAACAGCTCCTCAACCGCCAGCCGTTGATTTGGCTCAAATCCTTCAACTGATTGAAGCCTGAACTCCTGTAAATAGGATTGAGAACCATATCAAGCTATTTGATATTCAACTCGAGTTAATTCGAGCTCGATTTATTTAACAATTAAATGCACATATGTAAATTTACCCTCGTTTACACCCCTACCAGCAAATGCCGCAGAGGAATAAACATCAATACTATCTTTTAAATTTTTTGGTCCGGGAATTATGCAGGTTAAGAACATGTACGGCGTTGTCATACAAATAATTCATTTAATATTCTTCATACTTAATCTACATGTAAACTAAGCTCAGTTAAAGGATTCCTTTTCAGACTGCAAAATCTCCATTAACATTACAAACTAAGCTCAATTACACGAATACAATATTTGAAAACATCAACGCAATTAAAAAAAAAGGAACTATACAATGAAAAACTAACTTTTAGGTATATTTTTTCCAACAATCTTTGCAGGAGTAATGCGAAGAAGATTGCCAGGATTGCCAGAAACAACACCATTAATCATCACCACATTCAAATCATTATCAATCTTAATTACTTTCAAATTCCTTATCTTCGTCTTTGTTCCTCCCATAATCTCAGGCATTTTCTTCCCCCGGATAAACACGCCCAGGAATAGTTCCAGCACCAACTGATCCAAGTTGTCTATGACTTTTCGACCCATGACTCATAGGGCTTCTCTTGAAATCGTGTCACTTAATTCCACCTTGAAACCCTTTTCCAATTGTAGTTCCAGAAACATCCACCAAATAGCATTCTTCAAACAGCTCCTCAACCGCCAGCCGTTGATTTGGCTTAAATCCTTCAACTGATTGAAGCCTGAACTCCTGTAAATAGTATTGAGAACCATATCAAGATATTTGATATTCAACTCGAGTTAATTCGAGCTCGAATTATTTAACTATTAAAAGAACATAAGTAAATTTACCCTCGTTAACATCCCCACCTGCAAAATGCCACAGAGGAATAAACATGTATACTATCTTTTGGATTTTTTGGTCCGGGAATTATGTAGGTTAAGAACATGTACGGCGTTGTCATACAAAGAATTCATTTAATATACTTCAAACTTAATTCACAGGTAAAATTGCCTATTAATCATACTACAAGTAACACTACATACAAAATTAATATCAAGCAAGAGAATCCTCAATTAGTTCTAATCACAACAAAAAAATAACATAAAATCCTCAATAAATCATAATCATAATCCACAAATATTATTTTCAAATAAAAAAGATTCCATTTAATATTCTTCACTGATTATACGGCCCAACTCCACTAAATTAATCAACAAAGAATACTACAAACTACAAAAATATCACTTATGGCAAATTTTAACCTTCGTCCTCAATCCCACTTTTTTTACTCCGAAAAATGGCCGAAAGAAATTGATGATTTCTTGATTGAGTTTTTAGCAAACGAGTCTTACTACGAAAATGGGGTTCTTATTTATGGCATGAGTTACGTGATTAAGGTTGCCCTGAACGAGGTTAATGCGTCATTCAGACGAAAATTCACTACAAAAGAGATAATGGCCAAAGTCCATATTTCCGTAAAAAAATACGAATTTTTCAAGCAAATCCAAAAAAACTCACCTCATTCGAGTATTTTAAAATTTGATAAGTCGGGTTTGAATTACCCAAACCCCACTCCTAATTATATAATACGGAGTATGCGTTATTCGGGAGCATTCCACCGCAGAGCACAAAATCCATCACTTTATCATCCCTGTTAGGGGTATGAATAAGAAAAACAAACCCCAATACCAAAAACTTCACACACTAACTACTGTAATCGTAATGTCAGTCTCTTCTCTCTCCGCCACCATTCCCACCACCTCTAAACCCTTCATTTCTGCCGCCGCCTCAACCACCAAGCACTCCTCCTACCTCCTCCGCCTCTCTAAGTGTACATATATATATAATGACTATAAAAGCCGAATATAACATGTAACAATTTATCTATGATCGGGTATTAAACCTATTAAAAAATTCATCTCTTGAAGATAATTTCGTTCCCGAGAGTTTTCACAAACTAAGCTCAGTTACATGATTCTTTTTCAGACAACGAATCTCCAGTAACATTACAAACTAAGCTCAAGTACACGAATACAATATTTGAAAACATCAACGCAACAATACAATACAATGAAAAACTAACTTTTAGGTATATTTTTTCCAACAATCTTTGCAGGAGTAATGCGAAGAAGATTACCAGGCTTACCAGGAACAACAACATTATTCATCACAACATTCAAATCATTATCAATCTTAATTACTATCAATTTCCTTATCTTCGTCTTTGTTCCTCCCATTTACCCAGGCATTTTCTTCGCCGTATAAACTTGCCCAGGAGTAGTTCCAGCACCAACTGATCCAAGTTGTTTATGACTTTTCGACCCATGACTCATAGGGCTTCTCTTGAAATTGTGTCTCTTAATTCCACCTTGAAACCCTTTTCCAAATGTAGTTCCAGAAACATCCACCAAATAGCCTTCCTCAAACATCTCCTCAACCGCCAGCCGTTGATTTGGCTCAAATCCTTCAACTGATTGATGCCTGAACTACTGTAAATAGTATTGAGAACCATATCAAGCTATTTGATATTCAACTCGAGTTAATTCGAGCTCGATTTATTTAACAATTAAAAGAACATAAGTAAATTTACCATCGTTAACATCCCTACCTGCAAATGCCACAGAGGAATAAACATCTATTCTATCTTTTGGATTTTTTGGTCCTGGAATTATGTAGGTTAAGAACATGTACGGCGTTGTCATACAAAGAATTCATTTAATATTCTTCAAACTTAATTCACAGGTAAAATTGCCTATTAATCATACTACAAGTAACACTACATACAAAATTAATATCAAGCACGAGAATCCTCAATTAGTTCTAATCACAACAAAAAAATAACATAAAATCCTCAATAAATCATAATCATAATCCACTAATATTATTTTCAAATCACAAAGATTCCATTTAATATTCTTCACTAATTATACTGCCCAATTCCACTAAATTAATCAACAAAGAATACTACAAACTACAAAAATATCACTTATGACAAATTTTAACCTTCGTCCTAAATCCCACTTTTTTTACTCCGAAAAATTGACGAAAGAAATTGATGATTTCTTGATTGAGTTTTTAGCAAACGAGTCTTACTACGAAAATGGGGTTCTTATTTATGGCATGAGTTACGTGATTAAGGTTGCCCTGAACGAGGTTAATGCGTCATTTAGACGAAAATTCACTACAAAGGAGATAATGGCCAAAGTCCATATTTCCGTAAAAAAATATGAATTTTTCAAGGTATTTTAAAATGTGATAAGTCGGGTTTGAATTACCTAAACCCCACTCCTAATTATATAATACGGAGTATGCGTTATTCGGGAGCATTGCACCGCAGAGCACCAAATCCATCACTTTATCATCCCTGTTAGGGGTATGAATAAGAAAAACAAACCCCAATACCAAAAACTTCACACACTAACTACTGTAATCGCAATGTCAGTCTCTTCTCTCTCCGCCACCATTCCCACCACCTCTAAACCCTTCTTTTCTGCCGCCGCCTCAACCACCAAACACTCATCCTACCTCCTCCGCCTCTCTAAGTGTACATATATATATATATATAATAACTATAAAAGCCGAATCTAACATGTCACAATTAATCTATGATCAAGTATTAAACCTATTAAAAAAATCATCTCTTGAAGATAATTTCGTTCCCGAGAGTTTTCACAAACTAAGCTCAGTTACAGGATTCTTTTTCAGACAACAAATCTCCAGTAACATTACAAACTAAGCTCAAGTACACGAATACAATATTTGAAAACATCAACGCAACAATACAATACAATGAAAAACTAACTTTTATGTATATTTTTTCCAACAATCTTTGCAGGAGTAATGCGAAGAAGATTACCAGGCTTACCAGGAACAACACCATTATTCATCACAACGTTCAAATCATTATCAATCTTAATTACTTTCAATTTCCTTATCTTCGTTTTTGTTCCTCCCATTTACCCAGGCATTTTCTTCGCCGTATAAACCTGCCCAGGAGTAGTTCCAGCACCAACTGATCCAAGTTGTCTATGACTTTTCGACCCATGACTCATATGGCTTCTCTTGAAATTGTGTCTCTTAATACCACCTTGAAACCCTTTTCCAATTGTGGTTCCAGAAAACATCCACCAAATAGCCTTCTCAAACAGCTCCTCAACCGCCAGCCGTTGATTTGGCTCAAATCCTTCAACTGATTGAATCCTGAACTCCTGTAAATAGGATTGAGAACCATATCAAGCTATTTGATATTCAACTCGAGTTAATTCGAGCTCGATTTATTTAACAATTAAATGCACATATGTGAATTTACCCTCGTTTACACCCCTACCAGCAAATGCCGCAGAGGAATAAACATCAATACTATCTTTTAAATTTTTTGGTCCGGGAATTATGCAGGTTAAGAACATGTACGGCGTTGTCATACAAATAATTCATTTAATATTCTTCATACTTAATCTACATGTAAACTAAGCTCAGTTAAAGGATTCTTTTTCAGACTGCAAAATCTCCATTAACATTACAAACTAAGCTCAATTACACGAATACAATATTTGAAAACATCAACGCAATTAAAAAAAAAGGAACTATACAATGAAAAACTAACTTTTAGGTATATTTTTCCCAACAATCTTTGCAGGAGTAATGCGAAGAAGATTGCCAGGATTGCCAGAAACAACACCATTAATCATCACCACATTCAAATCATTATCAATCTTAATTACTTTCAAATTCCTTATCTTCGTCTTTGTTCCTCCCATAATCTCAGGCATTTTCTTCCCCCGGATAAACACGCCCAGGAATAGTTCCAGCACCAACTGATCCAAGTTGTCTATGACTTTTCGACCCATGACTCATAGGGCTTCTCTTGAAATCGTGTCACTTAATTCCACCTTGAAACCCTTTTCCAATTGTAGTTCCAGAAACATCCACCAAATAGCCTTCCTCAAACAGCTCCTCAACCGCCAGCCGTTGATTTGGCTTAAATCCTTCAACTGATTGAAGCCTGAACTCCTGTAAATAGTATTGAGAACCATATCAAGATATTTGATATTCAACTCGAGTTAATTCGAGCTCGAATTATTTAACTATTAAAAGAACATAAGTAAATTTACCCTCGTTAACATCCCCACCTGCAAATGCCACAGAGGAATAAACATGTATACTATCTTTTGGATTTTTTGGTCCGGGAATTATGTAGGTTAAGAACATGTACGGCGTTGTCATACAAAGAATTCATTTAATATACTTCAAACTTAATTCACAGGTAAAATTGCCTATTAATCATACTACAAGTAACACTACATACAAAATTAATATCAAGCAAGAGAATCCTCAATTAGTTCTAATCACAACAAAAAAATAACATAAAATCCTCAATAAATCATAATCATAATCCACAAATATTATTTTCAAATAAAAAAGATTCCATTTAATATTCTTCACTGATTATACGGCCCAACTCCACTAAATTAATCAACAAAGAATACTACAAACTACAAAAATATCACTTATGGCAAATTTTAACCTTCGTCCTCAATCCCACTTTTTTTACTCCGAAAAATGGCCGAAAGAAATTGATGATTTCTTGATTGAGTTTTTAGCAAACGAGTCTTACTACGAAAATGGGGTTCTTATTTATGGCATGAGTTACGTGATTAAGGTTGCCCTGAACGAGGTTAATGCGTCATTCAGACGAAAATTCACTACAAAGGAGATAATGGCCAAAGTCCATATTTCCGTAAAAAAATACGAATTTTTCAAGCAAATCCAAAAAAACTCACCTCATTCGAGTATTTTAAAATGTGATAAGTCGGGTTTGAATTACCCAAACCCCACTCCTAATTATATAATACGGAGTATGCGTTATTCGGGAGCATTCCACCGCAGAGCACCAAATCCATCACTTTATCATCCCTGTTAGGGGTATGAATAAGAAAAACAAACCCCAATACCAAAAACTTCACACACTAACTACTGTAATCGTAATGTCAGTCTCTTCTCTCTCCGCCACCATTCCCACCACCTCTAAACCCTTCATTTCTGCCGCCGCCTCAACCACCAAGCACTCCTCCTACCTCCTCCGCCTCTCTAAGTGTACATATATATATAATGACTATAAAAGCCGAATATAACATGTCACAATTTATCTATGATCGGGTATTAAACCTATTAAAAAATTCATCTCTTGAAGATAATTTCGTTCCCGAGTGTTTTCACAAACTAAGCTCAGTTACATGATTCTTTTTCAGACAACGAATCTCCAGTAACATTACAAACTAAGCTCAAGTACACGAATACAATATTTGAAAACATCAACGCAACAATACAATACAATGAAAAACTAACTTTTAGGTATATTTTTTCCAACAATCTTTGCAGGAGTAATGCGAAGAAGATTACCAGGCTTACCAGGAACAACAACATTATTCATCACAACGTTCAAATCATTATCAATCTTAATTACTTTCAATTTCCTTATCTTCGTCTTTGTTCCTCCCATTTACCCAGGCATTTTCTTCGCCGTATAAACTTGCCCAGGAGTAGTTCCAGCACCAACTGATCCAAGTTGTTTATGACTTTTCGACCCATGACTCATAGGGCTTCTCTTGAAATTGTGTCTCTTAATTCCACCTTGAAACCCTTTTCCAATTGTAGTTCCAGAAACATCCACCAAATAGCTTTCCTCAAACAGCTCCTCAACCGCCAGCCGTTGATTTGGCTCAAATCCTTCAACTGATTGAAGCCTGAACTCCTGTAAATAGGATTTAGAACCATATCAAGCTATTTGATATTCAACTCGAGTTAATTCGAGCTCGATTTATTTAACAATTAAATGCACATATGTAAATTTACCCTCGTTTACACACCTACCTGCAAATGCCGCAGAGGAATAAACATCTATACTATCTTTTAAATTTTTTGGTCCGGGAATTATGCAGGTTAAGAACATGTACGGCGTTGTCATACAAAGAATTCATTTAATATTCTTCAAACTTAATCTACATGTAAACTAAGCTCAATTAAAGGATTTCTTTTCAGACTGCAAAATCTCCATTAACATTACAAACTAAGCACAATTACATGAATACAATATTTGAAAACATCAACGCAGTAAAAAAAAGGAACAATACAATGAAAAACTAACTTTTAGGTATATTTTTCCCAACAATCTTTGCAGGAGTAATGCGAAGAAGATTGCCAGGATTACAAGAAACAACACCATTAATCATCACCACATTCAAATCATTATCAATCTTAATTACTTTCAAATTCCTTATCTTCGTCTTTGTTCCTCCCATTCTCCCAGGAATTTTCTTCCCCCGGATAAACACGCCCAGGAATAGTTCCAGCACCAACTGATCCAAGTTGTCTATGACTTTTCGACCCATGACTCATAGGGCTTCTCTTGAAATTGTGTCTCTTAATTCCACCTTGAAACCCTTTTCCAATTGTAGTTCCAGAAACATCCACCAAATAGCCTTCCTCAAACAGCTCCTCAACCGCCAGCCGTTGATTTAGCTCAAATCCTTCAACTGATTGAAGCATGAACTCCTGTAAATAGTATTGAGAACCATATCAAGCTATTTGATATTCAACTCGAGTTAATTCGAGCTCAATTTATTTAAAAATTAAAAGAACATAAGTAAATTTACCCTCGTTAACATCCCTACATGCAAATGCCACAAAGGAATAAACATCTATACTATCTTTTGGATTTTTTGGTCCGGGAATTATGTAGGTTAAGAACATGTACGGCGTTGTCATACAAAGAATTCATTTAATATTCTTCAAACTTAATTCACAGGTAAAATTGCCTATTAATCCTACTACAAGTAACACTACATACAAAATTAATATCAAGCACGAGAATCCTCAATTAGTTCTAATCACAACAAAAAAATAACTTAAAATCCTCAATAAATCATAATCATAATCCACAAATATTATTTTCAAATCACAAAGATTCCATTTAATATTCTTCACTGATTATACGGCCCAATTCCACTAAATTAATCAACAAAGAATACTACAAACTACAAAAATATCACTTATGACAATTTTTAACCTTCGTCCTCAATCCCACTTTTTTTACTCCGAAAAATGGACGAAAGAAATTGATTATTTCTTGATTGAGTTTTTAGAAAACGAGTCTTACTACGAAAATTGGGTTCTTATTTATGGCATGAGTTACGTGATTAAGGTTGCCCTGAACGAGGTTAATGCGTCATTCAGACGAAAATTCACTACAAAGGAGATAATGGCCAAAGTCCGTATTTCCGTAAAAAAATACGAATTTTTCAAGCAAAACCAAAAAAACTCACCTCATTCGAGTAATTTAAAATGTGATAAGTCGTGTTTGAATTACCCAAACCCCACTCCTAATTATATAATACGGAGTATGCGTTATTCGGGAGCATTGCACCGCAGAGCACCAAATCCATCACTTTATCACCCCTGTTAGGGGTATGAATAAGAAAAACAAACCCCAATACCAAAAACTTCACACACTAACTACTGTAATCGCAATGTCAGTCTCTTCTCTCTTCGCCACCATTCCCACCACTTCTAAACCCTTCTTTTCTGCCGCCGCCTCAACCACTAAGCACTCCTCCTACCTCCTCCGCCTCTCTAAGTGTACATATATAAATATATATATATATATATATATATATATATATATATATATATATATATATATATATATATATACATAATGACTATAAAAGCCGAATATAACATGTCACAATTAATCTATGATCGGGTATTAAACCTATTAAAAAATTCATCTCTTGAAGAAAATTTCGTTCCCGAGAGTTTTCACAAACTAAGCTCAGTTACAGGATTCTTTTTCAGACAACAAATCCCCAGTAACATTACAAACTAAGCTCAAGTACACGAATACAATATTTGAAAACATCAACGCAACAATACAATACAATGAAAAACTAACTTTTAGGTATATTTTTTCCAACAATCTTTGCAGGAGTAATGCGAAGAAGTTTACCAGGCTTACCAGGAACAACACCATTATTCATCACAACGTTCAAATCGTTATCAATCTTAATTACTTTCAATTTCCTTATCTTCGTCTTTGTTCCTCCCATTTACCCAGGCATTTTCTTCGCCGTTTAAACCTGCCCAGGAGTAGTTCCAGCACCAACTGATCCAAGTTGTCTATGAATTTTTGACCCATGACTCATAGGGCTTCTCTTGAAATTGTGTCTCTTAATTCCACCTTGAAACCCTTTTCCAATTGTAGTTCCCGAAAAATCCACCAAATAGCCTTCTTCAAACAGCTCCTCAACCGCCAGCCGTTGATTTGGCTCAAATCCTTCAACTGATTGAAGCCTGAACTCCTGTAAATAGGATTGAGAACCATATCAAGCTATTTGATATTCAACTCGAGTTAATTCGAGCAAGATTTATTTAACAATTAAGTGCACATATGTAAATTTACCCTCGTTTACACCCCTACCTGCAAATGCCGCAGAGGAATAAACATCAATACTATCTTTTAAATTTTTTGGTCCGGGAATTATGCACGTTAAGAACATGTACGGCGTTGTCATACAAAGAATTCATTTAATATTCTTCAAACTTAATCTACATGTAAACTAAGCTCAGTTAAAGGATTCCTTTTCAGACTGCAAAATCTCCATTAACATTACAAACTAAGCTCAATTACACGAATACAATATTTGAAAACATCAACGCAATTAAAAAAAAAAGGAACAATACAATGAAAAACTAACTTTTAGGTATATTTTTCCCAACAATCTTTGCAGGAGTAATGCGAAGAAGATTGCCAGGATTACCAGAAACAACATCATTAATCATCACCACATTCAAATCATTATCAATCTTAATTACTTTCAAATTCCTTATCTTCGTCTTTGTTCCTCCTATTCTCCCAGGCATTTTCTTCCCCCGGATAAACACGCCCAGAATAGTTCCAGCACCAACTGATCCAAGTTGTCTATGACTTTTCGACCCATGTCTCATAGGGCTTCTCTTGAAATTGTGTCTCTTAATTCCACTAAATTAATCAACAAAGAATACTACAAACTACAAAAATATCACTTTTGGCAAATTTTAACCTTCGTCCTCAATCCCACTTTTTTTACTCCGAAAAATGGCCGAAAGAAATTGATGATTTCTTGATTGAGTTTTTAGAAAACGAGTCTTACTACGAAAAGGGGGTTCTTATTTATGGCATGAGTTACGTGATTAAGGTTGCCCTGAACGAGGTTAATGCGTCATTCAGACGAAAATTCACTACAAAGGAGATAATGGCGAAAGTCCATATTTCCGTAAAAAAATACGAATTTTTCAAGCAAATCCAAAAAAACTCACCTCATTCGAGTATTTTAAAATGTGATAAGTCGGGTTTGAATTACCCAAACCCCACTCCTAATTATATAATACAGAGTATGCATTATTTGGGAGCATTGCACCGCAGAGCACCAAATCCATTATTCATCACAACGTTCAAATTGTGTCTTTTAATTCCACCTTGAAACCCTTTTCCAATTGTAGTTCCAGAAACATCCACCAAATAGCCTTCCTCAAACAGCTCCTCAACCGCCAGCCGTTGATTTGGCTCAAATCCTTCAACTGATTGAAGCATGAACTCCTGTAAATAGTATTGAGAACCATATCAAGCTATTTGATATTCAACTCGAGTTAATTCGAGCTCGATTTATTTAACAATTAAAAGAACATAAGTAAATTTACCCTCGTTAACATCCCTACCTGCAAATGCCAGAGAGGAATAAACATCTATACTATCTTTTGGATTTTTTGGTCCGGGAATTATATAGGTTAAGAACATGTACGGCGTTGTCATACAAAGAATTCATTTAATATTCTTCAAACTTAATTCACAGGTAAAATTGCCTATTAATCATACTACAAGTAACACCACATACAAAATTAATATCAAGCACGAGAATCCTCAATTAGTTCTAATCACAACAAAAAATAACATAAAATCCTCAATAAATCATAATCATAATCCACAAATATTATTTTCAAATAAAAAAGATTCCATTTAATATTCTTCACTGATTATACGGCCCAACTCCACTAAATTAATCAACAAAGAATACTACAAACTACAAAAATATCACTTATGGCAAATTTTAACCTTCGTCCTCAATCCCACTTTTTTTACTCCGAAAAATGGCAGAAAGAAATTGATGATTTCTTGATTGAGTTTTTAGAAAACGAGTCTTACTACGAAAATGGGGTTCTTATTTATGGCATGAGTCACATGATTAAGCTTGCCCTGAACGAGGTTAATTCGTCATTCAGACGAAAATTCACTACAAAGGAGATAATGGCCAAAGTCCATATTTCCGTAAAAAAATACGAATTTTTCAAGCAAATCCAAAAAAACTCACCTCATTCGAGTATTTTAAAATGTGATAAGTCGGGTTTGAATTACCAAAACCCCACTCCTAATTATATAATACGGAGTATGCGTTATTCGGGAGCATTGCACCGCAGAGCACCAAATCCATCACTTTATCATCCCTGTTAGGGGTATGAATAAGAAAAACAAACCCCAATACCAAAAACTTCACACACTAACTACTGTAATCGCAATGTCAGTCTCTTCTCTCTCCGCCACCATTCCCACCACCTCTAAACCCTTCTTTTCTGCCGCCGCCTCAACCACTAAGCACTCCTCCTACCTCCTCCGCCTCTCTAATTGTACATATATATATATATATATATATATATATATATATATATATATATATATATATATATATATATATAATGACTATAAAAGCCGAATATAACAAGTCACAATTATATATATATATATATAATGACTATAAAAGCCGAATATAACATGTCACAATTAATCTATGATCGGGTATTAAACCTATTAAAAAATTCATCTCTTGAAGATAATTTCGTTCCCGAGAGTTTTCACAAACTAAGCTCAGTTACAGGATTCTTTTTCAGACAACAATTCTCCAGTAACATTACAAACTAAGCTCAAGTACACGAATACAATATTTGAAAACATCAACGCAACAATACAATACAATGAAAAACTAACTTTTAGGTATATTTTTTCCAACAATCTTTGCAGGAGTAATGCGAAGAAGATTACCAAGCTTACCAGGAACAACACCATTATTCATCACAACGTTCAAATCATTATCAATCTTAATTACTTTCAATTTCCTTATCTTCGTCTTTGTTCCTCCCATTTACCCAGGCATTTTCTTCGCCGTATAAACCTGCCCAGGAGTAGTTCCAGCACCAACTGATCCAAGTTGTCTATGACTTTTCGACCCATGACTCATCGGGCTTCTCTTGAAATTGTGTCTGTTAATTCCACCTTGAAACCCTTTTCCAATTGTAGTTCCAGACACATCCACCAAATAGCCTTCCTCAAACATCTCCTCACCGCCAGCCATTGATTTGGCTCAAACCCTTCAACTGATTCAAGCCTGAACTCCTGTAAATAGTATTGAGAACCATATCAAGCTATTTGATATTCGACTCGAGTTAATTCGAGCTCGATTTATTTAACAATTAAAAGAACATAAGTAAATTTACCCTCGTTAACATCCCTACCTGCAAATGCCACAGAGGAATAAACATCTATACTATCTTTTGGATTTTTTGGTCCCGAAATTATGTAGGTTAAGAACATGTACGGCGTTGTCATACAAAGAATTCATTTAATATTCTTCAAACTTAATTCACAAGTAAAATTGCCTATTAATCATACTACAAGTAACACTACATACAAAATTAATATCAAGCACGAGAATCCTCAATTAGTTCTAATCACAACAAAAAATAACATAAAATCCTCAATAAATCGTAATCATAATCCACAAATATTATTTTCAAATAAAAAAGATTCCATTTAATATTCTTCACTGATTATACGGCCCAACTCCACTAAATTAATCAACAAAGAATACTACAAACTACAAAAATATCACTTTTGGCAAATTTTAACCTTCGTCCTCAATCCCACTTTTTTTACTCCGAAAAATGACCGAAAGAAATTGATGATTTCTTGATTGAGTTTTTAGAAAAGGAGTCTTACTACGAAAATGGGGTTCTTATTTATGGCATGAGTCACGTGATTAAGGTTGCCCGGAACGAGGTTAATGCGTCATTCAGACGAAAATTCACTACAAAGGAGATAATGGCCAAAGTCTATATTTCCGTAAAAAAATACGAATTTTTCAAGCAAATCCAAAAAAACTCACCTCATTCGAGTATTTTAAAATGTGATAAGTCGGGTTTGAATTACCCAAACCCCACTCCTAATTATATAATACGGAGTATGCATTATTCGGGAGAATTGCACCACAGAGCACAAAATCCATCAATTTAGCATCCCTGTTAGAGGTATGAATAAGAAAAACAAACCCCAATACCAAAAACTTCACACACTAACTACTGTAATCGCAATGTCAGTCTCTTCTCTCTCCGCCACCATTCCCACCATCTCTAAACCCTTCTTTTCTGCCGCCGCCTCAACCACTAAGCATTCCTCCTTCCTCCTCCGCCTCTCTAAGTGTACATATATATATATATATATATATATATATATATATATATATATATATATATATATATATATATATATATATATATATATATATATATAATGACTATAAAAGCCGAATATAACATGTCACAATTAATCTATGATCGGGTATTAAACCTATTAAAAAATTCATCTCTTTAAGATAATTTCGATCTCGAGAGTTTTCACAAACTAAGCTCAGTTACAGGATTATTTTTCAGACAACAAATCTCCAGTAACATTACAAACTAAGCTCAAATACACGAATACAATATTTGAAAACATCAACGCAACAATACAATACAATGAAAAACTAACTTTTAGGTATATTTTTTCCAACAATCTTTTTAGGAGTAATGCGAAGAAGATTGCCAGGATTACCGGAAACAACACCATTAATCATCACCACATTCAAATCATTATCAATCTTAATTACTTTCAATTTTCTTATCTTCGTCTTTGTTCCTCCCATTCTCCCAGGCATTTTCTTCCCCCGGATAAACACGCCTAGAATTAGTTCCAGCACCAACTGATCCAAGTTGTCTATGACTTTTCGACCCATGACTCATAGGGCTTCTCTTGAAATTGTGTCTCTTAATTCCACCTTGAAACCCTTTTCCAATTGTAGTTCCAGAAACATCCACCAAATAGCCTTCCTCAAACTGCTCCTCAACCGCCAGCCGTTGATTTGGCTCAAATCCTTCAACTGATTGAAGCCTGAACTCCTGTAAATAGGATTGAGAACCATATCAAGCTATTTGATATTCTACTCGAGTTAATTCGAGCTCGATTTATTTAACAATTAAATGCACATATGTAAATTTACCCTCTTTACACCCCTACCTGCAAATTCCGCAGAGGAATAAACATCAATACTATCTTTTAAATTTTTTTGTCCGGGAATTATGCATGTTAAGAACATGTACGGCGTTGTCATAGAAATAATTCATTTAATATTCTTCAAACTTAAGCTACATGTAAACTAAGCTCAGTTAAATGATTCCTTTTCAGACTGCAAAATCTCCATTAACATTACAAACTAAGCTCAATTACACGACTACAATATTTGAAAACATCAACGCAATTAAAAAAAAGGAACAATACAATGAAAAACTAACTTTTAGGTATATTTTTCCCAACAATCTTTGCAGGAGTAATGCGAAGAAGAATGCCAGGATTACCAGAAACAACACCATTAATCATCACCACATTCAAATCATTATCAATCTTAATTACTTTCAATTTCCTTATCTTCGTCTTTGTTCCTCCCATTCTCCCAGGCATTTTCTTCCCCCGGATAAACACGCCCAGGAATAGTTCCAGCACCAACTGATCCAAGTTGTCTATGACTTTTCGACCCATGACTCAGGGCTTCTCTTGAAATTGTGTCTCCTAATTCCACCTTGAAACCCTTTTCCAATTGTAGTTCCAGAAACATCCACCAAATAGCCTTCCTCAAACAGCTCCTCAACCGCCAGCCGTTGATTTGGCTCAAATCCTTCAACTGATTGAAGCCTGAACTCCTGTAAATAGGATTGAGAACCATATCAAGCTATTTGATATTCAACTCGAGTTAATTCGAGCTCGATTTATTTAACAATTAAATGCACATATGTAAATTTACCCTCGTTTACAACCCTACCTGCAAATGCCACAGAGGAATAAACATCAATACTATCTTTTAAATTTTTTGGTCCGGGAATTATGCAGGTTAAGAACATGTACGGCGTTGTCATACAAAGAATTCATTTAATATTCTTCAAACTTAATCTACATGTAAACTAAGCTCAGTTAAAGGATTCCTTTTCAGACTGCAAAATCTCCATTAACATTACAAACTAAGCTCAATTACACGAATACAATATTTGAAAACATCAATGCAATTAAAAAAAAGGAACAATACAATGAAAAAATAACTTTTAGGTATATTTTTCCCAACAATCTTTTTAGGAGTAATGCGAAGAAGATTGCCAGGATTACCGGAAAGAACACCATTAATCATCACCACATTCAAATCATTATCAATCTTAATTACTTTCAATTTCCTTATCTTCGTCTTTGTTCCTCCCATTCTCCCAGGCATTTTCTTCCCCCGGATAAACACGCCCAGAATTAGTTCCAGCACCAACTGATCCAAGTTGTCTATGACTTTTCGACCCATGACTCATAGGGCTTCTCTTGAAATTGTGTCTCTTAATTCCACCTTGAAACCCTTTTCCAATTGTAGTTCCAGAAACATCCACCAAATAGCCTTCCTCAAACTGCTCCTCAACCGCCAGCCGTTGATTTGGCTCAAATCCTTCAACTGATTGAAGCCTGAACTCCTGTAAATAGGATTGAGAACCATATCAAGCTATTTGATATTCTACTCGAGTTAATTCGAGCTCGATTTATTTAACAATTAAATGCACATATGTAAATTTAACCTCTTTACACCCCTACCTGCAAATGCCGCAGAGGAATAAACATCAATACTATCTTTTAAATTTTTTTGTCCGGGAATTATGCATGTTAAGAACATGTACGGCGTTGTCATAGAAATAATTCATTTAATATTCTTCAAACTTAATCTACATGTAAACTAAGCTCAGATAAAGGATTCCTTTTCAGACTGCAAAATCTCCATTAACATTACAAACTAAGCTCAATTACACGAATACAATATTTGAAAACATCAACGCAATTAAAAAAAAAGGAACAATACAATGAAAAACTAACTTTTAGGTATATTTTTCCCAACAATCTTTGCAGGAGTAATGCGAAGAAGATTGCCAGGATTACCAGAAACAACACCATTAATCATCACCACATTCAAATCATTATCAATCTTAATTACTTTCAATTTCCTTATCTTCGTCTTTGTTCCTCCCATTCTCCCAGGCATTTTCTTCCCCCTGATATACACGCCCAGGAATAGTTCCAGCAACAACTGATCCAAGTTGTCTATGACTTTTCGACCCATGACTCATAGGGCTTCTCTTGAAATTGTGTCTCTTAATTCCACCTTGAAACCCTTTTCCAATTGTAGTTCCAGAAACATCCACCAAATAGCCTTCCTCAAACAGCTCCTCAACCGCCAGCCGTTGATTTGGCTCAAATCCTTCAACTGATTGAAGCCTGAACTCCTGTAAATAGGATTGAGAACCATATCAAGCTATTTGATATTCAACTCGAGTTAATTCGAGCTCGATTTATTTAAAAATTAAATGCACATATGTAAATTTACCCTCGTTTACACCCCTACCTGCAAATGCCGCAGAGGAATAAAAATCAATACTATCTTTTAAATTTTTTGGTCCGGGAATTATGCAGGTTAAGAACATGTACGGCGTTGTCATACAAAGAATTCATTTAATATTCTTCAAACTTAATCTACATGTAAACTAAGCTCAGTTAAAGGATTCCTTTTCAGACTGCAAAATCTCCATTAACATTACAAACTAAGCTCAATTACACGAATACAATATTTGAAAACATCAATGCAATTAAAAAAAGGAACAATACAATGAAAAACTAACCTTTAGGTATATTTTTCCCAACAATCTTTTTAGGAGTAATGCGAAGAAGATTGCCAGGATTACCGGAAACAACACCATTAATCATCACCACATTCAAATCATTATCAATCTTAATTACTTTCAATTTCCTTATCTTCGTCTTTGTTCCTCCCATTCTCCCAGGCATTTTCTTCCCCCTGATATACACGCCCAGGAATAGTTCCAGCAACAACTGATCCAAGTTGTCTATGACTTTTCGACCCATGACTCATAGGGATTCTCTTGAAATTGTGTCTCTTAATTCCACCTTGAAACCCTTTTCCAATTGTAGTTCCAGAAACATCCACCAAATAGCCTTCCTCAAACAGCTCCTCAACCGCCAGCCGTTGATTTGGCTCAAATCCTTCAACTGATTGAAGCCTGAACTCCTGTAAATAGGATTGAGAACCATATCAAGCTATTTGATATTCAACTCGAGTTAATTCGAGCTCGATTTATTTAAAAATTAAATGCACATATGTAAATTTACCCTCGTTTACACCCCTACCTGCAAATGCCGCAGAGGAATAAAAATCAATACTATCTTTTAAATTTTTTGGTCCGGGAATTATGCAGGTTAAGAACATGTACGGCGTTGTCATACAAAGAATTCATTTAATATTCTTCAAACTTAATCTACATGTAAACTAAGCTCAGTTAAAGGATTCCTTTTCAGACTGCAAAATCTCCATTAACATTACAAACTAAGCTCAATTACACGAATACAATATTTGAAAACATCAATGCAATTAAAAAAAGGAACAATACAATGAAAAACTAACCTTTAGGTATATTTTTCCCAACAATCTTTTTAGGAGTAATGCGAAGAAGATTGCCAGGATTACCGGAAACAACACCATTAATCATCACCACATTCAAATCATTATCAATCTTAATTACTTTCAATTTCCTTATCTTCGTCTTTGTTCCTCCCATTCTCCCAGGCATTTTCTTCCCCCGGATAAACACGCCCAGAATTAGTTCCAGCACCAACTGATCCAAGTTGTCTATGACTTTTCGACCCATGACTCATAGGGCTTCTCTTGAAATTGTGTCTCTTAATTCCACCTTGAAACCCTTTTCCAATTGTAGTTCCAGAAACATCCACCAAATAGCCTTCCTCAAACAGCTCCTCAACCGCCAGCCGTTGATTTGGCTCAAATCCTTCAACTGATTGAAGCCTGAACTCCTGTAAATGGTATTGAGAACCATATCAAGCTATTTGATATTCAACTCGAGTTAATTCGAGCTCGATTTATTTAACAATTAAAAGAACATAAGTAAATTTACCCTCGTTAACATCCCTACCTGCAAATGCCACAGAGGAATAAACATCTATACTATCTTTTGGATTTTTTGGTCCGGGAATTATGTAAGTTAAGAACATGTACGGAGTTGTCATACAAAGAATTCATTTAATATTCTTCAAACTTAATTCACAGGTAAAATTGCCTATTAATCATACTACAAGTAACACTACATACAAAATTAATATCAAGCACGAGAATCCTCTATTAGTTCTAATCACAACAAAAAAATAACATAAAATCCTCAATAAATCATAATCATAATCCACAAATATTATTTTCAAATCACAAAGATTCCTTTTAATATTCTTCACTGATTATACGGCCCAATTCCACTAAATTAATCAACAAAGAATACTACAAACTACAAAAATATCACTTATGGCAAATTTTAACCTTCGTCCTCAATCCCACTTTTTTTACTCCGAAAAATGGCCGAAAGAAATTGATGATTTTTTGATTGAGTTTTTAGCAAACGAGTCTTACTACGAAAATGGGGTTCTTATTTATGGCATGAGTCACGTGATTAAGGATTCCCGGAACGAGGTTAATGCGTCATTCAGACGAAAATTCACTACAAAGGAGATAATGGCCAAAGTCCACCGACTTAAACGTCGACATGCTACTTTTTCTCACCTACGCAGTAGTCCAGGATATTACGTGGACGGGATTACAAACAAGGTCGGGAGGGACGGAATGAAACTTGTCTATAACTTAAAAATGGAAACAGAATGCCTATTTTTTTATTGATAATATTATATTTTACATTAAATTGGGTCTATATTTTTCAATTCAGGAACAACCATTTTATGAAGCATATTACATGGAAGGCGAACCTAAATGGATTGATTTATGGGAAATTTTTGGACACCCGACCGAATATAATGTTCCTCCACCACCCGCGTCCCCAGTTAATCTTCAATGGTTCGAACTAGACGATGGCCCGTTAGTTGGCCAATAAACACCGGTCCCAGATCCTATCAATCCCCCACAAGTTATGTTTTCACCTTCTGACCCGGATGATTTTTGGAATGAATTGTCCAAACACAATAAATCCTCCACAACAGGCGATGAAAATGACGAGTGTGTTAATCCGAAAACTGTTGCTAAGTGTCTTTGGCCGGATTTGGGGACTTCTCAGGGGTCGAGCCGCACCAAATAATTTGAAAAGTGACAATGATTCTTGATCAACGAATTTTAAGTCTTGTTGGGTCTTCCAATATCAATAGGTTGATTATATATATATATATATGTATATACATACTAATCCCAAACTTAACCCATATTTCCGTAAAAAAATACGAATTTTTCAAGCAAATCCAAAAAATACTCACCCCATTAGATTATTTTAAAATGGGATAGTCGAGTTTGAATTTCCCGAACCCAACCCCCACCACTAATTATATAATACGGAGTATGCGTTATTCGGGAGCATTGCACCGTATCCATCACTTTATCTTCACTGTTGGGGGTGTGGATAAGAGAAACAAACCCAAATACCCAAAACTTCACAAACTAACTACAGTTATCACAATGTCAGTCTCTTATCTCTCTGCCACCATTCCCACCACCTCTAAATCCCTCTCTTCCGCCACCACCTCAACCACCAAGCACTCCTCCGACCTCCTCCGCCTCTCTAAGTGGATCCAGTAGGAATTGAACCTACGAATTCGCAATTATGAGTTGGGCGATTTAACCATTCCGCCATCGATGCTTGGCGGGGATCCTCGTACATGGTGAATAACCAAATTCCAATTGAAATGAAATCTTTAAGATAAATAATTGCAATTTAGGAGGAATTAATGCAAGGACATCAATTCAAATCCTGGATTTTCGAATTGAGAGAGATATTGAGAGAGATCAAGAATTCTCACTATTTCTTAGATTAATGGACCCAATTAATTTCAGTGGGGTCTTTCATTCACATTTTTTTCCACTAAGAATGTTTTCTAAAACTCTTTGGCCCCCAAATTTTGAGTATCCTACTTTCACGCTATTCACAGGGTTTAACAAGCAATCGATATTTCACAATAAAGGGTCTAATACTCTTTGTAGTAGCGGTCCTTATATATCGTATTAACAATCGAAATATGGTCGAAAGAAAAAATCTCTATTTGAGGGGGATTCTTCCTATACCTATGAATTACATTGGACCGAGATATGATACATTGGAAGAATCAGTTGGGTCTTCCAATATCAATAGGGTGATTATATATATATATATATATATATATATATATATATATATATATATATATATATATATATATATATATATATATATATATATATATATATATACTAATCCCAAACTTATCCCGTATTTCCGTAAAAAAATACGAATTTTTCAAGCAAATCCAAAAAAACTCACCTCATTCGAGTATTTTAAAATGTGATAAGTCGGGTTTGAATTACCAAAACCCCACTCCTAATTATATAATACGGAGTATGCGTTATTCGGGAGCATTGCACCGCAGAGCACCGAATCCATCACTTTATAATCCCAGTTAGGGGTATGGATAAGAAAAACAAACCCCAATACCAAAAACTTCACACACTAACTACTGTAATCGCAATGTCAGTCTCTTCTCTCTCCGCCACCATTCCCAACACCTCTAAACCCTTCTTTTCCGCCGCCGCCTATAAAAGCCGAATATAACATATCACAATTAATCTATGATCGGGTATTAAACCTATTAAAAAATTCATCTCTTGAAGATAATTTCGTTCCCGAGAGTTTTCACAAACTAAGCTCAGTTAAAGGATTTTTTTTCAGACAACAAATCTCCAGTAACATTACAAACTAAGCTCAAGTACACGAATACAATATTTGAAAACATCAACGCAACAATACAATACAATGAAAAACTAACTTTTAGGTATATTTTTTCCAACAATCTTTGCAGGAGTAATGCGAAGAAGATTACCAGGCTTACCAGGAACAACACCATTAATCATCACCACGTTCAAATCATTATCAATATTTATTACTTTCAATTTCCTTATCTTCGTCTTTGTTCCTCCCATTTTCCCAGGCATTTTCTTCCCCGTATAAACATGCCCAGGAGTAGTTCCAGCACCAAATGATCCAAGTTGTCTATGACTTTTCGACCCATGACTCATAGGGTTTCTCTTGAAATTGTGTCTCTTAATTCCACCTTGAAACCCATTTCCAATTGTAGTCCATAAACATCCACCAAATAGCCTTCCTCAAATAGCTCCTCAACCACCAGCCGTTGATTTGGCTCAAATCTTTCAACTGATTGAAGCCTGAACTCCTGTAAATAGGATTGAGAACCATATCAAGCAATTTGATATTCAACTCGAGTTAATTCGAGCTCGATTTATATAACAATTAAATGCACATATGTAAATTTACCCTCGTTTACACCACTACCTGCAAATGCCGTAGAGGAATAAACATCAATACTATCTTTTAAATTTTTTGGTCTGGGAATTATGCAGGTTAAGAACATGTACGGCGTTGTCATACAAAGAATTCATTTAATATTCTTCAAACTTAATCTACATGTAAACTAAGCTCAGTTAAAGGATTCATTTTCACTGCAAAATCTCCATTAACATTACAAACTAAGCTCAATTACACGAATACAATATTTGAAAACATCAACGCAATTAAAAAAAAAGGAACAATACAATGAAAAATTAACTTTTAGGTATATTTTTCCCAACAATCTTTGCAGGAGTAATGCGAAGAAGATT
The DNA here is from genome assembly GCA_003313485.2 of Penstemon barbatus. Taxonomy (NCBI): domain Eukaryota; kingdom Viridiplantae; phylum Streptophyta; class Magnoliopsida; order Lamiales; family Plantaginaceae; genus Penstemon; species Penstemon barbatus. The sequence goes on from CM064880.1 coordinate 13,424,675, forward strand.
ACCAGAATTACCAGGAACAACACTATTAATCATCACAACATTCAAATCATTATCAATCTTAATTACTTTAAATTTCCTTATCTTCGTCTTTGTCCCTCCCATTCTCCCAGGCATTTTCTTCCCTCGGATAAACACGCCCAGGAATAGTTTTCCAGCACCAATTGATCCTAGTTGTCAATGACTTTTTGACCCATTACTAATAGGACTTCTCTTGAAATTGTGTTTCTTAATTCCACCTTGAAACCCTTTTCCAATTGTAGTTCCCAAAACATCCACAAAATCGCCTTCCGCAAACAGCTCATCAACCACCAGCCGTTGATTAGGCTCAAATCCTTCAACTGATTGAAGCCTGAACTCCTGCAAATAGTATTGAGAACCATATCAAGCTATTTGATATTCAACTCGAGTTAATTCGAGCTCGATTTATTTAACAATTAAAAGAACATAAGTAAATTTACCCTCGTTTACACCCCTACCTGCAAATGCCACAGAGGAATAGACATCTATACTATCTTTTGGATTTTTTTGTTCGGGAATTATGTAGGTTAAGAACATGTACGGCGTTGTCATACAAAGAATTCATTTAATATTCTTCAAACTTAATCTACATGTAAACTAAGCTCAGTTAAAGGATTCCTTTTCAGACTGCAAAATCTCCATTAACATTACAAACTAAGCTCAATTACACAAAAACAATCTTTGAAAACATCAACGCAATTAAAAAAAAAGAAACAATACAATGAAAAATTAACTTTTAGGTATATTTTTCCCAACAATCTTTGCAGGAGTAATGCGAAGAAGATTACCAGAATTACCAGGAACAACACCATTAATCATCACCACATTAAAATCATTATCAATCTTAATTACTTTCAATTTCCTTATCTTCGTCTTTGTTCCTCCCATTCTCCCAGACATTTTCTTCCCCCGGATAAACACGCCCAGGAATAGTTCCAGCGCCAACTGATCCAAGTTGTCTATGACTTTTCGACCTATGACTCATAGGGCTTCTCTTGAAATTGTGTCTCTTAATTCCACCTTGAAACCCTTTTCCAATTGTAGTTCCAGAAACATCCACCAAATAGCCTTCCTCAAACAGCTCCTCAACCGCCAGCCGTTGATTTGGCTCAAATCCTTCAACTGATTGAAGCCTGAACTCCTGTAAATAGTATTGAGAACCATATCAAGCTATTTGATATTCAACTCGAGTTAATTCGAGCTCGATTTATTTAACAATTAAAAGAACATAAGTAAATTTACCCTCGTTTACACCCCTACCTGCAAATGCCACAGAGGAATAGACATCTATACTATCTTTTGGATTTTTTTGTCCGGGAATTATGTAGGTTAAGAACATGTACGGCGTTGTCATACAAAGAATTCATTTAATATTCTTCAAACTTAATCTACATGTAAACTAAGCTCAGTTAAAGGATTCCTTTTCAGACTGCAAAATCTCAATTAACATTACAAACTAAGCTCAATTACACAAAAACAATCTTTGAAAACATCAACGCAATTAAAAAAAAAGGAACAATACAATGAAAAATTAACTTTTAGGTATATTTTTCCCAACAATCTTTGCAGGAGTAATGCGAAGAAGATTACCAGAATTACCAGGAACAACACCATTAATCATCACCACATTAAAATCATTATCAATCTTAATTACTTTCAATTTCCTTATCTTCGTCTTTGTTCCTCCCATTCTCCCAGACATTTTCTTCCCCCGGATAAACACGCCCAGGAATAGTTCCAGCGCCAACTGATCCAAGTTGTCTATGACTTTTCGACCTATGACTCATAGGGCTTCTCTTGAAATTGTGTCTCTTAATTCCACCTTGAAACCCTTTTCCAATTGTAGTTCCAGAAACATCCACCAAATAGCCTTCCTCAAACAGCTCCTCAACCGCCAGCCGTTGATTTGGCTCAAATCCTTCAACTGATTGAAGCCTGAACTCCTGTAAATAGTATTGAGAACCATATCAAGCTATTTGATATTCAACTCGAGTTAATTCGAGCTCGATTTATTTAACAATTAAAAGAACATAAGTAAATTTACCCTCGTTTACACCCCTACCTGCAAATGCCACAGAGGAATAGACATCTATACTATCTTTTGGATTTTTTTGTCCGGGAATTATGTAGGTTAAGAACATGTACGGCGTTGTCATACAAAGAATTCATTTAATATTCTTCAAACTTAATCTACATGTAAACTAAGCTCAGTTAAAGGATTCCTTTTCAGACTGCAAAATCTCCATTAACATTACAAACTAAGCTCAATTACACAAATACAATCTTTGAAAACATCAACGCAATTAAAAAAAAAGGAACAATACAATGAAAAATTAACTTTTAGGTATATTTTTCCCAACAATCTTTGCAGGAGTAATGCGAAGAAGATTACCAGAATTACCAGGAACAACACCATTAATCATCACCACATTCAAATCATTATCAATCTTAATTACTTTCAATTTCCTTATCTTCGTCTTTGTTCCTCCCATTCTCCCAGACATTTTCTTCCCCAGGATAAACACGCCCAGGAATAGTTCCAGCGCCAACTGATCCAAGTTGTCTATGACTTTTCGACCTATGACTCATAGGGCTTCTCTTGAAATTGTGTCTCTTAATTCCACCTTGAAACCCTTTTCCAATTGCAGTTCCAGAAACATCCACCAAATAGCCTTCCTCAAACAGCTCCTCAACCGCCAGCCGTTGATTTGGCTCAAATACTTCAACTGATTGAAGCCTGAACTCCTGTAAATAGTATTGAGAACCATATCAAGCTATTTGATATTCAACTCGAGTTAATTCGAGCTCGATTTATTTAACAATTAAAAGAACATAAGTAAATTTACCCTCGTTTACACCCCTACCTGCAAATGCCACAGAGGAATAGACATCTATACTATCTTTTGGATTTTTTTGTCCGGGAATTATGTAGGTTAAGAACATGTACGGCGTTGTCATACAAAAAATTCATTTAATATTCTTCAAACTTAATTCACAAGTAAAATTGCCTATTAATCATACTACAAGTAACGCTACATACAAAATTAATGTCAAGCACGAGAATCCTCTATTAGTTCGAATCACAAAAAAAATAACATAAAATCCTCAATAAATCATAATCATAATCCACAAATATTATTTTAAAATCACAAAGATTCCATTTAATATTCTTCACTGATTATACGGCCCAACTCCACTAAATTAATCAACAAAGAATACAACAAACTACAAAAATATCACTTATGACAAATTTTAACCTTCGTCCTCAATCCCACTTTTTTTACTCCGAAAAATGGCCGAAAGAAATTGATGATTTTTTGATTGAGTTTTTAGCAAACGAGTCTTACTACGAAAATGGGGTTCTTATTTATGGCATGAGTCATGTGGTTAAGGTTGCCCGGAACGAGGTTAATGCGTCATTCAGACGAAAATTCACTACAAAGTAGATAATGGTCAAAGTCCCCCGACTTAAACGTCGACATGCTACTTTATCTCACCTACGCAGTAGTCCAGGATATTACGTGGACGGGATTACAAACAATGTCGGGAGGGACGGAATGAAACTTGTCTATAACTTAAAAATGGAAACAGATGCCTATTTTTTTATTGATAATATTATATTTTACATTAAATTGGGTCTATATTTTTCAATTCAGGAACAACCATTTTATGAAGCATATGACCTGGAAGGCGAACCCAAATGGATTGATTTATGGGAAATTTTTGGACAGCCGACCGAATATAATGTTCCTCCACTACCCGCGTCCCCAGTTAATCTTCAATGGTTCGAACTAGACGATGGCCCGTTAGTTGGCCAATAAACACCGGTCCAAGATCCTATCAATCCCCCACAAGTTATGTTTTCACCTTCTGACCCGGATGATTTTTGGAATGAATTGTCCAAACACAATAAATCCTCCACAACAAGCGATGAAAATGACGAGTGTGTTAATCCGAAAACTGTTGCTAAGTGTCTTTGGCCGGATGTGGGGACTTCTCAGGGGTCGAGCCGCACCAAATAATCTGAAAAGTGACAATGATTCTTGATCAACGAATTTTAAGTCTTGTTGGGTCTTCCAATATCAATAGGTTGATTATATATATATATATATATATATATATATATATATATATATATATATATATATATACTAATCCCAAACTTATCCCATATTTCCGTAAATAAATAGGAATTTTTCATGCAAATCCAAAAAAACTCACCTCATTCGAGTATTTTAAAATGTGATAAGTCGGGTTTGAATTACCCAAACCCCACTCCTAATTATATAATACTGGGTATGCGTTATTCGGGAGCATTGCACCGCAGAGCACCGAATCCATCACTTTATCATCCCTGTTAGGGGTATGAATAAGAAAAACAAAACCCAATACCAAAAACTTCACACACTAACTATTGTAATCGCAATGTCAGTCTCTTCTCTCTCCGCCACCATTCCCACCACCTCTAAACCCTTCTTTTCCGCCGCCGCCTCAACCACCAAGCACTCCTCCTACGTCATCTGCCTCTCCAAGTGTACATATATATATATATATATATATGTAATGACTATAAAAGCCGAATATAACATGTCACAATTAATCTATGATCGGGTATTAAACCTATTAAAAAATTCATCTCTTGAAGATAATTTCGTTCCCGAGAGTTTCACAAACTAAGCTCAGTTAAAGGATTCTTTTTCAGACAACAAATCTCCAGTAACATTACAAACTAAGCTCAAGTACACGAATACAATATTTGAAAACATCAACGCAACAATACAATACAATGAAAAACTAACTTTTAGGTACATTTTTTCCAACAATCTTTGCAGTAGTAATGCGAAGAAGATTACCAGGCTTACCAGGAACAACACCATTAATCATCACCACGTTCAAATCATTATCAATATTAATTACTTTCAATTTCCTTATCTTCGTCTTTGTTCCTCCCATTTTCCCAGGCATTTTCTTCCCCGTATAAACATGCCTAGGAGTAGTTCCAGCACCAACTGATCCAAGTTGTCTATGACTTTTCGACCCATGACTCATAGGGCTTCTCTTGAAATTGTGTCTCTTAATTCCACCATGAAACCCTTTTCCAATTGTAGTTCCAGAAACATCCACCAAATAGCCTTCCTCAAACAGCTCCTCAGCCACCAGCCGTTGATATGGCTCAAATCCTTCAACTGATTGAAGCCTGAACTCCTGTAAATAGGATTGAGAACCATATCAAGCTATTTGATATTCAACTCGAGTTAATTCGAGCTCGATTTTTCTAACAATTAAATGCACATATGTAAATTTACCCTCGTTTACACCCCTACCTGCAAATGCCGCAGAGGAATAAACATCAATACTATCTTTTAAATTTTTTGGTCCGGGAATTACGCAGGTTAAGAACATGTACAGCGTTGTCATACAAAGAATTCATTTAATATTCTTCAAACTTAATCTACATGTAAACTAAGCTCAGTTAAAGGATTCCTTTTCAAACTTCAAAATCTCAATTAACATTACAAACTAAGCTCAATTACACGAATACAATATTTGAAAACATCAACGCAATTAAAAGAAAAGGAACAATACAATGAAAAACTAACTTTTAGGTATATTTTTCCCAACAATCTTTGCAGGAGTAATGCGAAGAAGATTACCAGGAACAACACCATTAATCATCACCACCACATTCAAATCATTATCAATCTTAATTACTTTCAATTTCCTTATCTTCGTCTTTGTTCCTCCCATTCTCCCAGGCATTTTCTTCCCCCGGATAAACACGCCCAGGAATAGTTCCAGCACCAATTGATCCTAGTTGTCTATGACTTTTTTACCAATGACTCATTGGACCTCTCTTGAAATTGTGTCTCTTAATTCCACCTTGAAACCCTTTTCCAATTGTAGTTCCTTAAACATTCACCAAATCGCCTTCCTCAAACATCTCCTCAACCACCAGCCGTTGATCTGGCTCAAATCCTTCAACTGATTGAAGCCTGAACTCCTGCAAAAAGGATTGAGAACCATATCAAGCTATTTGCTATTCAACTCGAGTTATTTCGAGCTCGATTTATTTAACAATTAAAAGCACAGATGTAAATTTACCCTCGTTTACACCCGTACATGCAAATGCCGCAGAGGAATAAACATCTATAATATCTTTTGGATTTTTTGGTCCGGGAATTATGCAGGTTAAGAACATGTACGGCGTTGTCATACAAAGAATTCATTAAATATTCTTCAAACTTAATCTACATGTAAAATTGCCTATTAATCATACTACAAGTAACACTACATACAATATTAATATCAAGCATAAGAATCCTCAATTAGTTCTAATCACAACAAAAAATAACATAAAATTCTCAATAAATCATAATCATAATCCACAAATATTATTTTCAAATCACAAAGATTCCATTTAATATTCTTCACTGATTATACGGCCCAACTCCACTAAATTAATCAACAAAGAATCCATTTAATATTCTTCAAACTTAATTCACATGTAAAATTGCTTATTAATCATACTACAACTAACACTACATACAAAATTAATATCAAACAAAAGAATCCTCAATTAGTTCTAATCACAACAAAAAAATAACATAAAATCCTAAATAAATCAAAATCATAATCCACAAATATTGTTTTCAAATCACACCAAATTAATCAACAAAAATCCATACTTAGTAGAGATTAAACAAAATATGAAAAGGAATAGAATAATTAACTTAAACTTACTAAAGTAATTTGAAATCAAGACAGTTCAATTAAATCAATTCAAAATAGTAAGGCCCCGTTTGGTTGCCAAGACTAGATTACCCTAGATTGGGCAGTTTATCAGGCCCATGAGACTATTTTTTTTTTATCTTAGACTGGATTTAAGTTATAATCCAGTGTTTGGTTAATTTTTTTGGGCCATGACTAAGAAATGGTCATCAACCCATTAAATAGCTCATTTTACTGAAAATGACGAATTTTCCCCTAAAAATTAATGAATTGTATCTCCTTCCCAAACGTAAACACATTGAAGCACACTCCTCTCTTCCTCTTCCATTATCGCGGCCTGCTGTCTCAATTCAAATTTGGGAATTTTTTTCCATCAACAATTTTAGCTCAAGGAGTTCAATTATTAGTAATTAAGCTTTCAATAGAGCTGCCAACAAAAGGTATAGCACATGTAATTAATCACAGGTCTAAATCACATATGCATAAAACATGTCAAATAAAAGTTAAACAAACTCCAATCATAACATAGGCACTAAATAACTAAGTCCAAAATATTAATTCCTTCCATAGTAATAGCAATCCAAAGTATTTTGCTCCTCAAAATAAAAATACCAACTCATGCATTAATTGGATATCTCATACCACTTTCCCCCCTATGATTGATTGGATGAAGTTCAATTGGTCGTTCTCCGGCATAGATAGAAACAAATCCATGTAGTACGGATTTGATCCGATTTTGGTTATGACAAAGAAATGTGTATCGGATGGCTCAATGTTGAACTTGACAACATTCTCGTACACTTGCTTAGCCAATGTGGACGTTTGGGGAGCCGATTGAGTAGGTGGAATAGAGGAATTTCCTTCTTTGTCAAACTTGGTAAGCAAGGTGGCAAACGTAGACTCCGCGCTATTAACAAGCGGTCCAAGTAGATGTTATCATCCCGGGAGGATTCTCCACTTTTCCTCTTGCGTCCAACCAAACTCTTTGACTTTCTTTGTGGCAAAATTCATTCGATCAACCGGAGTTATACACGGATCTTCATCACCGTCCGTGCCTAAATTGACATAATCATGCATGTCTTCATAGACTGTTTCAACCGCCGATTTTTTTCCCTTATTGCTTGGTGTAGTGTAACGGTCATCATCCATGACCTCTTCAACCGCTGCATCTACAAAGCTTGTTGCACCATCCCCGGTGGCCCTATTTTTCCCAAAAATTTCGATCCAATCTTCGTAGAACGGCCAACTTTTTCCCTTAAAAGTTTTGGCTTCGGGATGAACAAAATTAAGAATCAATTAGAACTCAAAATCACTTGCAAGAATGCTTTTTAACAATCGGTAAATTATAATATTCATTACCCTCACGTAGTTATCCCACACGTCAGCATCATCAATGATAATCTTTTTAGCATCATCATCCCATCCAATCCCACTTGTTCCTAGTATCCCAATAAGAACGGCATACCATTTTTTCCACATGGTTAGCTTTGAACTAATATGACGTTGATTTAGATCACCACCGGGGCACCTAACGGCCAATAATTTCTCCAAGGCACCAACATAACCAGGCTTGAAGGAATTATCCGCCCTCCAACCATTAGTAACTAGTTCCCTCAATGAAATTATCAAAGCATCCTCTTCATGACGTTACCAAGTCCTACGTGATTGAGTTGGACCTTCCATTTTTTCCTAATAAGAAAAGAACGAGTAATGCAATACATTAATATACTTTTGCCAATTAACATTTTCATAGCCAACATAAATTGTAGTTCAAATAACATCACATAACAACAACTAAAGTAATTACAATTCATTGCAACACGTTAACAAACATATCACATTCAACACAACATTCGTCCAAACATGCTTTAATACAATCCCATAAGACAAACATTATAAAAATACTCCAATTAAAAATAACCTTTCATAAAAGTACACATAAAAACACAAATAACATAATCCAACATAAGAACATCCTTAATGGCGAGCAAGTCTCAATTGCCCGTACATTTCCCTTGCTAAACAGTCACGGAATCTTGACCAAGCATTAGAAGGTTCCACCGTTTCCACATATAGGGTGTTATCAACATTATCATCCTTATCATCACTTTGATATTGATCCTCCAATTCAATAGGATCAAATGCCATTTCACTCCTAATAAAATTGTTGATTCGGCAACAAGAAAGGATAATATGATTTTGGATCTTTAGAGGGTAAAAGGAAGGACTTCGCAATATTGCCAACGAGTTTTAATGTTTCCGAATGTACGCTCTATAACATTTATTGCGCGCGAATGGCGCATGTTAAAATACTCGCGGTAGTCTTGGGGAGCTTGTTGACCTTGTCCCCATTATTTGAGATGGTAGCGAACACCTTGGTATGGTGTGAGAAAACCTTCTTCATTTGTGTATCCATTATGCGCCAAGTAATACGTGCCTACAACATATTTTAATAATATTGTCAATGAAATCTTGTGAAATATTGGTATATATTAATTTTTTGTTATACTTTAATAATTTACACAAAATATACCTTTGGCCACCTTTAATCCATCGGGCCTAGTGATAGCATCTCTCAATATTCTACCATCGGCGGCGGATCCTTCTTAACCAGTCAATACATCGGTAAATAACATATCCTTATTGCAACATGCTAATGCATTTGTAGCTATCTCACCTTTGCGACATCTATAACGCGGTCTATCAACCGCCAATGTACTAACCTTTATGTAAATCCCATCTAATGCACCAACACAACCCTAAACATAAAATACAATCATTAACACTTAAAAAGAGGTAAATATTTGGCTATAATTTTATTATTTACATCACAAGCGTACCGGAAAACATTTCCAAGTGTATATGTCACAATCGGGCCTAATAGGCTCAGGTGCAGCTACGAGGAGAGGATGAAGTCGTAAAACTGCCCTCAACACGCTATTGAAGCATTTGCTTATAGTTCACCAGATCTCTTATAGTCGTGGCCAACTATTCTATTTTTCTTATGATGGGACAACACAGCTAAGAACATGGCTAATTGTTCGTGAACACTAACATATTTTGTAGGACATAATCCACCTCTAGCTTCAAGCAAAGCAGAAAGTTTAAAGAATGTGGCCCTATCCATCCGTAAATTCTTGCAACAGTCGACGTCATCACTTCCTATTAAACTTTCTAAATTCTCCGTAGTGTGAGACATTCTATCTATTATATTATAATGAACTCTCCTCCTATTCAACCTAATATGTTCTTCTCTAGTTCTTTGCTCACGTGAACATAAGTACATGTAAAGAAGAATGCAATATCGATATAAAAACTGATGAATTATAATTATAAGTAGTAACTTCTGACGACGGTTCATTTTCAGATTCTGTAAAACAAAAATGATATCAAAATATTAATTTCTAAACTTAAAATAAATAGCCTAAATTATAAATAAACATTAAGAAGGTGGCTAAACTTATAAACCACTTTACACATCTAGCACGAACACCACTTTACAAGACACTAGACACTAAACCGTATTGTTATACATTTGAACATTTTCATGATTACGTCCACGGTTTGTGAACTACTATATTAGACTACAATATTAAATTAGTTATCTGTCAAATTTTATAATCAAGTGAAAAATGATTTATTAAATTAAGAAATTCCTCATTTATAGAGTATATGAAATATGGTTTAAAATAGTAGAAGCTGAAAGAAACACCAATCTATTTATTTATTTATAAAATTGCATTATTTTGGTATATAATTTCTTCCTTAGACGATTCAACTCCCATTATACCATACCATACCAGACTCATGGCTGAAGTTTTCATGGCCCGTCGTCTGTTGAAAGATTGTTGCATAGGAATGTTCTTTGTTCCTATTTTCACAACTTCAATTCTTTTTTTTGTCTACATATCTCCTACTTCAAAATTGTTGTACGATCATACAAGTCTAATTCCTCATAAATACTATATACCCATAAAAATAATTAAGGTTCTCATATATACTATATACCCATAAATAAATAACTAAATAACTAGAAAAAATAAATCAAACGAGACCTAACTTTACACATCTACCGTAAGAACCACGAATGAAGCATACATTTTACAAAATTTCAACATTTGCAAAAAAAATTAGGGTTCTTACCTTAACTTGATATCACCTTCAAAATGATATGGAATTCTTCAACTACAAAGAAAGAGGAGAAAGGGAAGACTGGTGATTAATAAAACATCAATTTTTCATACTAAAGAACTGAATTTGAAAAGAAAAAAAAAAAAGTAAGAAGAAATCGCATCTGGGCAGCCGTGAAGAAAGAAAGTGGAGATGGAAAATGGTTTTATATATTTTAATTAAGAAAAGGACCATTCATGTAAATACATTAAAAGTACAAGGACAAGGTCACAAAAAAAAATTGTCATCCCCCACTAATTTCAATCTCAGGGTTGGAGGCAGGATAAGAATGGTGGGATTAAGCTGATGTGGCACCTTAATCCCGGGCAGAGCACCTTTTTAATGTTGACAACCAAACTCCCAATTAAACCTGCCACGTCACAATCCAGGCCCCTAATCTTGTCTAATCTTGGTAAACAACTGGAGCCTAAGATGCTAAATATGACAATTCTTGTGCTAAGTACGCTTCACGGATAGCCCGTCTACTCTAGCTCTATTTTTAACCATGTATTTCAAATTGTGTAGAAACCTAAGTAGAATGAGTGCACATATATGAATAAAAGAATCTGGAATAATCATAACTCTCTTGAAAAAGTTAGGTAGATTTAGAAATTACCTCTCGAAAGGGTACATCCATCTGTATTGAACGCGATCGCACATAAGTTCCACGAATGGCAAGTGTACTGTCAAATGCTCCATTGAGTCAAAGAAAGCACCTGGAAATATTTGTTCCAACTTACACAAGATAACGGGAATATTTTTTTCCAATTCACGCAATTTATCAGTGTGCAATTCAGTCACGCATAAATCTTTAAAGAACAAACTAAGCTCAGTTAAAGGATTCATTTTCATACAACAAAATCTCCAGTAACATTACAAACTAAGCTCAATTACACGAATATAATATTTGAAAACATCAACGCAATTAAAAAGAAAAGGAACAATACAAAGAAAAACTAACTTTTAGGTATATTTTTCCCAACAATCTTTGCAGTAGTAATGCGAAGAAGATTTCCCGGCTTACCAGGAACATCACCATTAATCATCACCACATTCAAATCATTATCAATCTTAATTACTTTCAGTTTCCTTATCTTCGTCTTTGTGCCTCCCATTCTCCCAAGCATTTTCTTCCCCTGATAAACACGCTCAGTAGTAGTTCCAGCACCAATTGATCCAAGTTGTCTATGACTTTTCGACCCATGACTCATAGGACCTCTCTTGAAATTGTGTCTCTTAATTCCACCTTGAAATCCTTTTCCAATTGTAGTTCCTGAAACATCCACCAAATCGACTTCCACAAACAGCTCCTCAACCGCCAGCCGTTGATTTGGCTCAAACTAATTGAAGCCTGAACTCCTGCAAATATGATTGAGAACCATATCAAGCTATTTGATATTCAACTCGAGTTAATTCGAGCTCGATTTATTTAACAATTAAAAGCACAAATGTAAATTTACCCTCGTTTACACCCCTACCTGCAAATGCCGTAGAGGAATAAACATCTATTGTAACGGCCCGAAACCGGCACCTGTCTGCTAAGACATACATACATAATAAAATAACTTTGATAATTTCCAATAATTGCAGTTCAGAGCTCTAACTATCTATTACAATAGATTGGTTCTCCCAACTAACTTATTACTTTAAAACTTTTCATTACAACTCAAACTTTCACCTGACAAATTCTAGAAACTTTATGGTAGACGTCCAATAGAAATCCCCTTAGTCTGATGTGGCCCATCCTGCCCTTTAAGTGAGATTCTGAAAGAGTAATAATTTGAAAGCGTAAGTTGTAAAAACAACTTAGTGAGGCCAGTGCAGGTGTGAAATTGAGTTTTATGCAGAAAACGATTTAGAAATCCATGTACTGCCTATTAACTTACAAGTGAATTGATATTTAAGATTAGTATAGCAGATACACAAATATCACATATGATATCAAAATCAATTACCCGTCAAAATGGGATAAACAACTCCTCCGCCTCAAAAGGATACAGAAAGATCAGAATGTGATCAATAGTTAGTACTCCGGTTAGATAGGGCTGAGGTGCGACCCGTCCCTTTAAGTGGCCTTGACATGTCTTTGCCGAATAATTTGAATCACTCCCCAAGGGGCTCTAATCCCTGGTTTTGTGAGTCCGGTCAATGGCAGAGCTCTGGTAGTCCTGTAGCCCCCAGCTACCCAGAATTATCCAGAGAATACCATCAACCGAGAGCAGATGAGCGCGCAAATAATCATGTACAAGCAATTGGTACTGAGGTGAGATAAAGTACTACACCTTGGTACCATTCATTAATATGAGGTGAGATAAAGTACTACACCCCATTATTCAACAAGTATCACATAATGAGAGAAATGCAGACAAGTATAGAGTTATCAGTTCTACTATGAAGAAGTAGTACATGCTGCAAGATCGGCTATTCGTTCCATTATGATATGCATTATATACTACGAGCATTGCAGATAGTTATCAACATATATATAGCAACTATGGTCATTTCAAAGGAGAAATGCATATATATGATATGATTTTATTTAGAAACTCTTTCAGTGTTAAAAACGTTTTATTGAGGCGCTCACCTTTATCAGGATAGGGATGCTACTCAACAGTAGACAGCTGACCTCATACTCTGCTGTTCAATTTAAACCTTCTAGCATTGCTTTGCAGATGAATGACCTCTATCCCATCTATTTCGTGTCTTGATTCAATAGTCGAATAGTCATACCGATTATTCTCGAGTTACCTACAGTCAACGTCCCAAACTCTATAAATAAGAATTCTACGATCAACAACTCGTCAAACTCCATACGTTGTTCTACTCTTATTTAATGAAAATAGCACATGTTAATTTTAATTAACTAATTAATCCTAATATATTGACCAGTACCTTAGATGCAATAATCTAAACATTTTATAAAATCATTATTATGTCTATTGATCACAAAGAATTAAAGAGTTAATCAATATTTAAATAAATTAATTACAGACGTAATAATTTGAGATATCTGATAATAAAGTTAATTAGTCCATTATATAAGCTAATTCATCTAATTTATAAATAATTATGTTTAGTAAAGTATTAGTTTCAGTTGAGTCCATTAAATTACTCACCCCATTAAACTATTGTAGAAGTGATACATATATATATTCACGTTCAACACTAACTACTTAACATATTTAATTTGGATAATTATAATTAAGAGTTATTTATGATAATTTAATTACATTAATCTAATTTTAAGTCCAATGTCTCATGGTCCAAGTCATTTTCGGTCTAATTAATTTCAAGTTCAATCTATTTTCAATTTTGGTCCAAATCATTTCAATCTAATATATTTAACCCCAACTCTATTACCAAGCTCATAATTTAAATCAATCCAAACAAAGAAGGCCCAAAAGACAAAGGCCTATAATACTAAGTCCAATTAAATTACCTGAAATTGGCTTGACCCAAACTAACTGGTCCACTTAAGTCTAACCACTCAATTCCAACCCAACTAAATCACAATTAAGGCCCAAAACACTTATAGCCCAATATCACATCCCAAACCCTAACTTTAGTTCATCTTCTTCCTCATCCCCAAACCCTAACCGCCGCTGCTGCTCCTTCACCGCCGCCGTCACTGTTCTACCGCAGCCACAACCACCGGAAAACCACCATCAGCGCCAAACCAATTCTAACCAACCCAAATCCGAGCATAACCGAACCCACACCCCTAATCCCATCTTCCCCCTTCGTACCCCATAGCCACCACCATCTCCGCTGTCAATAAGCCATCCCCATCTCACGACCACCATACCACCACCACCATTTCATCTCTTTCTCTCCCTCACTCTGTCCAAAAATAGTAAAAGAAGAAAACCCAAAACTCCCTCTTAACACTCTCAACCACCACCGCAAGCCACCACACCGAACCACAACAGCCACCGCCTCTCCCTCTTTTCTTTCTCTCTCACGGTTCCTTCCCTCTATCTCTCTCATCTCTCTCACTGTGTGTAAATCGCACACAGTGCTAGTGTATAACTTGGTGAGTGTGAGTGCTGTAAGGTGTGTGCCTAAGGATTTATCTAATTTATGAGTATATCAACGTTAATTTAGAAAAGGACAGGTATCTATTCCAATTAAGAGTCACCCAATTTTCTCTATTAAGTTGCCGAGTGTAAGACCTTGTTTGGGATTAGATATATTTTATTTTATTTTCAATTCTTGTATTAAAATTTGAAATAGTTTTGAATTGTACGTAATATATATTTTGATACATGCTTGCATATATAAGATAGATAAACATGCAACCAATATTAAGGTCAAACTACAAATTTCACATTAGGTCCATAATTTTATTTTGACATTCATATTACCCTTATCTATAAATGATTTATTCAATTGATCCCCGCGGTATAATGAGTCCTATGTTCTTACAACGAAAACACCCAAGTCTTATAAGTCCCATTCCAAACCTAATAAATTAAGTTTTCTGCATAAATTAAAATTTAATTAAGGATTCATTTTACAACTATTTAAAATATACGGGGTATTACACTCACCCCTCCTTCAAAGAATTTGGCCCCCAAATTCTCTCTCACTAATTGGTTCAATATAATTCATGACTAGACAGGATAAAGAGTAGCAATAAGGGTAGAAACTGAAGCATGGTTCTAAGTAATGTGGCTCGATAAGTTATTAGATCAAATGATAGGGTAGAGTATGTTTAAAGGTTTATGATAAATAATAAGTCATTGTTTAATCACATGTGAGCAAGAAGAGGATCACAAGTATGAGTTGAGAAAATAAGATATGAAATATACAAATTCCAGAGTTTCTAAAAAGGATGATTAGAAGGGAACGTATTACCCAAGTGAAATCCATATCAAGTGTCCTAAAACTAATTGTTGAAAGAATATAATCAATAGGATCATGTTGAACTTATGAAATTAGTATGAATCTTATAAGAGGTCTAATCTAAAAATGATTATATCAGATTTTGAAATTATTCAAGACAAGAAAAATCAAGTAGGATGACTAATAAAAAGGTTTTAATAAAGAAAATGGTTTAGCTATTACTGGCGCGGACAAATAATGTGTTGCAGAAAATCCTATTAGTAGAGTTGAATCAAACATAATAGTAAAAGTGATTGAAAAAAGTGAACTCGTAGATCACCAAGTGGTAAAAGAATAGGATGAAAGTAAGACACTGAATATACTCTAAACAAGATTTCACTAGAAGTTTCAATGTCACACAGACTTTGCAACTTTTAAGTCACAATATGTATAATACCAAATATCAAAGGTGTTGAACCATTATATGATTGAACAATAATTGGGAGTTGGTTCTATTTGCAACATTTTGGAAATGTAAGGGAAAAGCATGAAAGGTGTGGTCATGGTAAAGAAGTAAGGACCTATTACAGAAACGTGATTTTCTAAATGTGCAAGTTAGGAGAATTCACTGTCCATCAATTTTCAAATTATAAATTTTCTATTAAAGACGATCTTATACTTTGTCCTACTGTTACCCTGGTTTCATTTGTCCCCTCCATTAGGACATATAAGTCTTTATCATTTTCTCGATTCACGATTTAACAACTCAATCTTACTATTCTAAAATGGTTCATAGTAAGATAATTAGTGGACTAACTCATCAAATATTTTAGTCCTACTTAGTTAACGAAAATTCATAACGCAATATTATTTATTTAGTAAATATAATGTTTTCTAGTAGTTAGCATTTCGGGTAAAAATTCGACTAACGTTGGAAGATACAAACGCTTGATCTGTAGTTTTGATGTTTGATTCTCTGAGACCACACAACTGCCTTCTTATTCCGCTATAACGACTTTTGCTTCTATTATCTTCTTCACAAAAGGGTGTGATTGACTCTTATGTCTTACACGAAGTTCTCTGGCACACGAGAATGAAGTTCAAGTGTCACTTCAATCTAGCTGACGAACGAGTGGACTGGTTGTTAAATAATTCTAACCCAAACAGTAAATTCTTATTTATTTTAATGTCACAAGCGTAGTACAACTAAGAACTAATCGAACTCAACGTAGGTCTGAGAATAACTATAACCTATGTCGTTTAAATTCAAGTCATTATTTCAGTGTACACGGAACTTAGAAAAGTTTTGATTCAATTCCGCTCAGGAAGTATTAAAGATGAGTATGGAAAAACAAAAGAGAAGTAGTCATTTGAAGCAATCCAAGATGAATCAATAGATATTGGAAAATATCTTACAACTACTTAGTTGTTCTAAATAGAAACCAAGATTTCAACAATCTTGTTGAATAGAGAACGAAAAGATAGGATTCTAACTTGCTTGGTTTGTTACAGGTCTAGACCAGTTCCCAGGTTAAACCTTTCTATTACAAACTTACCCCGTCAGAAAACATCTATCTTAGTACCATAATTGTAATGATTCACATGTTGGTCGCGCGCCCCAATAGTGATTCACGACTATTGGATACTAAGGGTTCCTATGACTCGATTGAAAATCTTAAGGGTTCTATAGAATTTCGTTGGTATAACCACCCACAGTCAAAGGAACCTATCCTGACATAGCACTAACACAACTTAATGCTCTGATACCACCTGTAACGGCCCGAAACCGGCACCTGTCTGCTAAGACATACATACATAATAAAATAACTTTGATAATTTCCAATAATTGCAGTTCAGAGCTCTAACTATCTATTACAATAGATTGGTTCTCCCAACTAACTTATTACTTTAAAACTTTTCATTACAACTCAAACTTTCACCTGACAAATTCTAGAAACTTTATGGTAGACGTCCAATAGAAATCCCCTTAGTCTGATGTGGCCCATCCTGCCCTTTAAGTGAGATTCTGAAAGAGTAATAATTTGAAAGCGTAAGTTGTAAAAACAACTTAGTGAGGCCAGTGCAGGTGTGAAATTGAGTTTTATGCAGAAAACGATTTAGAAATCCATGTACTGCCTATTAACTTACAAGTGAATTGATATTTAAGATTAGTATAGCAGATACACAAATATCACATATGATATCAAAATCAATTACCCGTCAAAATGGGATAAACAACTCCTCCGCCTCAAAAGGATACAGAAAGATCAGAATGTGATCAATAGTTAGTACTCCGGTTAGATAGGGCTGAGGTGCGACCCGTCCCTTTAAGTGGCCTTGACATGTTTTTGCCGAATAATTTGAATCACTCCCCAAGGGGCTCTAATCCCTGGTTTTGTGAGTCCGGTCAATAGCAGAGCTCTGGTAGTCCTGTAGCCCCCAGCTACCCAGAATTATCCAGAGAATACCATCAACCGAGAGCAGATGAGCGCGCAAATAATCATGTACAAGCAATTGGTACTGAGGTGAGATAAAGTACTACACCTTGGTACCATTCATTAATATGAGGTGAGATAAAGTACTACACCCCATTATTCAACAAGTATCACATAATGAGAGAAATGCAGACAAGTATAGAGTTATCAGTTCTACTATGAAGAAGTAGTACATGCTGCAAGATCGGCTATTCGTTCCATTATGATATGCATTATATACTACGAGCATTGCAGATAGTTATCAACATATATATAGCAACTATGGTCATTTCAAAGGAGAAATGCATATATATGATATGATTTTATTTAGAAACTCTTTCAGTGTTAAAAACGTTTTATTGAGGCGCTCACCTTTATCAGGATAGGGATGCTACTCAACAGTAGACAGCTGACCTCATACTCTGCTGTTCAATTTAAACCTTCTAGCATTGCTTTGCAGATGAATGACCTCTATCCCATCTATTTCGTGTCTTGATTCAATAGTCGAATAGTCATACCGATTATTCTCGAGTTACCTACAGTCAACGTCCCAAACTCTATAAATAAGAATTCTACGATCAACAACTCGTCAAACTCCATACGTTGTTCTACTCTTATTTAATGAAAATAGCACATGTTAATTTTAATTAACTAATTAATCCTAATATATTGACCAGTACCTTAGATGCAATAATCTAAACATTTTATAAAATCATTATTATGTCTATTGATCACAAAGAATTAAAGAGTTAATCAATATTTAAATAAATTAATTACAGACGTAATAATTTGAGATATCTGATAATAAAGTTAATTAGTCCATTATATAAGCTAATTCATCTAATTTATAAATAATTATGTTTAGTAAAGTATTAGTTTCAGTTGAGTCCATTAAATTACTCACCCCATTAAACTATTGTAGAAGTGATACATATATATATTCACGTTCAACACTAACTACTTAACATATTTAATTTGGATAATTATAATTAAGAGTTATTTATGATAATTTAATTACATTAATCTAATTTTAAGTCCAATGTCTCATGGTCCAAGTCATTTTCGGTCTAATTAATTTCAAGTTCAATCTATTTTCAATTTTGGTCCAAATCATTTCAATCTAATATATTTAACCCCAACTCTATTACCAAGCTCATAATTTAAATCAATCCAAACAAAGAAGGCCCAAAAGACAAAGGCCTATAATACTAAGTCCAATTAAATTACCTGAAATTGGCTTGACCCAAACTAACTGGTCCACTTAAGTCTAACCACTCAATTCCAACCCAACTAAATCACAATCAAGGCCCAAAACACTTATAGCCCAATATCACATCCCAAACCCTAACTTTAGTTCATCTTCTTCCTCATCCCCAAACCCTAACCGCCGCTGCTGCTCCTTCACCGCCGCCGTCACTGTTCTACCGCAGCCACAACCACCGGAAAACCACCATCAGCGCCAAACCAATTCTAACCAACCCAAATCCGAGCATAACCGAACCCACACCCCTAATCCCATCTTCCCCCTTCGTACCCCATAGCCACCACCATCTCCGCTGTCAATAAGCCATCCCCATCTCACGACCACCATACCACCACCACCATTTCATCTCTTTCTCTCCCTCACTCTGTCCAAAAATAGTAAAAGAAGAAAACCCAAAACTCCCTCTTAACACTCTCAACCACCACCGCAAGCCACCACACCGAACCACAACAGCCACCGCCTCTCCCTCTTTTCTTTCTCTCTCACGGTTCCTTCCCTCTATCTCTCTCATCTCTCTCACTGTGTGTAAATCGCACACAGTGCTAGTGTATAACTTGGTGAGTGTGAGTGCTGTAAGGTGTGTGCCTAAGGATTTATCTAATTTATGAGTATATCAACGTTAATTTAGAAAAGGACAGGTATCTATTCCAATTAAGAGTCACCCAATTTTCTCTATTAAGTTGCCGAGTGTAAGACCTTGTTTGGGATTAGATATATTTTATTTTATTTTCAATTCTTGTATTAAAATTTGTAATAGTTTTGAATTGTACGTAATATATATTTTGATACATGCTTGCATATATAAGATAGATAAACATGCAACCAATATTAAGGTCAAACTACAAATTTCACATTAGGTCCATAATTTTATTTTGACATTCATATTACCCTTATCTATAAATGATTTATTCAATTGATCCCCGCGGTATAATGAGTCCTATGTTCTTACAACGAAAACACCCAAGTCTTATAAGTCCCATTCCAAACCTAATAAATTAAGTTTTCTGCATAAATTAAAATTTAATTAAGGATTCATTTTACAACTATTTAAAATATACGGGGTATTACATCTATACTATCTGCCATCGACATCTTCCTTCCGATCAATTTTTTGTACTTTTTCGTCACTATCAGTAGTTCACTTTTTTTCCTTTCCCCCCTTGCCATAGACTGAAAATCCTCGTGTCACCAGTTCAAATCTGGTTCCTGACACATGGTTAATTTGTATGAGGTTTTTCTTTCGTTTATAAATTAATTGATATGAAGCGAGATCCAGATTCAAAATGAATATGGATCATAATTAATAGATACTTTTATCTATCTCGCCGAGATAGACCCCATCTATCTATTTTATAGATGGATAGAGTTTCTTAAATTGTTAAATAAAGTATCTAAAATGAAATTCTATTTTCTCTTTTTTTCGTTCAAAAAAAAAATGTTCCGCTTCGTCCACCACCGCACACGCGGGGGCTTCCCTCTAAGGCGGAACGCTCCCCTGCCGATGTATTTTTACATCCCACAGCTTCGGCAGATCGCTTAGCCCCGTCCATCTTCGGCGCAAGAGCGCTCGATCAGTGAGCTATTACGCACTCTTTAAAGGGTGGCTGCTTCTAGGCAAACCTCCTGGCTGTCTCTGGACCCCTACCTTCTTTATAGAATAACAAGCAGTAATAATATGAAATCGAAGAGACTTCTTCTGAACCTATCGCAATTCAATAATTAGGTTCATGGAATAAAGATAATGAAATATTCCTAACCACTTATCATATTAAGGTAAGTAGTTTGATTCACGAATTCACTACGAAGAAGTAGCTCGTGAAATAAAAAGGGAGTACAAACTCCGAACAAATGTAAAACTCAAATATTTAATGGTTAACTTTGTTGGAAAAAATGAGGAGTTTGAACTTTTTTTTTTTAATTTGAGGGTATTAAGTGCTAATTTTATATTTTGGGGTGCAAAGTGTTCATTTATTATGTTTTGGGGTGCAAGTTGTCAATTTATTCTTAAATAGGGAGTTTTAAGTGTTAATTTTATTTGGGGGGGGGGGGGGGGGGGGGCAAAGTGCCAAAGATTTACAATATAATTACCTGTTTTGCCCTTGAGTTTTTCCTTGAAAATAAAAGAGGGTGCAAAGTGCTGTAATTTTTTATATTACGAGGATGCAAAGTGCCTATTTTCTATGTTTCGGGGGTGCAAAGTGCAAAAAAAACCCACACCTATTGGA
This sequence comes from Penstemon barbatus, assembly GCA_003313485.2. Taxonomy (NCBI): domain Eukaryota; kingdom Viridiplantae; phylum Streptophyta; class Magnoliopsida; order Lamiales; family Plantaginaceae; genus Penstemon; species Penstemon barbatus. The sequence continues at coordinate 13,446,379 of CM064880.1, forward strand.
ATTTAAATATTATAGCAACTAGTTCAAACTTCAATTTGGTGAAGAATCGCAAAGAAAATCTTTCCACCACCTCTAACTCTAATTGACTTCATATTAAAAAGTAATCGTGAAATTCGGGGTCCCAAATTCGATATTGACTAATTATGACGATATGTTTGTTACTACTATCTTTTCATGTGAATTTGTTGGCTATAAAATGTAAGAATGGTTATGTGGGCATCAGTGATACGGACAGCCTGTTCATTAACTCTTAGTAAGTGGGAACGCGCGGAAAATGTTGGGTTTGTCACATGAGATGAGCTCATGCCAATTTTTGCCCCATGTTATTTGCATAATATTTAATTTTCTCCTCTGACATTTGAAAAAGAACACTTACCTCCTTATAAAAAAAATGAAAGCATCTATTTACCTTTTTCAACCAAATAATGTAATTAACTTGTTAAAATTGAGAGTGAACATGAATAATATTTTTGTAACATAGGAGGGTTGTAGTGCAACATTTATCGTAATACAATTGGATAAAATGCTACATTTATCACAACATAAGGGGATAAAATATCACATTTATCATAATATAGGAGATAAAGTGTCACACATAAGAGCAGTTTGGTCAAGTTAACTTTTTTTATTAAGTTTAAAAATATTAGGGAGACATTGTAAAGCTTTTTATAGGATCGCATAAAGGTAAATCATTCCCTTTCAAATCATAGTGGTGTAAATTGAACATTATGCATATCACATAGGGGATAAATTGTCATTACCTCCATGAGAACATAGAATAATTATTTTATAAGTAACATGCAAAAATACCCATGAATTATTTCTAATTGGTAGAGAACTCCTTGTATTATTTTTATTAGCGAAATAACATATTGTGTTAAAATTTTATGAGAATAAAAACCAAATGTTATCATTTTATTAGTTCGTTGCATTATGTAAAAATTAAGAATTGGGCTAAGGGGGATAGGATTAATATTTTAAAAGGTATGGTGGTTATTGTCATTCTTAATTTTAAGTTAACGGGGGTTGGGGGAGGGGGGTGCAAAAAAAATTAAGTGAAGCATGGGCTTTTAAAAAAAATTAATATCAAGGGTATATTTGTCACATTCCTTATAAATTGTGAAAAATTATCGCGCTCATAGTAAATAGAGCACACCACGATCTTGAATGAAGGTAAACGTCTTTAACTTGTTAACACATAATATTATTTTATGATCAAAATATCATAGGGAATTTTCCGTCAATTAAAAATGACACAATGCGTATTAAATTTATTGTCTAGTTAGTCTTCTTAGTTGTTGTTCATAGTAGACTGACCGAGGAAAAAAAACTTTGAGAAATAATATTTATTTAAGTTTTATAAATAATATTAACAGATCAAATGATAATTATAATTATAATTATTTCACTCTACCTCCACTTGCTCGTCCAAGTCGTTGCCTGGCTCTAAGTAAATTCCCTGATTTTGTTTTATAATGGCAATGTTTGTTTACAAAAAAGGCTGTGTTTCTTTGGATAGAGATTCCAAGAATTTTCTAGGATATGAATTGTATTCTCAATTTTGGTGTATTTGAAAGAAAAAAAAATGTTAAAATTTTTAGAGATAAAATGAAGATTATGCTTAAATTTTAGAAAATTGATAAGTCTTTTTAGAGATTATGGAAATAAGAAATATAGATGCAGAATTTCTGAAATTATAAGGGGATTCGATGCAATATAAAAATTTCAAGAAAATTTTATGCAGATTTTACAAAACACAGAGGAATATCATTCATTTTTCTTGCTTTTTTGCTCTAAAAAACATAGGATAGCTTTTGATATCTTGAATTAGTTGAATAATTACAAACTATTTTACTTAGCTCAATTCTTACGTTTGATTGCATTTAAAGTTTTGTTCAAGCTTGATAGAATATTTAAAAAACTATTTCGTTGAGTTCTAGATTCATAATAGGCTTGATTCAAGCATGTTCAATTCAATTCAAATGAAATTTTAACACAATCTCAAACCTATTAAAATATTCAAATCAAATTTAAATAACATTTGATTTTCACAGCTATACACTATCCCGTTCGATAAGAAGAAATCGAAGCACTACTAATATATCTTGTACTTGAGAAGGACCACTAGAACACGAAATCGAAGCACTGTAATAGATAATTAATCATATATATATGATGAGTGGTACTAAAGGTGATGTAATTAGACATTACATTGTAATAAATGTGGACATGTGATGATGTTTTGATAGAAAAAAGAGAAAAAAATTAATAAGCCTAAATCAAATCACATCACAACTAATTTATAAAGGATTAAGAAATTATCCTCGTGTTAAATGACTCTTACAGACTATATTCCACTAACAGAATCTTACGTTTGAGAGTAGCATTGATCCTTGAAGATAATATAGAATAATGATATTAAATTATTAATCATCCTCTGCACGCATGTTGCAATAAAGTTAGAAAAAATGAAAAGCATATCATACTAATACTATTATAAATTGCACCACGTAAAATACACCAAATAATCTCTTCTAGTATATACTATGAAGCACGGATGCTTCAAAAATTTATTAAATACCGTGTCGAATTCTTTTCGGATACGATACTCCTCGGATATCTGTGGGATACGTAATCGACACTCCACGAGGCGTGTCGGTAAATATAACTAAAAAGAAAAGTTGAACACACTTATCAGATACTTATTTAGACGTATCCAACACATTTTATATTCTAAATTTTGCTAAGTCACCACAATTGGTAAGAACAATGTAAGGCGTCAAATCATACTTTATATTATATCCATATCGTATCGTATCCAGTAAATTTTTAAAAATCCGCGTTGTGTTAACATCATGCAAAATTTAATACGCATTGTGTCATTTTTAATTGACGGAAAATTCCCTATGATATTTTGATCATAAAATAATATTATGTGTTAACAAGTTAAAGACGTTTACCTTCATTCAAGATCGTGGTGTGCTCTATTTACTATGAGCGCGATAATTTTTCACAATTTATAAGGAATGTGACAAATATACCCTAGATATTAATTTTTTTGAAAAGCCCATGCTTCACTTAATTCTTTTTGCACCCCCCTCCCCCAACGAGAAATTATTTAGTACAACCGCTGCACCACGTCATCAAGTACACGTGGTGCAGCCCACCAATACACTTGGGACATGTGGATTAATAATACACATCACCCATGTTCTGGCAATGTGAACACAATTTTTTGAATTCCTATTTTTTTGGAACATGGCTAGAATATGGGGTGATGTGGATTATCAATCCACATGTCCCAAGTGTATTGGTGGGCTGCACCACGTTTACTTGATGACGTGAACGTGGTGCAGCGGTTGTACTAAATAATCACTCCTCCCCCAACCCCCGTTAACTTAAAATTAAGAATGACAATAACCACCATACCTTTTAAAATATTAATCCTATCCCCCTTGGCCCAATTCTTAATTTTTAAATAATGCAACGAAGTAATAAAATGATAACATTTGGTTTTTATTCTCATAAAATTTTAACACAATATGGTATTTCGCTAATAGAAATAATACAAGGAGTTCTCTACCAATTAGAAATAATTCATGGGTATTTTTGCATGTTACTTATAAAATAATTATTCTATGTTCTCATGGAGGTAATGACAATTTATTCCCTATGTGATATGCATAATGTTCAATTTACACCACTATGATTTGAAAATGAGTGATTTACCTTTATGCGATCCTATAAAAAGCTTTACAATGTCTTCCTAATATTTTTAAACTTAATAAAAAAAGTTAACTTGACCAAATTGCTCTTATGTGTGACACTTTATCTCCTATATTATGATAAATGTGATATTTTATCCCCTTACGTTGTGATAAATGTAGCATTTTATCCAATTGTATTACGATAAATGTTGCACTACAACCCTCCTATGTTACAAAAATATTATTCATGTTCACTTTCAATTTTGACAAGTTAATTACATTATTTGGTTGAAAAAGGTAAATAGATGCTTTCATTTTTTATAAAGAGGTAAGTGTTCTTTTTCAAATGTCAGAGGAGAAAATTAAATATTATGCAAATAACATGGGGCAAAAATTGGCATGAGCTCATCTCATGTGACAAACCCAACATTTTCCGCGCGTTCTACATAATCACACTTTACTAAGAGTTAATGAACAGGCTGTCCGTATCACTGATGCCCACATACCGTACCATTCTTACATTTTATAGCCAACAAATTCACATGAAAAGATAGTAGTAACAAACATATCGTCATAATTAGTCAATATCGAATTTGGGACCCCGAATTTCACGATTACTTTTTAATATGAAGTCAATTAGAGTTAGAGGTGGTGGAAAGATTTTCTTTGCGATTCTTCACCAGTTTGAAGTTTGAACTAGTTGCTATAATATTTAAATTCCAATAGGTGTGGGTTTTTTGCACTTTGCACCTCCGAAACATAGGAAATAGGCACTTTGCATCCTCGAATCTTAGATTTAGCACTTTGCATCCTCGAAATATAAAAAATACAGCACTTTGCACCCTCTTTTATTTTCAAGCAAAAACTCAAGGGCAAAACAGGTAATTATATTGTAAATCTTTGGCACTTTGCCCACCCCCCCTCCCCCCAAATAAAATTAGCACTTAAAACTCCCTAATTAAGAATAAATTAACAACTTGCACCCGAAAATACAAAATTAGCACTTAATACCCTCAAATTAGAAAAAAAAGTTCAAACTCCTCATTTTTTCCAACAAAGTTAACCATTAAATATTTGAGTTTTACATTTGTTCGGAGTTTGTACTCCCTTTTTATTTCACGAGCTACTTCTTCGTAGTGAATTCGTGAATCAAACTACTTACCTTAATCTGATAAGGGGTTAGGAATATTTCATTATCTTTATTCCATGAACCTAATTATTGAATTGCGATAGGTTCAGAAGAAGTCTCTTCGATTTCATATTATTACTGCTTGTTATTCTATAAAGAAGGTAGGGGTCCAGAGACAGCCAGGAGGTTTGCCTAGAAGCAGCCACCCTTTAATGAGTGCGTAATAGCTCACTGATCGAGCGCTCTTGCGCCGAAGATGGACGGGGCTAAGCGATCCGCCGAAGCTGTGGGATGTAAAAATACATCGGCAGGGGAGCGTTCCGCCTTAGAGGGAAGCCCCCGCGCGTGCGGTGGTGGACGAAGCGGAACATTTTTTTTTGAACGAAAAAAAGAGAAAATAGAATTTCCTTTTAGATACTTTATTTAACAATTTAAGAAACTCTACCCATCTATAAAATAGATAGATGGGGTCTATCTCGGCGAGATAGATAAAAGTATCTATTAATTATGATCCATATTCATTTTGAACCTGGATCTCGCTTCATATCAATTAATTTATAAACGAAAGAAAAAACTCATACAAATTAACCATGTGTCAGGAACCAGATTTGAACTAGTGACACGAGGATTTTCAGTCCTCTGCTCTACCGGTTGAGCTATCCCGACCATTCCCATTGTAGCATCTTCATTTTATTAGATCACTGGGGTATATGTCAATTATTGATTGTGTCATAAAGACCTTTATGCCCACGTCCCAATCGCCCCCCCGGAGGAATATGTGCATCTAAAAGATCCTTGATACTGTGCCCAATCCCGAAATTAGTTCTATACATATGACCAGCAACAAGAAAAATCAATGCAATAGCTAAATGATGATGAGCCATATCAGTCAGCCATAAACTTTGTGTTTGTGGATGAAATCCCCCAAGAAGAGTTAGAATGGCAGTTCCTGCTCCTTGGGAGGTCCCAAATAAATGACTACTTGAATCGGGGTTTTGAGCATAAAGATTCCACTGACCTGTAAAAAGTGGGCCTAACCCTTGTGGATGCGGTAATACATCTAAAAAATTATTCCATCGAACGTATTCCCCTCTGGATCCAGGAATAGCGATTGATGCTCAAGTTTTTGCATAGTTTCTTAGAATTATTTTTTGTAAGTCAATTTGGAAGTTGAAATTGTGATTGAAGGAGAAGGAAAATTGTAGGTTTGATCGAATGATGTTGAATTGGCGGTTCATATCCAATTATTGCCAGTTTGATAACTGTTAAAGATATATGTGTAATTTAATGACTTACTATTCGCATTAATCGTGATCTATGGTTATTAAAATCGAAGTTCGATGTTAGTCTTTTATTATTGGCAAACATTTAGAATATATATTGAAGAAGAAATATGTCCATGAATTTTGTGTCATGTGATGCGAAATTGCGATTCCAATTTGTAGGGCTTGCCAACTTTCTCAAGTAATTATGCTCATGTTTCGTATAAATAAAGTTGTGGAAAAGGAAAAAATAACAAATTATATTTCAATTGTCCCAATAATTTTTCGGTGTTCGGCTCGTGTTGTGAAATTGTGAATTCCTATCTTTGAAAACTAATTGGTTCTAAAGTAAGACTACACCGCAAGTTGTCCATAACAAATTGAAAGTTGGTCTATTACCCGAGAAACCTTCACTGCCATAATTCAATGAGATAAAAAGAGATTTCCGCGATTACAGTCATCCTGCTCTTAAAGGAAGAGCTGACAACTTTTTCCTTTACACTAATTCTTGAAGTCGGGAACGCGAGCAATTGTTCGGTCTAGGGAGTTTCTATCAAAAGTCTACGAGGATACAACATTGAGTTGGCCAATTTTCCTAAATAACCATGATAGTATTCAATTATATCCAACTTGTCCGAAATAAATGAGTTTACAAAATCAAATCAAATTTGAAAAAAAAAATCAAAAAATCAATCCATATTCAATTATCTAATTATGCAATAATATCACTCAACTCGTTTACACTTTACACTTATTTATATTACGAATCCTCTTACAAGGGTTGGATCACAGTTCTACCAGAAACCTAGGCCCATCATTGAAAGCCCATTAACAATTTTATTTTTCTGCATAATTAAAACAAAATTAAATATTCATGCGGGGAAAAGAAAAGGGGGGAAGGGAAAAAAAGTGAACTACTGATAGTGACGAAAAAGTACAAAAAATTGATCGGAAGGAAGATGTCGATGGCAGATAGTATAGATGTTTATTCCTCTATAGCATTTGCAGGTAGAGGTGTAAACGAGGGTAAATTTACATTTGTGCTTTTAATTGTTAAATAAATCGAGCTCGAATTAACTCGAGTTGAATATCAAATAGCTTGATATGGTTCTCAATCATATTTGAAGGAGTTCAAGCTTCAATTAGTTTGAGCCAAATCAACGGCTGGCGGTTGATGAGCTGTTTGTGGAAGTCGATTTGGTGGATGTTTCAGGAACTACAATTGGAAAAGGATTTCAAGGTGGAATTAAGAGACACAATTTCAAGAGAGGTCCTATGAGTCATGGGTCGAAAAGTCATAGACAACTTGGATCAATTGGTGCTGGAACTACTACTGAGCGTGTTTATCAGGGGAAGAAAATGCTTGGGAGAATGGGAGGCACAAAGACGAAGATAAGGAAATTGAAAGTAATTAAGATTGATAATGATTTGACTGTGGTGATGATTAATGGTGATGTTCCTGGTAAGCCTGGAAATCTTCTTCGCTTACTACTGCAAAGATTGTTGGGAAAAATATACCTAAAAGTTAGTTTTTCTTTGTATTGTTCCTTTTCTTTTTAATTGCGTTGATGTTTTCAAATATTGTATTCGTGTAATTGAGCTTAGTTTGTAATGTTACTGGAGATTTTGTTGTCTGAAAATGAATCCTTTAACTGAGCTTAGTTTGTTCTTTAAAGATTTATGCGTGACTGAATTGCACACTGATAAATTGCGTGAATTGGAAAAAAATATTCCCGTTATCTTGTGTAAGTTGGAACAAATATTTCCAGGTGCTTTCTTTGACTCAATGGAGCATTTGACATTACACTTGCCATTCGTGGAACTTATATGCGATCGCGTTCAATACAGATGGATGTACCCTTTCGAGAGGTAATTTCTAAATCTACCTAACTTTTTCAAGAGAGTTATGATTATTCCAGATTCTTTTATTCATATATGTGCACTCATTCTACTTAGGTTTCTACACAATTTGAAATACATGGTTAAAAATAGAGCTAGAGTAGACGGGCTCTATCCGTGAAGCGTACTTAGCACAAGAATTGTCATATTTAGCATCTTAGGCCCCAGTTGTTTGCCAAGATTAGACAAGATTAGGGGCCTGGATTGTGACGTGGCAGGTTTAATTGGGAGTTTGGTTGTCAACATTAAAAAGGTGGGCTGCCCGGGATTAAGGTGCCACATCAGCTTAATCCCACCATTCTTATCCTGCCTCCAACCCTGAGATTGAAATTAGTGGGGGATGACAATTTTTTTTGTGACCTTGTCCTTGTACTTTTAATGTATTTACATGAATGGTCCTTTTCTTAATTAAAATATATAAAACCATTTTCCATTTCCACTTTCTTTCTTCACGGCTGCCCAGATGCGATTTCTTCTTACCTTTTTTTTTTCTTTTCAAATTCAGTTCTTTAGTATGAAAAATTGATGTTTTATTAATCACCAGTCTTCCCTTTCTCCTCTTTCTTTGTAGTTGAAGAATTCCATATCATTTTGAAGGTGATATCAAGTTAAGGTAAGAACCCTAATTGATGTTTTATTAATCATCAGCTTGGATGATCGTACAACAATTTTGAAGTAGGAGTTATGTAGACAAAAAAAAAAAGAATTGAAGTTGTGAAAATAGGAACAAAGAACATTCCTATGCAACAATCTTTCAACAGACGACGGGCCATGAAAACTTCAGCCATGAGTCTGGTATGGTATTGTATGGTATAATGGGAGTTGAATCGTCTAAGGAAGAAATTATATACCAAAAGAATGCAATTTTATAAATAAATAAATAGATTGGTGTTTCTTTCAGCTTCTACTACTTTAAACTATATGTCATATACTCTATAAATGAGGAATTTCTTAATTTAATAAATCATTTTTCACTTGATTATAAAATTTGACAGATAACTAATTTAATATTGTAGTCTAATATAGTAGTTCACAAACCGTGGACGTAATCATGAAAATGTTCAAATGTATAACAGTACGGTTTAGTGTCTAGTGTCTTGTAAAGTGGTGTTTGTGCTAGATGTGTAAAGTGGTTTATAAGTTTAGCCACCTTCTTAATGTTTATTTATAATTTAAGCTATTTTATTTTAAGTTTAGACATTTAATACTTTGATATCATTTTTGTTTTACAGAATCTGAAAATGAACAGTCGTCAGAAGTTACTACTTATAATTATAATTCATCAATTTTTATATCGATATTGCATTCTTCTTTATATGTACTTATGTTCACGTGAGCAAAGAACTAGAGAAGAACATATTAGGTTGAATAGGAGAGAGTTCATTATAGTATAATAGATAGAATGTCTCACACTACGGAGAATTTAGAAAGTTTAATAGGAAGTGATGACGTCGACTGTTGCAAGAATTTACGGATGGATAGGGCCACATTCTTTAAACTTTCTGCTTTGCTTGAAGCTAGAGGTGGATTATGTCCTACAAAATATGTTAGTGTTCACGAACAATTAGCCATGTTCTTAGCTGTGTTGTCCCATCATAAGAAAAATAGAATAGTTGGCCACGACTATAAGAGATCTGGTGAAACTGTAAGCAAATGCTTCAATAGCGTGTTGAGGGCAGTTTTACGACTTCATCCTCTCCTCGTAGCTGCACCTGAGCCTATTAGGCCCGATTGTGACATATACACTTGGAAATGTTTTCCGGTACGCTTGTGATGTAAATAATAAAATTATAGCCAAATATTTACCTCTTTTTAAGTGTTAATGATTGTATTTTATGTTTAGGGTTGTGTTAGTGCATTAGATGGGATTTACATAAAGGTTAGTACATTGGCGGTTGATAGACCACGTTATAGATGTCGCAAAGGTGAGATAGCTACAAATGCATTAGCTTGTTGCAATAAGGATATGTTATTTACCTATGTATTGACTGGTTAAGAAGGATCCGCCGCCGATGGTAGAATATTGAGAGATGCTATCACTAGGCCCGATGGATTAAAGGTGGCCAAAGCTATATTTTGTGTAAATTATTAAAGTATAACCAAAAATTAATATATACCAATATTTCACAAGATTTCATTGACAATATTATTAAAATATGTTGTAGGCACGTATTACTTGGCGCATAATGGATACACAAATGAAGAAGGTTTTCTCACACCATACCGAGGTGTTCGCTACCATCTCAAAGAAAGGGGACAAGGTCAACAAGCTCCCCAAGACTACCGCGAGTATTTTAACATGCGCATTCGCGCGCAATAAATGTTATAGAGCGTACATTCGGAAACATTAAAACTCGTTGGCAATATTGCGAAGTCCTTCCTTTTACCCTCTAAAGATCCAAAATCATATTATCCTTTCTTGTTGCCGAATCAACAATTTTATTAGGAGTGAAATGGCATTTGATCCTATTGAATTGGAGGATCAATATCAAAGTGATGATGAGGATGATAATGTTGATAACACCCTATATGTGGAAACGGTGGAACCTTCTAATGCTTGGTCAAGATTCCGTGACTGTTTAGCAAGGGAAATGTACGGGCAATGGAGACTTGCTCGCCGTTAAGGATGTTCTTATGTTGGATTATGTTATTTGTGTTTTTATGTGTACTTTTATGAACGGTTATTTTTAATTGGAGTATTTTTATAATGTTTGTCTTATGGGATTGTATTAAAGCATGTTTGGACGAATGTTGTGTTGAATGTGATATGTTTGTTAACGTGTTGCAATGAATTGTAATTACTTTAGTTGTTGTTATGTGATGTTATTTGAACTACTATTTATGTTGGCTATGAAAATGTTAATTGGCAAAAGTATATTAATGTATTGCATTACTCGTTAAATGGAAGGTCCAACTCAATCACGTAGGACTTGGTAACGTCGTGAAGAGGATGCTTTGATAATTTCATTGTGGGAACTAGTTACTAATGGTTGGAGGGCGGATAATTCCTTCAAGCCCGGTTATGTTGGTGCCTTGGAGAAATTGTTGGCCGTTAGGTGCCCCGGTGGTGATCTAAATCAACGTCATATTAGTTCAAAGCTAGCCGTGTGGAAAAAATGGTATGCCATTCTTATTGGGATACTAGGAACAAGTGGGTTTGGATGGGATGATGATGCTAAAAAGATTCTCATTGATGATGCCGACGTGTGGGATAACTACGTGAGGGTAATGAATATTATAATTTACCGATTGTTAAAAAGCATTCTTGCAAGTGATTTTGAGTTCTAATTGATTCTTAATTTTGTTCATCCCGAAGCCAAAACTTTTAAGGGAAAAAGTTGGCCGTTCTACGAAGATTGGATCGAAATATTTGGGAAAAATAGGGCCACCGGGGAAGGTGCAACAAGCTTTGTAGATGCAGCGGTTGAAGAGGTCATGGATGATGACCGTTACACTACACCAAGCAATAAGGGAAAGAAATCGGCGGTTGAAACAATCTATGAAGACATGCATGATTATGTCAATTTAGGCACGGACGGTGATGAAGATCCGTGTATAACTCCGATTGATCGAATGAATTTTGCCACAAAGAAAGTCAAAGAGTTTGGTTGGACGCAAGAGGAAAAGTGGAGAATCTCCCGGGATGATAACATCTACTTGGACCGCTTGTTAATAGCGCGGAGTCTACGTTTGCCCCCTTGCTTACCAAGTTTGACAAAGAGGGAAATTCCTCTATTCCACCTACTCAATCGGCTCCCCAAACGTCCACATTGGCTAAGCAAGTGTACGAGAATGTTGTCAAGTTCAACATTGAACCATCCGATACACATTTCTATGTCATAACCAAAATCGGATCAAATCCGTACTACATGGATTTGTTTCTATCTATGCCGGAGAACGACCAATTGAACTTCATCCAATCAATCATAGGGGGGAAGCTGGTATGAGATATCCAATTAATGAATGAGTTGGTATTTTTATTTTGATGAGCAAAATACTTTGGATTGCTATTACTATGGAAGGAATTAATATTTTGGACTTAGTTATTTAGTGCCTATGTTATGATTGGAGTTTGTTTAACTTTTATTTGACATGTTTTATGCATATGTGATTTAGACCTGTGATTAATTACAAGTGTTATACCTTTTGTTGGCAGCTCTATTGAAAGCTTAATTACTAATAATTGAACTCCTTGAGCTAAAATCGTTGATGGAAAAAAAATTCCCAAGTTTGGATTGAGACAGCAGGCCACGATAATGGAAGAGGAAGAGAGGAGTGTGCTTCAATGTGTTTACGTTTGGGAATGAGATACAATTCATTAATTTTTAGGGGAAAATTCGTCATTCTCAGTAAAATGAGCTATTTAATGGGTTGATGACATTAAAAAGGTGGGCTGCCCGGGATTAAGGTGCCACATCAGCTTAATCCCACCATTCTTATCCTGCCTCCAACCCTGAGATTGAAATTAGTGGGGGATGACAATTTTTTTTGTGACCTTGTCCTTGTACTTTTAATGTATTTACATGAATGGTCCTTTTCTTAATTAAAATATATAAAACCATTTTCCATTTCCACTTTCTTTCTTCACGGCTGCCCAGATGCGATTTCTTCTTACCTTTTTTTTTTCTTTTCAAATTCAGTTCTTTAGTATGAAAAATTGATGTTTTATTAATCACCAGTCTTCCCTTTCTCCTCTTTCTTTGTAGTTGAAGAATTCCATATCATTTTGAAGGTGATATCAAGTTAAGGTAAGAACCCTAATTGATGTTTTATTAATCATCAGCTTGGATGATCGTACAACAATTTTGAAGTAGGAGTTATGTAGACAAAAAAAAAAAGAATTGAAGTTGTGAAAATAGGAACAAAGAACATTCCTATGCAACAATCTTTCAACAGACGACGGGCCATGAAAACTTCAGCCATGAGTCTGGTATGGTATTGTATGGTATAATGGGAGTTGAATCGTCTAAGGAAGAAATTATATACCAAAAGAATGCAATTTTATAAATAAATAAATAGATTGGTGTTTCTTTCAGCTTCTACTACTTTAAACTATATGTCATATACTCTATAAATGAGGAATTTCTTAATTTAATAAATCATTTTTCACTTGATTATAAAATTTGACAGATAACTAATTTAATATTGTAGTCTAATATAGTAGTTCACAAACCGTGGACGTAATCATGAAAATGTTCAAATGTATAACAGTACGGTTTAGTTCAAATGTATAACAGTACGGACGTAATCATGAAAACCGTGGAATTTCACGATTACTTTTTAATATGAAGTCAATTAGAGTTAGAGGTGGTGGAAAGATTTTCTTTGCGATTCTTCATCAGTTTAAAGTTTGAACTAGTTGCTATAATATTTAAATTCCAATAGGTGTGGATTTTTTGCACTTTGCACCCCCGAAACATAGGAAATAGGTACTTTGCATCCTCATAACTTAGATTTAACACTTTGCACCCTCGAAATATAAAAAAATACAGCACTTTGCACCCTTTTTTATTTTCAAGCAAAAACTCAAGGGCAAAATAGGTAATTATATATAAATTTTTGGCACTTTGCCCCCCCAAAATAAAATTAGCACTTAAAACTCCCTAATTAAGAATAAATTAACAACTTGCACCCCAAAACATAATAAATGAACACTTTGCACCCCAAAATACAAAATTAGCACTTAATACCCTCAAATTAAAAAAAAAAGTTCAAACTCCTCATTTTTCCCGACAAAGTTAACCATTAAATATTTGAGTTTTACATTTGTTCGGAGTTTGTACTCCCTTTTTATTTCACGAGCTACTTCTTCGTAGTGAATTTGTGAATCAAACTACTTACCTTAATTTGATTAAGTGGTTAAGAATATTTCATTATCTTTATTCCATGAACCTAATTATTGAATTGCGAAAGGTTCAGAAGAAGTCTCTTCGATTTCATATTATTACTGCTTGTTATTCTTAAAAGAAATGTACTGTCAACTTCATACTTGTATCATATTCCTTCTGAAGTTGTTTTATCCTCTTTGTTATCATTAACCTTGTAAATTGGACCATTTCATTTTTCGTGCCTTGTTCTTGAACCTTATTCGCTCTAGTATCATCATTACACTCATTGCTTCTTTAAATGAAGCCTTGAATAGTGCATTTTGTCTTAACTTGATTTTCAGATGTTCAAAAACACTTTAACACTCTGGTCATTAATATCAGAACCTTTGTCTTTATTGATATCCCTGATTCGACCTTCTTGTTTATCTCTATTGAGACTTCTGATGTGATAGTCTTATAACCCTTAACGATACTTGTTATCTGATTACATAGTTCAAATTGAGCTTTTAATTCGAATATCTATTATTTTCATTACAGCTTACATTTTTCCATTCAATATCATAATCCTTGTTAAGACTCCTATTAGATTGTGCCTTGATGCATTCATTGAAAATACTTAATCGACCACTTTTTGGTTATATTATTTGAACAATCCTTGACTCGATCGACCTTTGAGGTGTCCTCAATACTTTATTTCGAAGTTATTTTTGCTCAGTCTATAAACTCAATTGTTTCATTTTTCATTGGCAAAATTTCTGGTTCAACTGCCCATTATGATCCTTATAGAAATTTATCCTTTCGGTGTTGGTTGATACTTTATATAACCCCTTTGCTAATATATGGTCGTTCTTGAATCGTCTCTTTGATTTCATATTATCGATATTTGTTGATTTCATTGACTGATCAAATGTGGTTTCGTAGGAGATCAATAATGGAAAGTAAATACAGTAAATGTGCTAAAATGCCAATGATAGGGTCAAATACTTATATTATCGAACGTGATTACAGTATAATTCGAGGTCCTATTTGGGCTTAATTAGATGCCGTACAAGCTAGAGACTAGCACACACTATATGATCGAAAGCTAAGCTTCAAATAGGCTTCGAGCAATAGCTCCGAATGAGGAGCACCTGGGGAATCGTGCGTTATTGACATCATAAATGCTTGTGGTATTTATAGTAGAATCGTTGTGCTAGCTGAACCATCTGCAGGGGCATATTTCTCGGCCCACAGGCCTGGGCCTGGGGTCGGCCCAACAGTAGAATCCAAGCATGAACCCCTTGGCTTGTGGTCGGAGTAAGATGGATAGCGTTTGGGGTCGGCTGATGTGTCTTCGAGGTCGGATATTGCGACTTCTGATCGTACAAGCCCTCCTAAAATAGAACCCACGAGGTCGGATATTCTGTTTTGTTTGCAATCTTCATCGATCTTCTTTTCGTTACCGTTATTCAGTTTGACCTTATTATCTATATCAATTGATGTTACGCTCCAAACACGAGTACGTAAACGCGCAAGTATACGGTCGTTACAAGTAATAAAGTGATAAGGAGTGTCGAACCCACGAGGAATTGTTCAATTAATTACCAACTAACGTCTTTTTACTTCGACTTAGATTTGTAGGTTGAATACGGTAAAGTGGTGGTGGTAATGATAATAGGACTAAGGTAAGGTGATTATGGAAACTAACACTTGACTTAATATATGTAAAGGCTTCTAGGATTTTACGTCACCTAGTTCGATTCAAGATAAATAACTCAACAATTAACAACTACACTTATGTTTGTTGTTCAAGATTTCATAAATTATTCATACGTATCTTCCGATAGCGTAGGAACCTACCAAAGCAGACTAATCCAATTTATGTCTAAAAGGATTAAGCCTAAGTGATGCATTAGTTCCCAAACCTTATTAGAACATGAAATGATCTAGGTATATTCATATCCTAAAATCAAATCACAACCTAGTTTTACAATCAAATCTTTAATCCACTATGCCTAGCAATTAAAGATCAATTCATTTCATCCTATGGTTGGCCTAACCACAAGTTGACAAAAGCTCAAACTACTTTAACAAACACTTGTAAGTATAGCAACAACCATTAATTCATCATTCAATCATAGATCAAACATAGTATCAATAAAACCCAAGAAAAGCGGAATTATCCACTCATAACATTAAATAAATCATCCAATACATTAATGAAAGCCATAAATGTAAATGAACAAAGTAATAAAAGTTAGAGTAAGCTTAGTGGTTGAGATTTTCAACAACTTCTCCCTCAAGCCTTCTTGTCTTCAATGGGGAGTTCAAGTGAGAGTTCTTCAATAAGGAGGCAAGATAATATATGTAAAATGAGATATGTTGAAGTTGTGAATGATTTCCCAACTTAACTACTAACCTAGTGAAATCTACAACCCCAAATGTTGAAGTCATATCACTCAACTCGTTTACACTTTACACTTATTTATATTACGAATCCGCTTACAAGGGTTGGATCACAGTTCACCAGAACCCTAGGCCCATAATTGAAAGCCCATTAACAATATTATTAATCTACATAATTAAAAAAAATAAAAATTCATGCGGGGAAAAGAGAAGGGGGGAAGGGAAAAAGAGTGAACTACTGATAGTGACGAAAAAGTACAAAAAATTGATCGGAAGGAAGATGTCGTTGGCGGCATTGGCGCTTCTGGTACGAAAAACTTCACGGGTATCTTCGATTGCAGACGGCGGCCTGTTAGGCCTCGGCGTTGCCTTTGTGGCCTACCGTTTCAGCCGCGAGTTCACCACCGCGTCATATGCCACCATCAAAATTAGCCACGCGCCATACGTAAAGCCATTAGACCTCAACTCTTTCCTTTCCGACGATAGTTATTCTCGCGGAAAGCTGGTGATTGTTAGAGGTACAGTGGAGGTGAAATCTATTGCCGTGAAAAGCTGGAGGAGTACTGGAAATGATGTCGTTGTCTCTCAATCTGGTGATAAAGGCGATATTTTGAAGAATATACAAAGTGTATGTTTCAATTTATTTTATGCTCCATATTTTTGTGTTAGTTCCGGATTTTTAATGGCGTTAAGTTGTATTAGCTTCATATGTTTAATTGCGTCAAATTGTATGTTTCAATTTTTGTATGTTATCTCCGTAATTTTAATGGCATCAAATTGTATGATATCTCCATACGTGTTTATAATTTAGTAATTCTATTTACTACCTAATATTGATGCCCAAGTTTTTGCGTAGGTTCTTAGAATGATTTTTTATAAGTCAAATTGGAAGTTGAAATTGTGAATGAAGAAGAAGGAAAATTGTAGGTTTGATAGAATGATGTTGAATTTTCGGTTCATATCCAATTATTGCCATTTTAAAAACTGTTAAAGATATAATGACTTGCTATTCACATTAATTGTGATCTACGGTTATTAAAATTGAAGTTCGATATTTAGTCTTTTATTATTGGCAAACATTTAGAATATATATTGAAGAAGAAATATGTCCATGAATTTTGTGTCATGTGATGCGAAATTGCGATTCCAATTTGTAGGACTTGCCATCTTGCTTCAGAAATTATGATCATGTTTCGTATAAATAAAAGTTGTGGAAAAGCAAAAAATAACAAATTATATTTCAATTGTGCCAATAATTTTTCGGTGTTCGGCTCGTGTTGTGAAATTGTGAATTGCTTTCTTTGAAAACCAATTTGTTCTAAAGTAAAACGACAACGCAAGATATCCATAACATATTGAAAGTTGGTCTATTACCCGAGAATCCTTCACTGCCATAATTCAATGATATAAAGAGAGATTTTCGCGATTACAGTCATCCTGCACTTAAAGAAAGAACCGACAACTTTTTCCTTTACACTAATTCTTGAAGTCGGGAACGCGAGAAATTGTTCTGTCTAGGGAGTTTCTATTAAAAGTCTACGAGGATACAACACTGAATTGACCAATTTTTCTAAATAACCATGATAGTATTCAATTATATCCAACTTGTCCAAAATAAATGAGTTTATAAAATCAAATCAAATGTGAAAAAAATTCAAAAAATCAATCCACTTTCAATTATCTAATTATGCAATTATATCACTCAACTTGTTTACACTTTACACTTATTTATATTACGAATCCGCTTACAAGGGTTGGATCACAGTTCTACCAGAACCCTAGGCCCATCATTGAAAGCCCATTAACAATTTTATTTTTCGGCATAATTAAAACAAAATTAAAAATTCATGCGGGGAAAAGAGAATGAGGGAAGGGAAAAAGAGTGAACTATTGATAGTGACGAAAAAGTACAAAAAATTGATCGGAAGGACGATGTCGATGGCGGCATTGGCGCTTCTGGTACGGCAAACTTCACGGGTATCTTTGATTGTAGAAGGCGGCCTGTTAGGCCTCGGCGTTGCCTTTATGGCATACCTTTGCAGCCGCGAGTTCAACACCTCGTCATCTTCCATAATCAAAATTGCCACGCGCCATACGTAAAGCCATTAGACCTCAACTCTTTCTTTTCCGACGATAGTTATTCTCGCGGAAAGCTAGTGATTGTTAGGGGTACAGTGGAGGTGAAATCTGCTGTCGTGAAAAGCTTTTGGAGTACTGGAAATGATGTCGTTGTCTCACAATCTGTTGATAAAGGCGATATTTTGAAGAATATACAAAGTGTATGTTTCAATTTCTTTTATGCTCCATATTTGTGTGTTAGTTCCGGATTTTTAATGGCGTTAAGTGGTATTAGCTTCATATGTTTAATTGCGTCAAATTGTATGTTTCAATTTTTGTATGTAATCTCCGTAATTTTAATGGCATCAAATTTTATGTTATCTCCATACGTCTTTATAATTTAGTAACTCAATTAACTACCTAATATTGATGCTCAAGTTTTTGCGTAGGTTCATAGAATGGTTTTTTGTAAATAAAAATGGAAGTTGAAATTGTGATTGAAGGAGACGGAAAATTGTAGGTTTGATAGAATGATGTTTAATTTTCAGTTCATATCCCATTATTGTCAGTTTCATAACTGTTAAAGATATAATGACTTACTATTCACATTAATTGTGATCTACAGTTATTAAAATCGAAGTTCGATATTTAGTCTTTTATTATTGGCAAACATTTAGAATATATATTGAAGAAGAAATATGTCCATGAATTTTGTGTCATGTGATGCGAAATTACGATTCCAATTTGTAGGACTTGCCAACTTACTTCAGTAATTATGATCATGTTTCGTATAAATAAAAGTTGTGGAAAAGCAAAAATAACAAATTATATTTCAATTGGCCAATATTTTTTCGATGTTCGGCTCTTGTTGTGAAATTGTGAATTGCTTTCTTTTAAAACCAATTGATTCTAAAGTAAAACGACAACGCAAGATGTCCATAACATATCAAATTTTGGTCTATTACCCGAGAATCCTTCACTGCCTTAGTTCAATGATATAAAGAGAGATTTTCGTGATTACAGTCATCCTGCTCTTAAAGGAAGAACCAACAACTTTTTCCTTTACACTAATTCTTGTAGTCGGGAACCGAGAAATTGTTTGGTCTAGGGAGTTCCTATCAAAAGTCAACGAGGATAGAACAATGAGTTGGCCAATTTTTCTAAATAACCATGATAGTATTCAATTATATCCAACTTGTCAAACACAAATGAGTTTATAAAATAAAATCAAATTTGAAAAAAAATTCAATATATCAATCCACATTCAATTATCTAATTATGCAATTATATCACTCAACTTGTTTACACTTTACACTTATTTATATTACGAATCCGCTTACAAGGGTTGGATCACAGTTCTACCAG
This sequence comes from Penstemon barbatus, assembly GCA_003313485.2. NCBI lineage: Eukaryota > Viridiplantae > Streptophyta > Magnoliopsida > Lamiales > Plantaginaceae > Penstemon > Penstemon barbatus. Next base: position 13,466,012 of record CM064880.1, read on the forward strand.
AACCCTAGGCCCATCATTGAAAGCCCATTAACAATTTTATTTTTCTGCATAATTAAAACAAAATTAAATATTCATGTGGGGAAAAGAGAAGGAGGGAAGGGAAAAAAAGTGAATTACTGATAGTGACGAAAAAGTACAACAAATGATCGGAAGTAAGATGTCGATGGCGGCATTGGCGCTTCTGGTACGGCTAACTTCACGGGTATCTTTGATTGCAGAAGGCGGCCTGTTAGGCCTCTGAGTTGCCTTTGTGGCATACCTTTGCAGCCGCGAGTTAACCACCTCGACATCTGCCATAATCAAAATTAGCGACGCGCCATACGTAAAGCCATTAAACCTCAACTCTTTCCTTTCTGACAATAGTTATTCTACCGTAAAGCTGGTGATTGTTAGGGGTACAGTGGAGGTGAAATCTGATGTCGTGAAAAGCTTGAGGAGTACTGGAAATGATGTCGTTGTCTCTCAATCTGGTGATAAAGGCGATATTTTGAAGAATATACAAAGTGTATGTTTCAATTTCTTTTAAGCTCCATATTTGTGTGTTAGTTCCGGATTTTTAGTGGCGTTAAGTTGTATTAGCTTCATATGTTTAATTGCGTCAAATTGTATGTTTCAATTTTTGTATTTTATCTCCGTAATTTTAATGGCATCAAATTGTATGTTATCTCCATACGTGTTTATAATTTAGTAATTCTATTTACTACCTAATATTGATGCCCAAGTTTTTGCGTAGGTTCTTAGAATGGTCTTCTGTAAGTCAAATTGGAAGTTGAAATTGTGATTGAAGGAGAAGGAAAATTGTAGGTTTGATAGAATGATGTTGAATTTTCGGTTCATATCCAATTATTGCCAGTTTGATAACTGTTAAATATATATATGTGTAATTTAATGACTTACTACTCGCATTAATTGTGATCTACGATTATTAAAATCGAAGTTTGATTTTTAGTCTTTTATTACTGGCAAACATTTAGAATATATATTGAAGAAGAAAAATGACCATGAATTTGTCTCATGTGATGCGAAATTGCGATTCCAATTTGTAGGGCTTGCCAACTTGCTTCAGTAATTATGCTCATGTTTCGTATAAATAAAAGTTGTGGAAAAGAAAAAAATAACAAATTATATTTTAATTGTGCCAATAATTTTTCGGTGTTCGGCTCGTGTTGTGAAATTGTGAATTCCTTTATTTGAAAACCAGTTGGTTCTAAAGTAAAATGACAATGCAAGATGTCCATAACATATCGAAAGTTAGTCTATTACCCGAGAATCCATCACTGCCATAATTCAATGAGATAAAGAGAGATTTTCGCGATTACAGTCATCCTGCTCTTAAAGGAAGAACCGACAACTTTTTCCTTTACACTAATTCTTGTAGTCGGGAACGCGAGCAATTGTTCGGTCTAGGGAGTTTCTATCAAAAGTCTACGAGGATACAACATTGAGTTAACCAATTTTTCTAAATAACCATGGTTGTATTCAATTATATCCACCTTGTTAGAAATAAATGAGTTTATAAAATCAAATAAAATTTGAAAAAAAATTTAAAAAATCAATCCATATTCAATTATCTAATTATGCAATTATATTACTCAACTCGTTTACACTTTACACTTATTTATATTACGAATCCGCTTACAAGTTTAGATCACAGTTCTACCAGAACCCAAGGCCCATCACTGAAAGCTCATTAACAATTTTATTTTTCTACATAATTAAAACAAAATTAAAAATTCATGCGGGGAAAAGATAAGGGGGGAAGGGAAAAAGAGTGAACTACTGATAGTGACGAAAAAGTACAAAAAATTGATCGGAAGGAAGATGCCGATGGCGGCATTGGCGCTTCTGGAATGGTAAACTTCACGGGTATCTTCGATTGCAGACGGCGGCCTGTTAGGCCTCGGTGTTGCCTTTGTGGAATACCGTTGCAGCCGCGAGTTCACCACCGCGTCATCTGCCATCGTCAAAATTAGACACGCGCCAGACGTAAAGCCATTAGACCTTAACTCTTTCCTTTCCAACGATAGTGATTCTCGCGGAAAGCTGGTGATTGTTGGAGATACAATGCAGGTGAAACCTGTTGTCGTGAAAAGCTTGAGGAGTACTAGAAATGACGTCGTTGTCTCTCAATCTGGTGATAAAGGCGACATGTTGAAGAATATACAAACTGTGAGTTTCAATTTCTTTTATGATCCATATTTGTGTATTAGTTCCGAATTTTTAATGGCGTTAAGTTGTATTAGCTTCATATGTTTAACTGTGTCAAATTGTATGTTTCAATTTTTGTATGTTATCTCTGTAATATTAATGGCATCAAATTGTATGTTATCTCCATATGTGTTTATAATTTAGTAATTCTATTTACTACCTAATATTGATGCTCAAGTTTTTCTGTAGTTTATTATAATGATTTTTTGTAAGTCAATTTGGAAGTTGAAATTGTGATTGAAAGAGAAGGAAAATTGCAGGTTTGATAGAATGATGTTGAATTGGCGGTTCATATCCAATTATTGCTAGTTTGATAATTGTTAAAGATATATCTGTGTAATTTAATGACTTACTACTCGCATTAATTGTGATATACGGTTATTAAAATCGAAGTTCGATGTTTAGTATTTTATTATTGGCAAACATGTAGAATATATATTGAAGAAGAAATATGTCCATGAATTTTGTGTTATGTGATGCGAAATTGCGATTCCAATTTGTAGGGCTTGCCAACTTGCTTAAGTAATTATGCTCATGTTTCGTATAAATAAAAGTTGTGGAAAAGCAAAAAATAACAAATTATATTTCAATTGTGCCAATAATTTTTCGGTGTTCGGCTCGTGTTGTGAAATTGTGAATTGCTTTCTTTGGAAACCAATTGGTTTTAAAGTAAAACGACAACGCAAGATGTCCATAACATATCGAAAGTTAGTCTTTTATCCGAGAATCCTTCACTGCCATAATTCAATGAGATAAAAAGAGATTTCCGCGATTACAGTCATCCTGCTCTTAAGGGAAGAACTGACAACTTTTTCCTTTACACTAATTCTTGAAGTCGGGACCGTGAGCAATTGTTTGGTCTAGGGAGTTTCTATCAAATGTCTACGACGATACAACATTGAGTTGGCCATTTTTTTCTAAATAACCATGAAAGTATTCAATTATATCCAACTTGTCCGAAATAAATGAGTTTACAAAATCAAATCAAATTTGAAAAAAAAAAATCAAAAAATCAATCCATATTCAATTACCTAATTATGCAATCATATCACTCAACTCGTTTACACTTTACACTTATTTATATTACGAATCCTCTTACAAGGGTTGGATCACAGTTCTACCAGAAATCTAGGCCCATCATTGAAAGCCCGTTAACAATTTTATTTTTCTGCATAATTAAAACAAAATTAAATATTAATTCGGGGAAAAGAGAAGGGAGGAAGGGAAAAAGAGTGAACTACTGATAGTGACGAAAAAGTACAAAAAATTGATCGGAAGGAAGATGTCGATGGTGGCATTAGCGCTTCTGGTACGTCAAACTTCACGGCCGGGTATCTTCGATTGCAGACGGTAGCCTGTTAGGCCTCGGCGTTGCCTTTGTGGCATACCGTTGCAACCGCGAGTTCACCACCGCCTCATCTGCCATCATCAAAATTAGCCACGCGCTATACGTAAAGCCATTAGATCTCAAATCTTTCCTTTCCTCTTTCCTTTCCGACGATAGTTATTCTCGCGGAAAGTTGCTGATTGTTAGGGTTACAGTGGAGGTGAAATCTGTTGTCGTGAAGAGCTGGAGGAGTACTGGAAATGATGTCGTTGTCTCTCAATATGGTGATAAAGGCGATATTTTGAAGAATATACAAAGTGTATGTTTCAATTTCTTTTATGCTCCATATTTGTGTGTTAGTTCCGGATTTTTAATGGCGTTAAGTTGTATTAGCTTCATATGTTTAATTGCGTCAAATTGTATGTTTCAATTTTTGTATGTTATCTCCGTAATTTTAATGGCATCAAATTGTATGTTATCTCCATACGTGTTTATAATTTAGTAATTCTATTTACTACCTAATATTGATGCCCAAGTTTTTGCGTAGGTTCTTAGAATGATTTTTTGTAAGTCAATTTGGAAGTTGAAATTGTGATTGAAGGAGAAGGAAAATTGTAGGTTTGATAGAATGATGTTGAATTGGCGGTTCATATCCAATTATTGCCAGTTTTATAACTGTTAAATATATATATGTGTAATTTAATGACTTACTACTCGCATTAATTGTGATCTACGGTTATTAAAATCGAAGTTCGATGTTTAGTCTTTTATTATTGGCAAACATTTAGAATATATATTGAAGAAGAAATATGTCCATGAATTTTGTGTCATGTGATGCGAAATTGCGATTCCAATTTGTAGGGCTTGCCAACTTGCTTAAGTAATTATGATAAAAAGAGATGTCCATAACATATCTAAAGTTAGTCTATTACCCGAGAATCCTTCACTGCCATAATTCAATGAGATAAAAAGCGATTTCCGCGATTATAGTCATCCTGCTCTTAAAGGAAGAACTGACAACTTTTTCCTTTACACTAATTCTTGAAGTCTGGAACGTGAGCAATTGTTCGGTCTAGGGAGTTTCTATCAAAAGTCTACGAGGATACAACATTGAGTTGGCCAATTTTTCTAAATGACCATGATAGTATTCAATTATATCCAACTTGTACGAAATAAATGAGTTTACAAAATAAATCAAATTTTAAAAAAAAATCAGAAAATCAATCCATATTCAATTACCTAATTATGCAATCACTCAACTCGTTTACATTATATCACTACCACCATCATTATATCACTACCACCATGGGAATTTGAAGTCTAGACGTGTTGCGTGGGATTCGTGGTATGAAGTACCGTGGGAATACGGTGGACAAAAACATTATATCACTACCACCATCATCACTATCAGAATCGAAATCAGAAGAGTTGTTCTCACTAGGATTATTCATCTCATTGGAAGATGAGCCATCACTATCATAATTTGAAGTCTAGACGTGTTGCGTGGGATTCGTGGTATGAAGTACCGTGGGAATACGGTGGACAAAAACATTATATCCCTACCACCATCATCACTATCAGAATCGAAATCAGAAGAGTTGTTCTCACTAGGATTATTCATCTCATTGGAAGATGAGCCATCACTATCATAATTTTCCATACCTAATTACTTCCAATAAGATAGATAAACTTTTTAATATAGCAAAAACATAACTAAGTAGTAAAACAAGTTTAATCACACTGATACTTGAAAAAGTTATGACGTAGATATCCAGGAAGCAAATAAGGTAAGTCAAATAGTTCACATACTCAAATAACATAAAATTATACGAAATAGTTCCTAATCGACAGTTACTCTAGGGGAGTGCCTCGACCCAAGCTCGACGCCTATCTTGAGTCATCTTAATAAAACAATCTCTGGTAAATCTATTACGTAACTCGCGCATGGCTTTCCAATATTGATTTTGATCTAGATCCACCATGTGCTCGAGCGCATCGATACATGCATCCACATCCTCTTTAGACCTTTTATTAATCTTATCTAGTTTTGCAACGTTAAGTTCAGTCCATGCATCCATGCCACGGTCGATGCTATTGTTGCTCTTGCTCTTCTTTGATGAGTTCCCAGTCGACATCCAAGAAGGTGTAGGACGATGAGAAATGTTGTCGATCGATGGATCAACATTAGGCACAAATGGCGAACCAATCTCATCATCGTTGACATCAATCGGAATTTGTGCTGAGGAGAAAGCAGATTCGCCTGTTGCTGTTTTATCACCCCACATATATGTACACTCATAGTAACGAGGCATAGGTCTCTTATTAAGACCAGCATCTTCCGGAAATTCCTACAAAATAGTAAATTTATGTAATTAGATTAAATATTTGCAAAATTAATTAAATAATATTAACAAATTAAATAATTACTTTTACCTGGACATGTGCTTGCCAAGCTCCATTATCTGGTGGATCGAATGTCCGGTTCTCCTCATTCCACCCCCAGCCGGTTTGTTTTTGCATTATTTCATGATAACGTTTCCATTGAGTTTTAATTCGCCTACATTTTCCCTTTAGCTCGACCAACGTATATGGACGAGGTAACGAAATAGGTGCCTTTGCATGAAAATTAACACTAATATCCTTCCAAACACTAGCGCTAAAATTAAGACCTAATAATCGACCACTCATCCATTCATGGTGCATAACATCTATAAAAGCCTCAACATTTGGTAATGGCCAGTCTGCTATGGCAGCCCTATCGCGCCTAACCCCATTGGGTTGCGCTTCGGATGGGTTCATACTTCCATAGTTATCCATCTAATATCATTTAATTCTCATAAATATACATTTCTTGTAGTACGAGAGAAATTAATTCAAAGGGTGTATATTTCTTACATTTCTTATCTTAAGAGAAATGTACACATTAAATTAAATATACATTTCTTATCTTAAGAGAAATTAATTCAAATAGAAATTAAATATACACATTTCACTTTAGCAGATCACATTTCTTATCTTAAGAGCAAACCTAAGAGGTAGGTGTATATTTGCTGTTCGGACTATTAAAAGGGTAATAGTGATAATATTAATTCAAGTCTTCTGATTTTAGTCACCGAAACTGATTCAAACAAATTGAGGGACCATGAAGGTAAATCTGCTTCTTCAACACTCACATGCAGAAAGCAAAATGAATACTACCATAGACCACAAAAATATGCAGATAATTTCATAAATAAATGCCATGAGTGTTGAAGAAAACCTGGTGACTTTTCTTTGTCGGCGAAGAATGGTCCGAACTGTCCGTAAACGAACCACAAGAAGCTGCTTGGGTGCTCGTGTGCAAAGAAGGCACAATAGTTTGAATTGTATCTGAAGAGATGTGTGTTAAGGTAGATGAAAAACAAGAAGACATTGAGATTAAATAGGCAAATTATTTCATACAAGAATTATCTACGTACCCTACAAGAATCAATTGATAAATGTAAAAAAAAAAAAGTTGGAGAGGAAATCAGAAGAGATGAAAGAGAAAAAAGTTGGAGACAGCTAGCATACAATTATTCTCAGTTTTTCAATCATCTATGTACACTAAATCAGAAGATATGAAAACTTAGATAAATAATTGGAGAGAAACAACTCTATGTGTAAGAGAAAGAAATAATATAGAGAGTCACGAGAGTTTGGTAATGAAACAAGTTGAGTGTTAGTTACAAGGAAAAAATGCAACAAATGTACCCTAATTAATTAGTGATTTTCGTTCCAACCTATATCACCTAGTCAATTTAGAACCGTAAATTTTTGACATGTAAAATATCACCCCACTTGCCACATAGATGCTTATAGTACACAATCATGCAAATCATAAATTGCAGTATATAAGATTGCAGAATTCGTCCAAAACTAATTATAAATTTGAATTTTTCATCCCAAACTAAATTAGTTCGTCGAATTTCGTCTCATAATTTGTCATTTGGCATGAATTTAGTCCATTATTAAATATTTAATTTTATGAATATGACGATTCATCTTTTACCTTTTTAAGGGACTAATGACAATTTATTCCCTATAATATTCATTATGTTCAATTTATCTCTTATAATTTCAAAGGAAGTAATTTAAGGTAAACTGAATATTATGAATATTACGTGGATGTAAATTATCATTAATTTTTTTTAATCGAAAAAAAATATTGATCTCATGAACCATGCATAATAAGTTAATATTTAAATATATATATATCACTTATAAGACTGCATGTGCAGAGAGCCAGAGCTATACATAAAAGATGAAGAGTAGGCGTGCATGTGGCATGTGCAAGTCTTGTCAACTCAATTACACATCATTTACTCACTTTGGCAGTACACCATGACTTGTCGGGCATTTATTCACTTTGGCAGTATTTGTTGACTTGTCCGGCGAAACATATTGGACCATGAGTTTCGTGGGAAATACTGGGCCAAACGTAATAATGATCCATTTTGGCCCAAATGTTGGGCGAAACATTTGGGCCAAAATGGATCCAAACAGGGCCAATAAATCCTCCACAACAGGCGATGAAAATGACGAGTGTGTTAATCCGAAAACTGTTGCTAAGTGTCTTTGGCCGGATGTGGGGACTTCTCAGGGGTCGAGCCGCACCAAATAATTTGAAAAGTGACAATGATTCTTGATCAACGAATTTTAAGTCTTGTTGGGTCTTCCAATATCAATAGGTTGATTATGTATATATATATATATATATATATATATATATATATATATATATATATATACTAATCCCAAACTTAACCCATATTTCCGTAAAAAAATACGAATTTTTCAAGCAAATCCAAAAATACTCACCCCATTAGATTATTTTAAAATTGGATAAGTCGAGTTTGAATTTTCCGAACCCAACCCCCACCCCTAATTATATAATCCGGAGTATGCGTTATTCGGGAGCATTGCACCGCAGAGCACCGTATCCATCACTTTATCTTCCTTGTTGGGGGTGTGGATAAGATAAACAAACCCCAATACCCAAAACTTCACAAACTAACTACAGTTATCACAATGTCAGTCTCTTATCTCTCCGCCACCATACCCACCACCTCTAAATCCCTCTCTTCCGCCGCCGTCTCAACTACCAAGCACTCCTCCGACCTCCTCCGCCTCTCTAAGTGGACATATATATATACTTATTGGAGGGTCCCATTGTCGTGCACTCCTCTGATTAGTATATATATATATATATATATATACTAATCCAAACTTATCCCATATTTTCGTAAAAAAAATACGAATTTTTCAAGCAAATCCAAAAAATACTCACACCATTCGAGTATTTTAAAATGGGATAAGTCGGGTTTGAATTACCCAAATCCAACCCCCACCCCTAATTATATAATACGGAGTATGCGTTATTCGGGAGCATTGCAGCACAAAGCATCGGATCCAACACTTTATCTTCCCTATTGGGGGTGTAGAAAAGAGAAACAAACCCCAATACCCAAAACTTCACAAACTAACTACAGTTATCACAATGTCAGTCTCTTATCTCTCCGCCACCATTCCCACCACCTCTAAATCCCTCTCTTCCGCCGCCGCCTCAACCACCAAGCACTCCTCCGACCTCCTCCGCCTCTCTAAGTGATATATATATATATATATATATATATATATATATATATATATATATATATATATATATATATATATATATATATATATATATATATATGTATATTTATATGTATGTATATATACACACACATTCTCCTAGTATATATATATATATAAATATTCATTATCAATCTTAATTACTTTCAATTTCCTTATCTTCGTCTTTGTTCCTCCCATTCTCCCAGGCATTTTCTTCTCCCGGATAAACACGCCCAGGAATAGTTCCAGCACCAATTGATCCTAGTTGTCTATGACTTTTTGACCAATGACTCATAGGACCTCTCTTGAAATTGTGTCTCTTAATTCCACCTTGAAACCCTTTTCCAATTGTAGTTCCTTAAACATTCACCAAATCGCCTTCCTCAAACATCTCCTCAACCACCAGCCGTTGATTTGGCTCAAATCCTTCAACTGATTGAAGCCTGAACTCCTGCAAAAAGGATTGAGAACCATATCAAGTTATTTGCTATTCAACTCAAGTTATTTCGAGCTCGATTTATTTAACAATTAAAAGCACAGATGTAAATTTACCCTCGTTTACACCCCTACCTGCAAATGCCGCAGAGGAATAAACATCTATACTATCTTTTGGATTTTTTGGTCCGGGAATTATGCAGGTTAAGAACATGTACGGCGTTGTCATACAAAGAATTCATTTAATAATCTTCAAACTTAATCTACATGTAAAATTGCCTATTAATCATACTACAAGTAACACTACATACAATATTAATATCAAGCATAAGAATCCTCAATTAGTTCTAATCACAACAAAAAATAACATAAAATTCTCAATAAATCATAATCATAATCCACAAATATTATTTTCAAATCACAAAGATTCCATTTTATATTCTTCACTGATTATACGGCCCAACTCCACTAAATTAATCAACAAAGAATCCATTTAATATTCTTCAAACTTAATTCACATGTAAAATTGCTTATTAATCATACTACAACTAACACTACATACAAAATTAATATCAAACAAAAGAATCCTCAATTAGTTCTAATCACAACAAAAAAAACATAAAATCCTCAATAAATCAAAATCATAATCCACAAATATTATTTTCAAATCACACCAAATTAATCAACAAAGAATCCATACTTAGTAGAGATTAAACAAAATATGAAAAGGAATAGAATAATTAACTTAAACTTACTAAAGTAATTTGAAATCAGGACATGCAGTTCAATTAAATCATTTCAAAATATTAAGGCCCCGTTTGGTTGCCAAGACTAGATTACCCTAAATTGGGCAGTTTATCAGGCCCATGCGACTATTTTTTTTATCTTAGACTGGATTTTAAGTTATAATCCAGTGTTTGGTTAATTTTTTTGGGCCATGACTAAGAAATGGTCATCAACCCATTAAATAGCTCATTTTACTGAAAATGACGAATTTTCCCCTAAAAATTAATGAATTGTATCTCATTCCCAAACGTAAACACATTGAAGCACACTCCTCTCTTCCTCTTCCATTATCGTGGCCTGCTGTCTCAATCCAAACTTGGGAATTTTTTTTCCATCAACGATTTTAGCTCAAGGAGTTCAATTATTAGTAATTAAGCTTTCAATAGAGCTGCCAACAAAAGGTATAACACTTGTAATTAATCACAGGTCTAAATCACATATGCATAAAACATGTCAAATAAAAGTTAAACAAACTCCAATCATAACATAGGCACTAAATAACTAAGTCCAAAATATTAATTCCTTCCATAGTAATAGCAATCCAAAGTATTTTGCTCATCAAAATAAAAATACCAACTCATTCATTAATTGGATATCTCATACCAGCTTCCCCCCTATGATTGATTGGATGAAGTTCAATTGGTCGTTCTCCGGCATAGATAGAAACAAATCCATGTAGTACGGATTTGATCCGATTTTGGTTATGACATAGAAATGTGTATCGGATGGTTCAATGTTGAACTTGACAACATTCTCGTACACTTGCTTAGCCAATGTGGACGTTTGGGGAGCCGATTGAGTAGGTGGAATAGAGGAATTTCCCTCTTTGTCAAACTTGGTAAGCAAGGGGGCAAACGTAGACTCCGCGCTATTAACAAGCGGTCCAAGTAGATGTTATCATCCCGGGAGATTCTCCACTTTTCCTCTTGCGTCCAACCAAACTCTTTGACTTTCTTTGTGGCAAAATTCATTCGATCAATCGGAGTTATACACGGATCTTCATCACCGTCCGTGCCTAAATTGACATAATCATGCATGTCTTCATAGATTGTTTCAACCGCCGATTTCTTTCCCTTATTGCTTGGTGTAGTGTAACGGTCATCATCCATGACCTCTTCAACCGCTGCATCTACAAAGCTTGTTGCACCTTCCCCGGTGGCCCTATTTTTCCCAAATATTTCGATCCAATCTTCGTAGAACGGCCAACTTTTTCCCTTAAAAGTTTTGGCTTCGGGATGAACAAAATTAAGAATCAATTAGAACTCAAAATCACTTGCAAGAATGCTTTTTAACAATCGGTAAATTATAATATTCATTACCCTCACGTAGTTATCCCACACGTCGGCATCATCAATGAGAATCTTTTTAGCATCATCATCCCATCCAAACCCACTTGTTCCTAGTATCCCAATAAGAATGGCATACCATTTTTTCCACACGGCTAGCTTTGAACTAATATGACGTTGATTTAGATCACCACCGGGGCACCTAACGGCCAACAATTTCTCCAAGGCACCAACATAACCGGGCTTGAAGGAATTATCCGCCCTCCAACCATTAGTAACTAGTTCCCACAATGAAATTATCAAAGCATCCTCTTCACGACGTTACCAAGTCCTACGTGATTGAGTTGGACCTTCCATTTAACGAGTAATGCAATACATTAATATACTTTTGCCAATTAACATTTTCATAGCCAACATAAATAGTAGTTCAAATAACATCACATAACAACAACTAAAGTAATTACAATTCATTGCAACACGTTAACAAACATATCACATTCAACACAACATTCGTCCAAACATGCTTTAATACAATCCCATAAGACAAACATTATAAAAATACTCCAATTAAAAATAACCGTTCATAAAAGTACACATAAAAACACAAATAACATAATCCAACATAAGAACATCCTTAACGGCGAGCAAGTCTCCATTGCCCGTACATTTCCCTTGCTAAACAGTCACGGAATCTTGACCAAGCATTAGAAGGTTCCACCGTTTCCACATATAGGGTGTTATCAACATTATCATCCTCATCATCACTTTGATATTGATCCTCCAATTCAATAGGATCAAATGCCATTTCACTCCTAATAAAATTGTTGATTCGGCAACAAGAAAGGATAATATGATTTTGGATCTTTAGAGGGTAAAAGGAAGGACTTCGCAATATTGCCAACGAGTTTTAATGTTTCCGAATGTACGCTCTATAACATTTATTGCGCGCGAATGCGCATGTTAAAATACTCGCGGTAGTCTTGGGGAGCTTGTTGACCTTGTCCCCTTTCTTTGAGATGGTAGCGAACACCTCGGTATGGTGTGAGAAAACCTTCTTCATTTGTGTATCCATTATGCGCCAAGTAATACGTGCCTACAACATATTTTAATAATATTGTCAATGAAATCTTGTGAAATATTGGTATATATTAATTTTTGGTTATACTTTAATAATTTACACAAAATATAGCTTTGGCCACCTTTAATCCATCGGGCCTAGTGATAGCATCTCTCAATATTCTACCATCGGCGGCGGATCCTTCTTAACCAGTCAATACATAGGTAAATAACATATCCTTATTGCAACAAGCTAATGCATTTGTAGCTATCTCACTTTTGCGACATCTATAACGCGGTCTATCAACCGCCAATGTACTAACCTTTATGTAAATCCCATCTAATGCACCAACACAACCCTAAACATAAAATACAATCATTAACACTTAAAAAGAGGTAAATATTTGGCTATAATTTTATTATTTACATCACAAGCGTACCGGAAAACATTTCCAAGTGTATATGTCACAATCGGGCCTAATAGGCTCAGGTGCAGCTACGAGGAGAGGATGAAGTCGTAAAACTGCCCTCAACACGCTATTGAAGCATTTGCTTACAGTTTCACCAGATCTCTTATAGTCGTGGCCAACTATTCTATTTTTCTTATGATGGGACAACACAGCTAAGAACATGGCTAATTGTTCGTGAACACTAACATATTTTGTAGGACATAATCCACCTCTAGCTTCAAGCAAAGCAGAAAGTTTAAAGAATGTGGCCCTATCCATCCGTAAATTCTTGCAACAGTCGACGTCATCACTTCCTATTAAACTTTCTAAATTCTCCGTAGTGTGAGACATTCTATCTATTATACTATAATGAACTCTCTCCTATTCAACCTAATATGTTCTTCTCTAGTTCTTTGCTCACGTGAACATAAGTACATATAAAGAAGAATGCAATATCGATATAAAAATTGATGAATTATAATTATAAGTAGTAACTTCTGACGACTGTTCATTTTCAGATTCTGTAAAACAAAAATGATATCAAAGTATTAAATGTCTAAACTTAAAATAAAATAGCTTAAATTATAAATAAACATTAAGAAGGTGGCTAAACTTATAAACCACTTTACACATCTAGCACAAACACCACTTTACAAGACACTAGACACTAAACCGTACTGTTATACATTTGAACATTTTCATGATTACGTCCACGGTTTGTGAACTACTATATTAGACTACAATATTAAATTAGTTATCTGTCAAATTTTATAATCAAGTGAAAAATGATTTATTAAATTAAGAAATTCCTCATTTATAGAGTATATGACATATAGTTTAAAGTAGTAGAAGCTGAAAGAAACACCAATCTATTTATTTATTTATAAAATTGCATTCTTTTGGTATATAATTTCTTCCTTAGACGATTCAACTCCCATTATACCATACAATACCATACCAGACTCATGGCTGAAGTTTTCATGGCCCGTCGTCTGTTGAAAGATTGTTGCATAGGAATGTTCTTTGTTCCTATTTTCACAACTTCAATTCTTTTTTTTTTGTCTACATAACTCCTACTTCAAAATTGTTGTACGATCATCCAAGCTGATGATTAATAAAACATCAATTAGGGTTCTTACCTTAACTTGATATCACCTTCAAAATGATATGGAATTCTTCAACTACAAAGAAAGAGGAGAAAGGGAAGACTGGTGATTAATAAAACATCAATTTTTCATACTAAAGAACTGAATTTGAAAAGAAAAAAAAAAGGTAAGAAGAAATCGCATCTGGGCAGCCGTGAAGAAAGAAAGTGGAAATGGAAAATGGTTTTATATATTTTAATTAAGAAAAGGACCATTCATGTAAATACATTAAAAGTACAAGGACAAGGTCACAAAAAAAATTGTCATCCCCCACTAATTTCAATCTCAGGGTTGGAGGCAGGATAAGAATGGTGGGATTAAGCTGATGTGGCACCTTAATCCCGGGCAGCCCACCTTTTTAATGTTGACAACCAAACTCCCAATTAAACCTGCCACGTCACAATCCAGGCCCCTAATCTTGTCTAATCTTGGCAAACAACTGGGGCCTAAGATGCTAAATATGACAATTCTTGTGCTAAGTACGCTTCACGGATAGAGCCCGTCTACTCTAGCTCTATTTTTAACCATGTATTTCAAATTGTGTAGAAACCTAAGTAGAATGAGTGCACATATATGAATAAAAGAATCTGGAATAATCATAACTCTCTTGAAAAAGTTAGGTAGATTTAGAAATTACCTCTCGAAAGGGTACATCCATCTGTATTGAACGCGATCGCATATAAGTTCCACGAATGGCAAGTGTAATGTCAAATGCTCCATTGAGTCAAAGAAAGCACCTGGAAATATTTGTTCCAACTTACACAAGATAACGGGAATATTTTTTTCCAATTCACGCAATTTATCAGTGTGCAATTCAGTCACGCATAAATCTTTAAAGAACAAACTAAGCTCAGTTAAAGGATTCATTTTCAGACAACAAAATCTCCAGTAACATTACAAACTAAGCTCAATTACACGAATACAATATTTGAAAACATCAACGCAATTAAAAAGAAAAGGAACAATACAAAGAAAAACTAACTTTTAGGTATATTTTTCCCAACAATCTTTGCAGTAGTAAGCGAAGAAGATTTCCAGGCTTACCAGGAACATCACCATTAATCATCACCACAGTCAAATCATTATCAATCTTAATTACTTTCAATTTCCTTATCTTCGTCTTTGTGCCTCCCATTCTCCCAAGCATTTTCTTCCCCTGATAAACACGCTCAGTAGTAGTTCCAGCACCAATTGATCCAAGTTGTCTATGACTTTTCGACCCATGACTCATAGGACCTCTCTTGAAATTGTGTCTCTTAATTCCACCTTGAAATCCTTTTCCAATTGTAGTTCCTGAAACATCCACCAAATCGACTTCCACAAACAGCTCATCAACCGCCAGCCGTTGATTTGGCTCAAACTAATTGAAGCTTGAACTCCTTCAAATATGATTGAGAACCATATCAAGCTATTTGATATTCAACTCGAGTTAATTCGAGCTCGATTTATTTAACAATTAAAAGCACAAATGTAAATTTACCCTCGTTTACACCTCTACCTGCAAATGCTATAGAGGAATAAACATCTATACTATCTGCCATCGACATCTTCCTTCCGATCAATTTTTTGTACTTTTTCGTCACTATCAGTAGTTCACTTTTTTTCCCTTCCCCCCTTTTCTTTTCCCCGCATGAATATTTAATTTTGTTTTAATTATGCAGAAAAATAAAATTGTTAATGGGCTTTCAATGATGGGCCTAGGTTTCTGGTAGAACTGTGATCCAACCCTTGTAAGAGGATTCGTAATATAAATAAGTGTAAAGTGTAAACGAGTTGAGTGATATTATTGCATAATTAGATAATTGAATATGGATTGATTTTTTGATTTTTTTTTTCAAATTTGATTTGATTTTGTAAACTCATTTATTTCGGACAAGTTGGATATAATTGAATACTATCATGGTTATTTAGGAAAATTGGCCAACTCAATGTTGTATCCTCGTAGACTTTTGATAGAAACTCCCTAGACCGAACAATTGCTCGCGTTCCCGACTTCAAGAATTAGTGTAAAGGAAAAAGTTGTCAGCTCTTCCTTTAAGAGCAGGATGACTGTAATCGCGGAAATCTCTTTTTATCTCATTGAATTATGGCAGTGAAGGTTTCTCGGGTAATAGACCAACTTTCAATTTGTTATGGACAACTTGCGGTGTAGTCTTACTTTAGAACCAATTAGTTTTCAAAGATAGGAATTCACAATTTCACAACACGAGCCGAACACCGAAAAATTATTGGGACAATTGAAATATAATTTGTTATTTTTTCCTTTTCCACAACTTTATTTATACGAAACATGAGCATAATTACTTGAGAAAGTTGGCAAGCCCTACAAATTGGAATCGCAATTTCGCATCACATGACACAAAATTCATGGACATATTTCTTCTTCAATATATATTCTAAATGTTTGCCAATAATAAAAGACTAACATCGAACTTCGATTTTAATAACCATAGATCACGATTAATGCGAATAGTAAGTCATTAAATTACACATATATCTTTAACAGTTATCAAACTGGCAATAATTGGATATGAACCGCCAATTCAACATCATTCGATCAAACCTACAATTTTCCTTCTCCTTCAATCACAATTTCAACTTCCAAATTGACTTACAAAAAATAATTCTAAGAAACTATGCAAAAACTTGAGCATCAATCGCTATTCCTGGATCCAGAGGGGAATACGTTCGATGGAATAATTTTTTAGATGTATTACCGCATCCACAAGGGTTAGGCCCACTTTTTACAGGTCAGTGGAATCTTTATGCTCAAAACCCCGATTCAAGTAGTCATTTATTTGGGACCTCCCAAGGAGCAGGAACTGCCATTCTAACTCTTCTTGGGGGATTTCATCCACAAACACAAAGTTTATGGCTGACTGATATGGCTCATCATCATTTAGCTATTGTATTGATTTTTCTTGTTGCTGGTCATATGTATAGAACTAATTTCGGGATTGGGCACAGTTTCAAGGATCTTTTAGATGCACATATTCCTCCGGGGGCAATTGGGACGTGGGCATAAAGGTCTTTATGACACAATCAATAATTGACATATACCCCAGTGATCTAATAAAATGAAGATGCTACAATGGGAATGGTCGGGATAGCTCAACCGGTAGAGCAGAGGACTGAAAATCCTCGTGTCACTAGTTCAAATCTGGTTCCTGACACATGGTTAATTTGTATGAGTTTTTTCTTTCGTTTATAAATTAATTGATATGAAGCGAGATCCAGGTTCAAAATGAATATGGATCATAATTAATAGATACTTTTATCTATCTCGCCGAGATAGACCCCATCTATCTATTTTATAGATGGGTAGAGTTTCTTAAATTGTTAAATAAAGTATCTAAAAGGAAATTCTATTTTCTCTTTTTTTCGTTCAAAAAAAAATGTTCCGCTTCGTCCACCACCGCACGCGCGGGGGCTTCCCTCTAAGGCGGAACGCTCCCCTGCCGATGTATTTTTACATCCCACAGCTTCGGCGGATCGCTTAGCCCCGTCCATCTTCGGCGCAAGAGCGCTCGATCAGTGAGCTATTACGCACTCATTAAAGGGTGGCTGCTTCTAGGCAAACCTCCTGGCTGTCTCTGGACCCCTACCTTCTTTATAGAATAACAAGCAGTAATAATATGAAATCGAAGAGACTTCTTCTGAACCTATCGCAATTCAATAATTAGGTTCATGGAATAAAGATAATGAAATATTCCTAACCCCTTATCAGATTAAGGTAAGTAGTTTGATTCACGAATTCACTACGAAGAAGTAGCTCGTGAAATAAAAAGGGAGTACAAACTCCGAACAAATGTAAAACTCAAATATTTAATGGTTAACTTTGTTGGAAAAAATGAGGAGTTTGAACTTTTTTTTCTAATTTGAGGGTATTAAGTGCTAATTTTGTATTTTCGGGTGCAAGTTGTTAATTTATTCTTAATTAGGGAGTTTTAAGTGCTAATTTTATTTGGGGGGAGGGGGGGTGGGCAAAGTGCCAAAGATTTACAATATAATTACCTGTTTTGCCCTTGAGTTTTTGCTTGAAAATAAAAGAGGGTGCAAAGTGCTGTATTTTTTATATTTCGAGGATGCAAAGTGCTAAATCTAAGATTCGAGGATGCAAAGTGCCTATTTCCTATGTTTCGGAGGTGCAAAGTGCAAAAAACCCACACCTATTGGAATTTAAATATTATAGCAACTAGTTCAAACTTCAAACTGGTGAAGAATCGCAAAGAAAATCTTTCCACCACCTCTAACTCTAATTGACTTCATATTAAAAAGTAATCGTGAAATTCGGGGTCCCAAATTCGATATTGACTAATTATGACGATATGTTTGTTACTACTATCTTTTCATGTGAATTTGTTGGCTATAAAATGTAAGAATGGTACGGTATGTGGGCATCAGTGATACGGACAGCCTGTTCATTAACTCTTAGTAAAGTGTGATTATGTAGAACGCGCGGAAAATGTTGGGTTTGTCACATGAGATGAGCTCATGCCAATTTTTGCCCCATGTTATTTGCATAATATTTAATTTTCTCCTCTGACATTTGAAAAAGAACACTTACCTCTTTATAAAAAATGAAAGCATCTATTTACCTTTTTCAACCAAATAATGTAATTAACTTGTCAAAATTGAAAGTGAACATGAATAATATTTTTGTAACATAGGAGGGTTGTAGTGCAACATTTATCGTAATACAATTGGATAAAATGCTACATTTATCACAACGTAAGGGGATAAAATATCACATTTATCATAATATAGGAGATAAAGTGTCACACATAAGAGCAATTTGGTCAAGTTAACTTTTTTTATTAAGTTTAAAAATATTAGGAAGACATTGTAAAGCTTTTTATAGGATCGCATAAAGGTAAATCACTCCTTTTCAAATCATAGTGGTGTAAATTGAACATTATGCATATCACATAGGGAATAAATTGTCATTACCTCCATGAGAACATAGAATAATTATTTTATAAGTAACATGCAAAAATACCCATGAATTATTTCTAATTGGTAGAGAACTCCTTGTATTATTTCTATTAGCGAAATACCATATTGTGTTAAAATTTTATGAGAATAAAAACCAAATGTTATCATTTTATTACTTCGTTGCATTATTTAAAAATTAAGAATTGGGCCAAGGGGGATAGGATTAATATTTTAAAAGGTATGGTGGTTATTGTCATTCTTAATTTTAAGTTAACGGGGGTTGGGGGAGGAGTGATTATTTAGTACAACCGCTGCACCACGTTCACGTCATCAAGTAAACGTGGTGCAGCCCACCAATACACTTGGGACATGTGGATTGATAATCCACATCACCCCATATTCTAGCCATGTTCCAAAAAAATAGGAATTCAAAAAATTGTGTTCACATTGCCAGAACATGGGTGATGTGTATTATTAATCCACATGTCCCAAGTGTATTGGTGGGCTGCACCACGTGTACTTGATGACGTGGTGCAGCGGTTGTACTAAATAATTTCTCGTTGGGGGAGGGGGGTGCAAAAAGAATTAAGTGAAGCATGGGCTTTTCAAAAAAATTAATATCTAGGGTATATTTGTCACATTCCTTATAAATTGTGAAAAATTATCGCGCTCATAGTAAATAGAGCACACCACGATCTTGAATGAAGGTAAACGTCTTTAACTTGTTAACACATAATATTATTTTATGATCAAAATATCATAGGGAATTTTCCGTCAATTAAAAATGACACAATGCGTATTAAATTTTGCATTTCACTGTTTTATCAGTAGAGCGAGGAATAAATAATTACATAACTAAAGTGTTTTGATCAAATGTTTTAATAGAATAAGGAACTAAAGTATATCATCCATTCTCGCTTAAATATTCAAGGATATTAAATTTCTTTTAGATACTATCCTTACTTGAGCAGTTGAGCTTACTTTTTTCACATAGTACATAAGCAATATTGATTACTTTTAATACACCCCCTTGGTTCCGCCCCTGTACATTAATTGCATCTCAATCATATATACTCTATGTTGCACAGATAAGGATACGTCGATACGAATACGATACGACATGGATACGGCAACGCGGATTTTTAAAAATTTACTGGATACGATACGATATGGATATATAAAGTATGATTTGACGCCTTACATTGTTCTTACCAATTGTGGTGACTTAGCAAAATTTAGAATATAAAATGTGTTGGATACGTCTAAATAAGTATCCGATACGTGTGTCTAACTTTTCTTTTTAATTATATTTATCGACACGCCTCGTGGAGTGTCGAATACGTATCCCACAAATATCCGAGGAGTATCGTATCCGAAAAGAATTCGACACGGCATTTAATAAATTTTTAAAGCATCCGTGCTTCATAGTCTATACTAGAAGAGATTATTTGGTATATTTGTTGGATTACGTGGTGCAATTTACAATAGTATTAGTATGATATGCTTTTCATTTTTTCTAACTTTATTGCAACATGCGTGCAGAGGATGATTAATAATTTAATATCATTATTCTATATTATCTTCAAGGATCAATGCTACTCTCAAACGTAAGATTCTGTTAGTGGAATATAGTCTGTAAGAGTCATTTAACACGAGGATAATTTCTTAATCCTTTATAAATTAGTTGTGATGTGATTTGATTTAGGCTTATTAATTTTTTTCTCTTTTTTCTATCAAAACATCATCACATGTCCACATTTATTACAATGTAATGTCTAATTACATCACCTTTAGTACCACTCATCATATATATATATATATATGTTTAATTATCTATTATAGTGCTTCGATTTCGTGTTCTAGTGGTCCTTCTCAAGTACAAGATATATTAGTAGTGCTTCGATTTCTTCTTATCGAACGGGATAGTGTATAGCTGTGAAAATCAAATGTTATTTAAATTTGATTTGAATATTTTATTAGGTTTGAGATTGTGTTAAAATTTCATTTGAATTGAATTGAACGTGCTTGAATCAAGCCCATTATGAATCTAGAACTCAACGAAATAGTCTATTAAATATTCTATCAAGCTTGAACAAAACTTTAAATGCAATCAAACGTAAACTAGAATTGAGCTAAGTAAAATAGTTTGTAATTATTCAGCTAATTCAAGATATCAAAAGCTATCCTATGTTTTTTTAGAGCAAAAAAGCAAGAAAAATGAATGATATTCCTCTGTGTTTTGTAAAATCTGCATAAAATTTTCTTGAAATTTTTATATTGCATCGAATCCCCTTATAATTTCAGAAATTCTGCATCTATATTTGAGGGAAAAACACTTCTGGTACCATAAAACGCGGAAAAACACATTTGGTACCATAATTTTCATGATTTTGACACATTTAGTCATTCCGTTAAATTTTGGACGGAAACTTCGCGCGTGACCGTCACGCGCCCGTTAAGTTCACGAGTTTTGCACGTGACAAATCGGTCAAAACACTTTTAGTCCCAAACTTTACCGCAAAAAACACATTTGGTATCATGCTTTGCAGAAAAACAGATTTGGTACCACAATTTACATACTCTTGACACATTTAGTGTCGCCGTTAAATTGATAAAAATCACATATAATGAACAGACAACAATTTCTCTAAAAGATTTGATAAAAATCTCAAAGTGTACTTAAATCTTGGAAAATATTCTTAACAAAAGTACCTTGGATACCTGAATTGGTGCACTTTGACTTGCACTTGTATCCATGGATCAAAAACTCATTTCGAATGTATGTTTCAGAGAGCCAAATATTGAAAACTTTTCGAGACTATTCGGAAATATTTCAGAAACACTAAGGAAAATTTGTAAAAAAAGTTACTTAATTTAGGAAAATAATTGAGTTTAAGGGAAATAAATAGTTTCGGAATTACATCATGTTTTCGTTTCTCCTGATTCAAAAATGAAAACTTTTCGATGTTTTCGATGGAAAAGATGGAACTTATGATTGGTGCTTGTATCAACATTGGAATACAAGTGCAAGTCAAAGGGCACCAATTCAGGTATCCAAGGTACTTTTATTAAGAATATTTTTAATGATTTAAGTATATTTTGTGATTTTTATCAAAAATTTTAGAGAAACTGTTGTCTGTTCATTATATGTGATTTTTATCAATTTAACAAGGACACTAAATGTGTCAAGAGTATGTAAATTGTGGTACCAAATCTGTTTTTCTGCAAATCATGGTGCCAAATGTGTTTTGACCGAATTTCTCATGTGCAAAACTCGTGACCGATTTGAACTTGACGCGCTTGACCCGAGCGTGACTGTCACGCGTGAAATTTCCGTCCAAAATTTAACGGAATGACTAAATGTTTCAAAATCATGAAATTATGGTACCAAATGTGTTTTTCTGCGTTTTATGGTACCAAAAGTGTTTTTTGGGGTAAAGTTTGGGACCAAAAGTGTTTTTCCCTCTCTATATTTCTTATTTCCATAATCTCTAAAAAGACTTATCAATCTTCTAAAATTTAAGCATAATCTTCATTTTATCTCTAAAAATTTTAACATTTTTTTTTTCTTTCAAATACACCAAAATTGAGAATACAATTAATATCCTAGAAAATTCTTGGAATCTCTATCCAAAGAAACACAGCCTCTTTTGTAAACAAACATTGCCATTATAAAACAAAATCAGGGAATTTACTTAGAGCCAGGCAACGACTTGGGCGAGCAAGTGGAGGTAGAGTGTAAGCTGCTTTTAATTTGTTGACCAAAGAGATGACCAGATTGGCAAATTGTACAAAAGTAAAAAATGGGACCACCACCTATATATATATATATATATATATAAATCCTGTGTGCCATATAGCTGTTCCCATTGGTTGAGAAGTAGTATCAGATATTCCCCTCATTCATTTATTTAAATCATTGTAATAGTTTAAATTTATTATAACATTTTTTTTAATAATAAAATTCTTCAAAAGATAGTAAATAGTAATAGAGAAGTCTTATTGACTATTAAAACTAATTTAATGCAAGAGTAGTGTAATTTGGCTGGTTATATATATATATATATATATATATATAATGTTGTTGCCGACATGGAAATTAGGAAAAGAAGATTTATTAGGTTTCTACAATGTCAAGATCGATTGATTTTTGCAACTTGGGTTTCCTTTTGTTTTCTACTCTCGTAATGTTGGTCCCAGCTCCTGAGCAAAAATTTCAAAATAGAGTACGTAGTTCAAACTTATTCAATCATTTGTTCACAATTTATATACATACATATACAGTTGATATACTAGTATAGATAAATTAGTGGAAAAGTACTAGTCACTCACTTGGATGGCGTGTAGTTTACTAGTTGAAGGATTGGATCATTATTGGGCTTTATTTTCAGACACTGGGCTTCACACACAGAGGCTTCAAATAACAGATTAATTTATAGTGGATCATTATTGGGCCTTAATGTTTTGCATATATTTTTAGATTCTGTTATGGTTATATTCACTAAAATGCAAATTTCATTTCATAGTTGTGCTTACAACAACAACAGGACCAGGACCATATTGGAAATGTGCAAATAAAATAAACGAGGTTGTCATCTAGACCTGCTGCATTTAATTTACAGGTAAATTGCTTCTTACCATGCCAACATTGTCAGGAAACGACCATCCCAAAAACATATATTTCTTCAAAAATAAATTACTTCTACAAGATAAATGAATCCCATATATATATAAATTAAAGATACCGTCAATTTAAATGGAAGGCTTTCCCGCGGGAATCAATTTCCTCTTGCAGTAGGTAGGTAGCTAGAGTACTGGTTTTAATAAGGGATAATCTTCCAGAAATTGTTCTTCTGACAGCGTGTCATCTTCTTCTTGAGGAGTCCACAAAACCTCAACTGCCTGCGACGACAAGAGAGGAAATTAAGGGGATGATATATATATATTCACTTGAGCAGTTAGTTAATCTTAATTAATTACTTACCAAAATCTTCCTTGAATGATGGATGGTTGCAAGCTTTAGTAAAGCTTCTTTCAAGTCTTTAATGTTATTGATACAACAAGGCGGCAGATCATTGTACATGTATTTGTGTTTGGGTCCTCCTTTAGCAGACACCAAGATTGTGACCTGATCAATTTATAATTAAATTACTGTCTGTATTTTTTAATTTAATCATCTCTCTCTAAAATATATGGTATTAATTTAGTACATAAATGAAGAGTAATAAAATCATATATATATTACCACAATGTACTCATTGCTACTCCCAATACTACTTGTTCTTAGTTTTGTTGACGTTTTCTTCTTCTTCTTCTTTATGTTGTTGAGGTTCACAAATGTTTCCTCATCAAACTTTTCACGTTCTTCAATGGAAAGCTTTTTGAATCTTGTCTCCCCTCCGTACTTACAGCAGACATCAACCTAGCTCTCGTCAATATTAAGAAATTTTAATGAATAAGCAATCTAAACAACAACATATCATATAGTACTGTATGTAAAAGAAAGGGGAAATAGAACAGTATATTTTTATTTTTTTTAATTTTTCAACTTACAGATGAATGGGCATAGATGCGATGATCATGATAGTTGAGCAAAGCAAGAATTGTCTCTGTAACAAATTAAATTAAATTGTTTAGTCGTCATAGCAATTACAACAAGATATATAAGCAATTACAACAAGATATATAACAAACAGTAGTAATTCATAGCCTCGATCCACATTAGATTAGACCTAATAATAATTATATGTTACTACGTACCGGTTAATACGTATTGTAGACCCTCTGAGGTGGATGTATCTGCAATTTCAGCAATACGGTTTAGATCTTTTTTAAGTGAACAACTACTCCTCAAGCCTGACAGGCCAACCTTAAACAACAAGAAATCAATCGATCAGGAAGAAATTTAAAAAAAAAAAAAATTAGTGAAGAATGTATTAATTAATAAAACTATGGTACCTGCAATTTGAGCACAGTGTTCTTGGTGTCATGATCAGTTAATAACCAAACAACAGTACCCATGGTTGTCCCGATAAGAAACATAATATATAAGTCATCCGTAGTCACAGATGAGTATCTTGATGAGGATGAGGATCTTGATGACGATGATGATGATGATGATGAAGAGGAACTACTTCCACCCATTCTCCCACCAGAAGCCGCCCATACAGAAGAATTGGGATCATACATAAAAAACAATAACCCAGCAAAAATTGCACCTACAACGGGTTTTCGCAAGGATCTTACAAATCTTTCAGCCAGAACCTCAAATGAGTTCAAAACTTTACAAGGTGACAAACCCGCGGTCTTCACGCTTAGGGCTTTGAAATTTGCATTATAAATTTTTAATGGAATAAAGGAGGAAGAATTATTCTTAATGGAGTACTGGGGGCACTGATTATTCCATTTCAGCAGATTTGGTTTCAGTAACAGAAAATTTGTGGCGGTGGCCATGGCCTCCTCTACTTCTACCTCAATTAACCTAGGTAGCTAGGTTACGTTTTTGTGGGGTATTTATTATTTATAAAGAGAGAGGAGAGGGAGCTAGAGTCCATTCCATTCATCTATATATTCTTCATCTAGGCCTGTCAATTGGCGGGCTAGCTTTTACCCAGTCCACCCCAATGTTTTCAGAACCGGACCGGACAGTGAACCGGTGAGCCAACTGGCCACTGGTTTTATCGGTCGAACCGGTCGGACCGCTGGTCGAACCGGATGACGTCATAATGATATATTATTAATTTTTAATAACTTATTATATATATCATATTCCAACATAAAATAATAGACACAAATGAACACTTAATCAATGAATTAATTTTGTCCAATGCATAATTAAAATTGAAAATAAAATCATAAGAGTTACAACTTACAACATAACAAGTTTAAACTTTAACCGAAGTAAAATCACACATAGATCATAAATAAAAGAGTATGACTAATTAAAACAACATAAGTTCAAAATAAACAATCAAACATTCAATCATTAATCTTCATCAAAAAGAACATTTCTTTGTTGTCTTAGGAGACGGGAGATATCACCGTCACTCGAGCTTGAGGTCAAATTACCAAACGCCGACAAATCAATTGGATCATCTATAATATTCATATCATCTACTTCATTACTTTCACAATAATTTCTTTTTTTGGGATGGATAAAGTGTAAACATAGAAAAAAAATTAACACCTTAAAGTCAAAGAATAAAATAACTTAGTATCTACCTAAAAATATTTTTCAATACAATATAATTGGTTAACGATAATATCAGAGCAGTAATTGTTGTTGTTATAGCACATATTCTTATTGTCAAATTTACCCTTCACTAAAAGAGACATGTGGCCCATCTTTCACAACCTCTACTTTTGTCCTTTTAAAGCAATTCTTTTTCAGTCCTCTTTAGTTTAATTCGGAACAATTTCACAAATCATATTTTCCCCCAAACCAGTTGCTTTTCATTGGAGTGCAATTTTACTGATATGTGCCGATTCATTTCAATACAAAAATTGATAATATAAAATATTTTCAATTTGTAACGACCCTCTTGTATTTTTGGTATTTTTTTTAGTAATTAATTCACACAAATTGTAAATTAAACAGTACTTGAAAATTGAAGAATATTGGGGAAGAACAGAGATAAATTGGGAAACAAGATAGAGAGAATTAGATGAGAAATTGAGAATTATATTTTGCTGAATGCCTTACGTAATACAGGATGTTGCTATTTAACCCTATTTGCTGCTACAAAATTAATAGTAAATGACATGGTAAATAAATTTGTGTCCAACAACTATTGTGTAATTTAATTGACTCAACAGCCCAGCCACTTAAATGATCCAACGGTCTTGATCTCCTTTGATAATTCTGATCCAACGGCCACAATACTTGGATGACTTTTAGACAAATCAATTCCTGCATCTAATTTCCCCATTCACACGACTAATCTCCTTCTCCAACCATTTCTTCTTCATTCTCTGACCTTCCTCCATTTTCTTCTTAATTTCTTCTTCCAAAGCCTTAATAGCCATAACAACACAATTATTGGTGTCTACCTTAATGGCAGGCCGTAGCAGGTGAGATGAGATTTGAGGAAAAGATTCAATATTAACAAACAAAGATTCAAGAAAAAGTAAAAGGTTCTTACCTTCTTTGAAGAAACCTGCCGCCGACTGCTCTCCCTATTTCAATTTCAAATTGTGCAGTTCAGTTCAGTTTGTCCCGTAACCCTAAGTCTAATTTTTTTTTTTTTTTTTTAAAAGTGTGAACCGCGGTCCAAACCGGTTCGCCGGTTCACCGGTTCACCGGTTTTGGACCGGTTCAACCCGGTTTCAACTGGGTTTTAACTTAAGTGGTTTTAGGGTGCTGACCGGACCGGATTGGTCTCCGGTTCGCGGTCGAACCGGTCGGACCGGCCGGTCCGGTCCGGTTTTAATAACATTGGTCCACCCTAATACAACTTAATTAGGGTTAGGGTTATATTGACACACAGATAACAAATACTACTTTATATAGTAAAGGATTAATTGCATTCACCCCAAGTGCCACCCTTGAACCAAATTATATATATATATATATATATATAAAAAAAAAAGATACTTGTGTATAATGATGCTATTGCGTATTGAATAGGTCCAAATATATATAGTTAATTATCCAAAAAAAAAAAAGAAAGAAACAAAAGGTAGGTCCAAATTAAATCCCCCCTAGCTATCATAAATAAACTATAGAACAATGTTATTAAAATCGGACCGGACCGGCCGGTCCGACCGGTTCGACTGCGAACCGGAGGTCGGTCCGGTCCGGTTTACCCCTTAAAACCAGTAACTTCAAAAACCAGTTTGGACCGGGTTGAACCGGTCCAAAACCGGCGAACCGGTATGGACCGGTTCAACCCGGTTCCAATTTTCCTTTTTTTTTTTTATTTATTTTTATTTTTTTAATATTAAAAATAAACTAGAAATTCTTGTATAAGGTGGGAGTTGAACACCTAACCTCTATGATGAAACATGACTTCCTTACCATTTGAGCTACACCATTTTTGTTGAAATTTTAGTACAAATTAAAATCTATAAATTCTAGAAATTTGTAGCCAAATTTATTTATAAATTAGATAATTAGCTCAAATAAATATTTCACACATTATGAATGAAAATTAATACTCAAATAATAGTTTTTTTATTAAAATTCATTCTATAAAATATTATTTTCAATATTCTTTTTAGGATAAATAGTCAAATCGATATAATATGTAAGTTTGACTTTGAATATTAGACTTTTATACATAACCATATTTTAAAATTTATGAATATCTTAGTTTGTTGTATTTTTAACTTACACTTTTAAATTTTTAAAAAGAAATATAATCATATTATATTTATATGAGCATACAAATTAGTACCATATTACCGTTATGATATAAGTTAGATAAATATTATATGATTTAATTTTAGAATATTATAAATTTTTTTATATTTTT
Organism: Penstemon barbatus; assembly: GCA_003313485.2. Classification (NCBI taxonomy): domain Eukaryota; kingdom Viridiplantae; phylum Streptophyta; class Magnoliopsida; order Lamiales; family Plantaginaceae; genus Penstemon; species Penstemon barbatus. The sequence goes on from CM064880.1 coordinate 13,494,749, forward strand.
AATCAATTGTATGATAATGTTTAAATTTTATGCATATTACATATACTTTAAAATTAAATATATTTATTACATAATTATGATGTCATCCGGTTTGACCAGTGGTCCGACCGGTTCGACCAGTAAAACCACTAACCAGTCGGCTCACCGGTTCACTGTCCGGTCCGGTTTTAAAAACATTGCTATAGAAACATAATGTTACCTGATTGAAGTAATGTCCGAACCATTATGTTTGGAGGGAATTTCACTTTTTATACCAAACATTTACCTACTTTATACATTTCATACCACACCTTTCATAATTGCACATTTCATACCAAAATCAATCAACCTTTTTCAATTTACATACCACCGTTAAATTTTGGACGGAACTGGACACGTGCGCCGCACGTGTCCGTTAACTCTAAAAAAAAAAAAAAATAAATAAGAGTTCTGAATTTCACTTTTCATACCAAACATTTACCTACTTTATACATTGCATACCACACCTTTCAGAATGACACATTTCATACCAAAATCAATCAACATTTTTCAATTTTCATACCGACGTTAAATCACAAAAAAAAAAAAAAAACCTCGCGGGCACTGTACTACCACATATGCTATTCTTAATTTGTGGAAACTGTAAAAAATCATATGTTAGATGACATTCCCGTTTTTTTTCCGAAAGGGTAAGTATCTCAGGTTTGTCACTTTTTTATAATTAACCCCTTGCCCCCTAAAATGATCCAATTTTATCCTTGGGTGTTATTAGTACTAATAAGTATGTAAAAAATTGAAATAATTTTTAAATTTATGGGCAATTATATATTATATCAATTAATGAATATGATGATTTTGAATTGAAACAGTAGTACCACATAGGGTCTTCTCAATTTGAGGAAACCGTAATAAATCATATTATCGATAACATTCCTACTTCTTTTTCGAAAGGGTACAAAATATAATAAAATACGGTCTTCTCTATCTATGAAAATCATACACAATCATAATTTTGTAATTTTTCTGCCAAATTTTTAAGTATAATTCACAAATATAACCCCTCGTGTTTTTCACTTTCTTATAATTAATCCCTTGCCCCTTAAAAACCCCTGTATTATTGCAAAACACCCCTGTATAATTGCAAATACCCTTGTACAATTGCAAATACTCCCCTGAGGGTTTTTTGTTTTGTCACAACCAATACGTGGGGTGTATTTTTGTAAGTAGGCCTTTTCAAATTTACGATTTATTATGGTTTCCCCAAACTGATCAGACCATATTTGATATTTTCAGAAAAAAACGAATGGTCAAAATTGTAAAATTTTAGGGGCAATGAATTAATTATAAGAAAGTGACAAACACGAGGGTTTTTATTGTAAATGAATTATACTTAAAAAATTTGGCAGAAAAATTACAAAATTATGATTGAATATGATTTTCATTGATAGCGAAGACCGTATTTTATTATATTTGTACCCTTTCGAAAAAGAAGCAGGAATGTTATCGATCATATGATTTATTACGGTTTCCTCAAATTGAGAAGACCCTATGTGGTACTACTGTTTCAATTCAAAATCATCATATTCATTAATTGATATAATTTATAATTGCCCATAAATTTAAAAATTATTTCAATTTTTTACGTATTTATTAGTACTAATAACACACAAGGGTAAAATTGGATCATTTTAGGGGGCAAGGGGTTAATTATAAAAAAGTGACGAACCTGAGATACTTACCCTTTCGAAAAGGAAACGGGAATGTCATCTATCATATGATTTTTTACAGTTTCCTCAAATTAAGAATAGCATATGTGGTAGTACAGTGCCCGCAAGGTTTTTTTTTTTTTTGTGATTTAACGTCGGTATGAAAATTGAAAAAGGTTGATTGATTTTGGTATGAAATGTGTCATTCTGAAAGGTGTGGTATGCAATGTATAAAGTAGGTAAAGGTTTGGTATGAAAAGTGAAATTCAGAACTTTTTTTTTTTTTTTTTTTAGAGTTAACGGACACGTCCAGTTCCGTCCAAAATTTAACGGTGGTATGTAAATTGAAAAAGGTTGATTGATTTTGGTATGAAATGTGAAATTATGAAAGGTGTGGTATGAAATATATAAAGTAGGTAAATGTTTGATATAAAAAGTGAAATTCCCTCATTATGTTTGTGGGTAAAGCCAAAAATAGATCGATAGCTTGGAAAAATAAACATACAAAAACTGGCAGGAGAGGAGACCATTAATTAATTATGTTATTTGATTAATTAATTGTAGTGCATCTAATTAATTGTAGTGCATCTGTCTATTCATCTTCATTTTCATCATCCGTTGTAGGGGGTTCTGGATATGTCTCTTCCACAACTTCCCATAGATCTTGTGAAAGAAATAAGGTTTCCATTTGACTACTCCAATAATCAAAGTGTTCTCCTTCAAAGATTGGAACTTGATTTGGAGTGTAGGAAAACATGGTAGGGACTTGATTTGATGACATTTTGTAGAGATGGGAAAAATAGGAATATAGTTTCCAGCTCTAGATACCAAAATTGTTGGGGATTGAAGACAATTACAAGAACTTTGGTAGAAAATTTATAAAAGTAGTGCTGCTGCACTTATAAAATATTCTCTTTGGAGAAATGTGTTTACAAATTATTCTTGAACTTGACTTATACAAAATGATAGAATGCAAAGCTATTTATAGAAGAAGTCCTACATGAATCTACCCGAGTACATGAACTAGAAATAAATGACATACTCATCACTTAGGCAATACATGAACCTAGTGAAAATTAATATAATTCATAATTCAAGTATGGAACTTTCTATGACTCTTTGATTTATTTGACTAAATAAATGTAGTTTATTATTATATTATTACAAATTATACTTCCAATAGTCAATGTGAGCTCTTGGAGAATATTGGTTAGTTGTCCCTAGAGTAACTTTATTCGTTGACCGACGGATCGTCGGATCAATTAGGCCGACTTTTGTCCCTACTTCATGGGTGGATCTTGCCGTCAAGCTCCCTCCTGACTTAATTTGTACTATCAACACATTTTAAAGTTGGAAAAATTATTACATACCACAAGAGAATTCTATATATTTTTCTCTGTTTTTGCGACTAGTTGTTTTTGTTCTCTTTTCCACATTTTATTTTTCGTAGACAACAAATTATTCTTTTGTATGTGAGACAACGATATATTTTTCGTATGGTAAACAACTTTTGTTAATTTTTCTCTTTAGTAGGGAATTACGGGACTAGCTAATTGCTAAGTAAATTCGGGATATATATTTTTTTTTTTTTGGGAGAGCAGAAACATTAGGGTTAATTAATGAAATTTTAATTGGATGATGTCGAGAATAGGAGGAACAACAACCGTATCAACCACGAGACCTTCACGTGCGGCCAGCGATTAGCTTTCTTGCTCGGTTGCTCCAGCTTTGATGTCATTATGCATGCATGCTTATGCGTGCAGATTTTATTGAATACAGTACTTAATTAATCAGCACAGCTATTCCATGATCTAGTTGAATTTCCAACAATTTTGGGTGACCAACTCGATCCATTTTTTTAAATTTATTCTGCATTATTCAAGCATATAAATTGTGATTTATTACTACCGATTTTGCTTCTAGCTAGCCAGCTTCTAGTTAATTGAGAATGATTTAATTGGAAAAAAAAAAGCAATAAATTAAGCTAACATATACTTATAATGATAATGATAGAAGGGTTAAATACAGTTTGCTCCCTTAATGTATAAGAATGATATCAGTTAATCCCTTAAAGTATTAATTGTAACCAGTGTTCTTAAAACCGGACCGGACCGGCCGGTTCGCCCGGTTTAACCGCTAACCGGTCTCCAGTCCGGTCCGGTTTACCTCTAAAAACCATCTCTTAAATTAACCGGTTTGAACCGGTCAAAACCGGTCCAAAACCGGTAAAACCAGTGAACCGCCGGTTTTAGTGAACCAGCGGTTCACTTAAAAAAAAAAAAAAAAATTGAAAATCTGAAAATCTACTTAGGGCACGCTTTCTCAATCTGAAAATCTGAAAATCAAAGACCAGTGAACCGCCGCTCAAGTTCTTCTTCTTCTTCTTGCTTCTTTTTCTTCTTGCTCATCTTTATTGTTTTAACCCAACTTTGGAGGTAATTGTTTCTTTGTCTCCATAAGGAAATCCAGAAAAAGATGAATAGAGAGCCCTCAGTCATCTCAGCTCCGTCACCACCGTATTGGCCGCCGCTGCTCTCATCGCCATCGCCATGGCCATTTTTGGGGTATAGGTAGGGTTTTGATTTAAGCTTAAGCCGACTTTGAGGGTTTCTGGAGTTCTGGAGAAAATAGGGTGGTGCCATGGTGGTAGTTTAATACTCAGTAGTTTTTATTATTAAAAATGGGCTTATGTGAAAATGGGCTTGCTTAACCCAGATGTAACTAAATATTGTCAAGTTATTTTGATAAATTAAACCACATATATAAATTGAATTTCTTGGAAAATATATTGAAAATTAGTTTATTATGTTGGTGATTCTTCTCCAATACTATGAATTTTAATTTAGTTATATAATTATTACGTCATAACGGTTATAACGGTTGAACCACTGGTCGAACCGGTTCGACCAACAAAACCAGTAACCAGTTGAGATACCGGTTCTGTCTCCGATCCGGTTTTGAAAACACTGATTGTAACACTTACTCCTATCTGCTATAGTTTTGTAGTATATACCGCTTATTTCATAAATTAATAATAATTTATTTATTAATATATCAAAATAAAATTGTATTTATATTAATTATGAATCCATTCATCCACAAAACAATAAAAAAAAATTCTTCATTTCATCTCATTTTTTTACAATCGAAGGAAACAAAAGAAATGAAGAACTTGAAACAAAATATTGTTTGGTGGATGGATGGATTCATTATTAATAAATATTTTATATTTTGATAAAGAAGTGAAAAAATTAAAACATAATATTATTTGATGTTAAACTTGAATTTTGCGAGAAAGAATTTAAAGGAGAATTACTCAACATTTTGAATAATAATTCATATCGAAAATATGAATTATTAATTGTAACACTTACCCTCTCTCTGCTATAGTTTTGTAGTATATATTTTAAAAATATCCCCGCTTCTTTCATAAATAATAATTTATTTATTAATATATGAAAATAAAATTATATCTAGATTTATTATGAATCCATTCATCCACAAAACAACATTATATTTTATTTTCTTCATTTTTTTTGTTACCTTCCATTTTTCTTAAATTTTTTTCTTCATTTTCATCTCTTTTTTTTTACAACCAAAGGAAACAAAAGAAATGAAGAAATTGAAACATAATATTGTTTGGTGGATGGATGGATGGATTCATAATTAATAAATACTTTATATTTTGATAAAGAAGTGAAAATATTAAAACATAATAATATTTGATGTTAAACTTGAATTTTGCGAGAAAGAATTTGAATGAGAATTACTCAACATTTTGAATAATAATTCATATCGAAAATAAATGGGATAATTATCACCAAATAAAAGCTCAGAAAAATATGAAGAAAAAAGTGAGATAGAAATTAAAAAAATTGAGACATAAAATAAAGGAGGGAAAAACACTTTTAGTCCCAAACTTTACCCCAAAAAACACTTTTGGTACCATAAAACGCAGAAAAACACATTTGGTACCACAATTTTCATGATTTTGACACATTTAGTCATTCCGTTAAATTTTGGACGGAAATTTCGCGCGTGACCGTCACGCTCGGGTCAAGCGCGTCAAGTTCAAATCGGTCACGAGTTTTGCACGTGAGAAATTCGGTCAAAACACTTTTGGTCCCAAATTTTACCCCAGAAAACACATTTGGTACCATGATTTGCAGAAAAACAGATTTGGTACCACAATTTACATATTCTTGACACATTTAGTATCCTTGTTAAATTGATAAAAATCACATATAATGAACAGACAACAGTTTCTCTAAAATTTTTGATAAAAATCACAAAATATACTTAAATCATTAAAAATATTCTTAATAAAAGTACCTTGGATGCCTAAATTGGCGCCCTTTGACTTGCACTTGTATTCCAATGTTGATACAAGCACCAATCATAAGTTCCATATTTTCCATCGAAAACATCGAAAAGTTTCCATTTTTGAATCAGGCGAAACGAAAACATGTAATTCCGAAATTATTTATTTGCCTTAAACTCAATTATTTTCCTAAATTTAGTAATTTTTTTTACAAATTTTCCTTAGTGTTTCTGAAATATTTCCGAATAGTCTCGAAAAGTTTTCAATATTTGACTCTCCGAAACATACATTCGAAATGAGTTTTTGATCCATGGATACAAGTGCAAGTCAAAGTGCACCAATTCAGGAATCCAATGTACTTTTGTTAAGAATATTTTCAAAGATTTAAGTACATTTTGAGATTTTTATCAAATCTTTTAGAGAAATTGTTGTCTGTTCATTTTATGTGATTTTTATCAATTTAACTGCGACACTAAATGTGTCAAGAGTATGTAAATTGTGGTACCAAATCTGTTTTTCTGCAAAGCATGGTACCAAATGTGTTTTCTGGGGTAAAGTTTGGGACCAAAAGTGTTTTGATCGATTTGTCACGTGCAAAACTCGTGAACTTAACGGGCGCGTGACGGTCACGCGCGAAATTTCCGTCCAAAATTTAACGGAATGACTAAATGTGTCAAAATCATGAAAATTGTGGTACCAAATGTGTTTTTCTGCGTTTTATGGTACCAAAAGTGTTTTTTGGGGTAAAGTTTGGGACCAAAAGTGTTTTTCCCTCTAAAATAAAGAAAACAAATTGAAACATAAATAAAGAAAAAATTGAGATGAAAATAAAGAAAAATTTGAGACCATAGAACCGAACGAAAGAAAATAAATGATGATAATGTTGTTTGGTGGATGAATTGATTCATAATTAATAAAGAGATAATTTTATTTTAATAAATTACTAAAAAGATTATTATTTATGTAAGGAGTGGGGTATTTTCGAAACAAAACTATAAAATTATAATAGAGGGGATAAGTTTTACAGTTAATACTTTAAGGGGTAACTTATATCAACCCATAAATGAAGGGGGAAAACTGTATATAGAATGATGATGAACATGAAACTATACCGTAAGTCTAGCTATGAGCTAAGTATAATAATAAGTAACTTAATTATTTATAAAAAAAAGGTTTACATGTATAATTTCAACCCAATGTCAACTTGATCGCACCTAAGTTATTCGCAAAGTACAACACATTTATGAGATTGTATAAGAGAAAATTTCACTTTTCATACCATAATTCAATCTACTTTAGGGATTTGATACCACAACTTTTTCTATCGACATATTTGATACCATAACTCAAATCAACTCGACACATTTGATACTTCCGTCAAATTGGAAACGAAATTGTCACGTGATTGTCACGTGGCCGTTAAAACTTTGCACATTTGATACCATAACTTATGTTGACTGATAATTTTACCCTATAACATTTCAGGTTACCAAAAAAGCCCCACATCTCCAAATTTAGTGACAATTTTATTCCACATTGTTGTCAAATTTCCAAATTGACTCGGATAAGACCACGTGCTGACCAATTTAGAACTTTACACATTTAATACCATTATTTATGTTGACTGATAATTTTACTCCATAACATTTCAGGTTACCCAAAAAAGCCCCACATCTCCAAATTTAGTGACGATTTTAATCCACATTGTTGCCAAATTTCCAAATTGACTCGAATAAGACCACGTGCTGACCAATTTAAAAAATTTTACTTATTTTATTTAAATAACTAATTTAATTTATAAACAATATTAATAAATTAAATAATACATTAAAATAAACATCACCAAAATTAAGAAAATATATTATTTTTAAATATAAAATTTATATAATAGAATTAATATATTTAATATTTATTAAAATAATAAATTATATAATTTAAAACTATTTAATATTTATTATAATATTAAATAATAAATAATTTTAATTTAAAAAAAATCCCCACCCCACCCACCACCTCCCCCCTACCCCCCCCCCCCGGATTCCCAGGCCGCCGGCGGCCTGAGTCTTCTGTCCCAGGCCACCGCCAACCTGGGTTCTTCGATCCCAGGCCACTGTCGGCTTGGGATCTTTGAAGACCCAGGCCACCGGCGGCCTGGGAATCAGGGGATAGGGGGAGGGGTGGGTTGGGTTGGGTTGGGTTGGGTGGCGTGGGGTGGGGTGGGGTGGGGTGGGGATTTTTTATTAAATTATAATTATTTATTATTTAATATTTTAATAAGTATTAAATAGTTTTTAATTATATAATTTATTATTTTAATAAATATTAAATAGATTAGTTCTATTATATAAATTTTATTTTTAAAAAGAATATGTTTTCTAAATTTTGGTGATAGTTATGTTAATGTATTATTTAATTTATTAATATTGTTTATAAATTAAATTAGTTATTTAAATAAAATAAGTAAACTTTTCTAAATTGGTCAGCACGTGGTCTTATTCGAGTCAATTTGGAAATTCGGCAATAATGTGGACTAAAATCATCACTAAGTTTGGAGATGTGGGGCTTCTTTGGTAACTTGAAATGTTATGGGGTAAAATTATCAGTCAACATAAGTAATGGTATCAAATGTGTAAAGTTCTAAATTGGTCTGCTCGTTGTCTTAATCGAGTCAATTTGAAAATTTGGCAACACTGTGGACTAAAATCGTCACTAAATTTGGAGATGTGGGGCTTTTTTGGTAACTTAAAATGTTGTGGGGTAAAATTAGTAGTCAACATAAGTAATTTGTATCAAATGTGTAATGTTCTAAATTGGTCAGCACGTAGTCTTATTCGAGTCAATTTGGAAATTTGGCAACAATGTGGACTAAAATCGTCACTAAATTTGGAGATGTAGGGCTTTTTTGGTAACCTGGAATATTGTTATGGGGTAAAATTATCAGTCAACATAAGTAATGATATCAAATGTGTAAAGTTCTAAATTGGTCAGGACGTGGTCTTATTCGAGTCAATTTGGAAATTTGACAACAATGTGGACTGAAATCGTCACTAAATTTGGAAATGTGGGGCTTTTTTAGTAACCTGAAATGTTATGGGGTAAAATTATCAGTCAACATAAGTTATAGTATCAAATGTGCAAAGTTTTAACGGCCACGTGACAATCACGTGACAATTCCGTTTCCAATTTGACGGAAGTATCAAATGTGTCGAGTTGATTTGAGTTATGGTATCAAATGTGTAGGTAGAAAAAGTTGTGGTATCAAATCCCTAAAGTAGGTTGAATTATGGTATGAAAAGTGAAATTCACTCGATTGTATAAAACTTACTAACCAATCACTATTTAAGCAAATATAATTGAGTAATTATTACAACCAAAATTTTTGACTTGATTAATTTCCATCATTTTTCCTGTATTTGTGTAATATAAGTTTGACTTATTAGGTACGTGCCCTATTATTCTAAATACCATTATTCGCACTCCATCATGCACACAATGCATATATAAAAAGTGTTCTTTCAGGCTTCAACTTGAATTAATCCAAAGAAGAAATAAGGAAAACAGATTGGCGTGCATAAAGTGGACAACAATTGTGAAATAATTTGATAGTTGTCTATGCTTTAACTAAGTATATTTAACAACTTTTATTCAAATTGATAAAAAAAAAAAAAAGAGGAGTATGTTAAACCACAAAGAAGATTTACTTGAGCACAAATATCAAGATTGACCTTACATTTGTTCGAAAATAAAGGGTAGCAAGTAAGTTAAATTATCAAATAATGTTAATAAAAAAACTATGGCTAATTAAAGTTTGTCCCTTTAGTGAAATTAATGGGAAGAATACGAGAGGTCAGAAGCAAGTGGCATGGGTTAATTAATTAAATTTTAGATTATATAATCAATCAGTTACTTGGGTTTTACAAAACCAGCTATGTAAATATTTTGAAGTAAAATTTCTAGATATCGCTCAGACGCTCACAGCCTTGAAACTTCTTGTTTAATTTCATGGTTTCTTTAATTATAAAATTGTAAAAAACTTGTCACTGAGTTTAACTACGCTAATTTTAATTACCACACAAAAAAGATTGGTTGGAAAATTTAACTACCAGTGAAATATTTAAGTTGACCAAAAAAAAAAAAAAAAAAAAAAAAAGAAAGGTCGTTTGTTGTCCGATTTCTTCAATTGATACCAAAAATAGTCCATGCATCAGCAATCAAGCATGCCTAGTTGTACAATTGTTGATGGCAATTTTGTAGCTTTTGAGTCATATGACAAAGACATAAAGTACACACCCTAATAATAATTTGTTCTAATTTAAGCTACAATGACGAAGTTGATGTATTAATATCGTAAACATCTCGCGCAAGTCCGAGTTAAGTTACTTAAGCTAAGTGTGAGTATTTACTTAAGTTTTTCTCATTGTTAATTATTTATATAGTGGTTGTAATTTATTTTATCTATTCTAACTAATTATTGTAATCAATTGATAATCCAATTTAATTAGTAGTAATTATTGTAATCAATTGATAATCCAATTTAAAAAATAAAATAAAAAAAAGTACATAATTTAAGAATGTGACGACCCCAGCTACATATAGTGTTTGTAGATATCGAGTCAAAAGCTAATTAGATGACATAATTGTTGTCGTTGGACATCAATAAAATTATAAAAGGTGATATATGTTGACTTGTTTAGGTGGATTCAACCAAAAAGAAAAAAGAAAAGGTTAAAAGGAAAGAGAAAAAGGAACATGTATAATGTTTATTGATGAATAGGACCAAATCTCCAAATTGAATACTGATCCATATCATGAATGTATTGTAAGGTACTTGGGAACAAGAAGGGTGAAGACTTGCTAAAATGGCTTTTTCTCTCTCTAGTTTTTTGTCTCTCTAGAGAATCCATGTCTCCACCTTTCCTAAGCAAACACAATCGTGCTGGATCTGATTTTAACATGAACCATTCTCAACCGAACCTTGTCACATAGGAGAGAAGCTGTAAAAAAGTTAGAACCCAGAGTTGTAGTCCTGAACTGAAAACCATGGGAGAAGAGGCGAGTGATTTTCAGGGTAAAGATGTCCCTATGTCAGAAAAACCTTCATACATTCGCTCTCTTATGGGTGAACGGCGTGAAGACGTTCGATTTGAACCGGAAACAATGTTTGATTTGGAGAAAATCAAAGTGGTTGAAGCTTCTGAAGAGTTTCCTTATCCACAAGTCATATTGGATGATGAACTCGTGGAAAGTCTACGGAGGCCATGGAAGGAGGCCTTAATTTTGAAAGTACTGGGCAAGGGATGGAGCTTTAACTACTTGTTAGCTAAACTTGATTCTATGTGGAAGATGAGTGGAGATTTCGAACTTATTGACTTGGGCTACAAATGTTACATATTCAAGACTCTTGATAAAAACAAGAGAGAATATATTCTCACAGAAGGCCTTTGGATGATTGCTGGCCAGTTCATAGCAGTGAGACAATGGACGCCAAATTTTCAAGCCTCAACCTTCAAAATTACAACTGCCATTACATGGGTAAGGATCTCTGAACTTGCTGTAGAGTACTATAAGGAACCTATGCTCTTTAAAATTGCTTCAACCCTTGGAAGCCCTATTAAGATCGACCACAATACATATTGGGCAACAAAGGGTAAATTTGCGAGGATATGTATTCAGGTAGACATTGGTAGACCAGTCAAAAGAGCAGTTGCGGTTGGCGGTAAACTATATCCGGTTATGTATGAAAACCTATCGATGATTTGTTACGAGTGTGGACATGTGGGACACCGGATTACTGACTGCCCTAGTCGTAAGAAGGATGAATCCGGAGAGATAAAAGTGAGTGCAATGAGTGTGACCGAGTCGAGTCCGAGTCAACTCGTGGAAAAATTGCAAAAGGAAAAATACGGGGATTGGCTACAGGTACGCAACACAAGGAACATTGCTGCTAAGACTCGGTTTAAGCCAAATAGGGAGCAACATACTCCTGTAAAAAAAAATAGGTTTCAGTATCTATCTACAATTAGTGATGGGCCTAATGATGTAGATAAAGAAGTGATGGGAGAGACTGCAGGTGGTAGGCCAATAGAACCAGAGACTAATAAGCCAAAAAGTGAGCTGCATGGGTCAGAGGCACAACGTATTAGAAGGTACAAGGAAAATAGTTTGTCACCTAATAGTGATCAAGGGAGCGGCCCAAGAAATAACCTTGTAGGACAAAAAAGTAGTATAAAAGAAAAAGGTGTTGTCACACAGGGTCATAATTTGGAAGGTGGAAGGTAAGGCCATCTCCAGTTCTTTTAAATTTCAGCCTCTTATCCTAAAATATAAGTAATGAACAGTATTATACACTTCCACTTTTTACTCTGCACTCCAACATCTAGTTTATATTTTAACATATAACTTTTATATAATTCTCCCTCCATCCCATTATTTTTACTCAATTAGCTATATTATTCGATCAAATTTTTCAATCTTTTAAGTGATTTATCTTGATAAATTATTCACATTTTTGGCGTATTAAATCTTTTAAATATTAATATACATAGTGTCATATAATATTATCAAATTATTAGTTAAATATATTAATTAAATTATTTATTAATTTTCTTTTGAATTTAGTCAAGTTGAATGGTCAATAGTATCAAGAGATAAAAATTAATGGGACGGAGGAACTATTTTATATAAATAATAATGATATATTTATAATATTAATTTTTTTTATTTAATTTCATAATTAAAAATAGTTTTTAAAAAAATATATTAATTTTTGGAGTTTTATGGGCATAATATTTTAATGTTTTGCATGAAAGTACAAACTTTCTTGTAAATAATTGCAAATAGCAATTTGTATTTGGCCATGGGTATTTGGCCATCCAAACCTATAAATTTTAACAACTCTTAAATTTTACATGTGCTCTTGAAGAGCACTTTTTATCATAATTTTAACAAAACTCTTAAAATTTAAGTTTTACACTTGCTCTTGGAGATGGCCTAAGGAAAAAACTAATATACCTTTGATAGTTGAAAATGAGGCTACAGTGGATGAGGACATGGATTTTGATATGGTGGGACCTGATCCAAAGAATACTCCACTTACCACAAATTTGAACGAGAAGATTTCCTTGACCAAAGAAATACATCTAGGACTGAATATGAAAGAATATTTAACCAACTTATCTTCTCAAAAAGAGAATTTGGACAACGGTAATGAGAAGTGTACACAGGATACTATACTACCAATTGCTAATCGAATTATAGAAGAAATTCCTCCAGGTGTCCAGCCGCGAATAGCCCTGGCTACGATCGGTGGTAGAAATTTCCAGAATGAAAATTGGGGAGAGGGGCAGAAAATTAAAGAAAGCCATGAAACCAACTCTCAAGAGGAGAGTCGGAAAAATAGTGGTAGTAGGATAGTTGATGTTTCAACTCCGATGAATTTAAATTGAGAGGGGTTTGATGAACCCGTTTGGTACTCTGTTACTCTTATCCATTTTTGTTTAATGAAAGTCTTAACTTGGAATTGTCGAGGGGCAGGAAGTGATAATTTTCGTACGAATTTTCGTGAGTTAATTAATAGACATAGGCCTGAGTTGGTTTTTCTTCTCGAAACCAAAGTTGCCGAAGAAAGAGCAAGGAGAATTTCCATTAACCTGGGGTTTTCAGGAGTATGCAGGGCCCCTACTGTGGGCAGAGGCGGTGGAATTTGGATGTTGTGGATGAAAGAAAATACCAACGTAGAAATTGTAGAAGTTACAGAACAAGCGATTCACGCGATCATTGAACCAAGACTCGATACTGCTTGGTTGTGTTCTGGGGTGTACGCGAAGCCGAATCCAGCGAATAGGGACATTTTGTGGAGTCGTTTCGAGGAACTCAGCTCTGCTGTCGCTCTTCCGTGGCTTCTAACCGGAGATTTTAATGAAGTTGTTAATGCCCAGGAGAAAAGAGGGGGGGAATGTGCCATCCCTTTCTAGATGTCTAAGATTTAAAACAATGCTTGATAATTGTGATCTCATTGACTTTGGTTATCAAGGTCCTAAATATACTTGGTCAAACTCTCAAGATGGTCTTGCTAGAGTTCAGGAAAGAATTGATCGCTCTTTAGCCAACCCGGCTTGGCAGAGTGCTTTCCCTGAAGGTATGGTTCTCCATTTACCACGTACCCATTCGGATCATCACCCTATTCTTACTTTGTGTAATGGGATGACACAACCGCCCGGGAGCAGACCGTTCCGGTTTGAATTAGCTTGGCTCACATACCCGCCTTGCAAGGAGGTAGTTGATTTTGTTTGGAAGACCTCAAACTCTATCCATGAAGCAATAGCAAAACTTCCAGATATTATGAAGACTTGGAATAGAGATCACTTTGGGAATATTTTTCTCAAGAAAAAAACCATTCTTGCTCGTATCAATGGAATTCAAAAAAGTTTGGGTTTTAAGGAGTGTGAGGTCCTTAGTGGCTTGGAGAAAGAGCTCATCTTGGAGTATAATAATATTTTGGCTCAAGAAGAACTTTTGTGGTTCCAAAATCCCGAGTTAAATGGCTTAGTGAGGGGGACATGAACACAAAATTCTATCATTTAATGACGTTGTGTAGGAGGCGTAAAAATAGGATCTCTACGCTCAAAGTGGATGGTGCTTGGCAAACGGATGAAGAAGCTCTTAAACAACATGTCTACAGTTTCTTCTCTGGGCTGTTTCGGCAAGAAAATGGGGCTGGTCATACGCCTTTACCCCGTAGTAATTTTCAGAAAAATGTTATGGGGTCTGATTTGGAGTCGCTATCACGTTCGGTGACTAGAAAAGAAGTTAAGGATGTGGTTTTCAGCATTAATCCCCATAAGGCCCCGGGGCCGGATGGTTTACAAGCCTTCTTCTATCACTCTTGTTGGAATGAAGTGGGTGATTCGGTGTATGAGTTAGTTCGAAAGGCCTTCGCTGATTGTAGTATGGAGGAAAGTATAGGACAAACGTTTATTTGTCTTATCCCCAAAGAATCGAATCCTGCTTCAATTACGAGCTTCAGACCCATTTCACTTTGTAATGTGTTATACAAAGTTATTACTAAGGTTATTGTCCAAAGGCTGAAACCGCTCATGCCCGACCTTGTTAGCCCCCTTCAAAGCAGTTTCATTCCGGGAAGAGGGACACATGACAATGTTTTCATCTTAATTGATGCTTTCAGCGACAATCTACTGTCACATATTAATGTATAACTTCTTTCTCTTGTAGGTTAGCTCAATCAACTAATATAATCAATTCAACGAATCTCAAAGCCATTAAAAATGATGAATAAACAACAATATGGTGTCAGTGTCATTGTCCGACCATATACCCATTGATTATGAACATCGTTAATTTTTAATTAAATTACTTAACATTTTTCGCTGATTTCACCAATTTGTTTTCCATGTTTTCACAAATGTCAATCAAATTTTTATTGATTTCACATGTAATTATCGATTTTAGCGTAACTATTTATTACACATTTCACCCATTTTTTTACATACTTCACCAGTGTTCATAAATTTCATTCAGATCGATTTCACATGTTTTCATCAATTACATAAAATTTATATGATCAGTTTCCCCAACTCTTATTGATTTTCATCCGTTTTTTCACTTATTTCTTGATACGAATCTCATCATGAACAACGAGATCCGAATAATTAATTAGGACTCCAAAGATCGTTCTACAATCATGTTCAGATGAATTTAATGAAAACGCCACAAACGATGATGGATGAATCGCTTGATAAGTCGATGGATGAACGCCACAAGTCTTCTTGATAAGTTCGTAAGGACGCCACAAATGATGTTGACTTGAATCGCTTGATATAAGTCGAAACGCTACAAGAATGCTTGATAAGTTCGGTAGGACGCCACAAACGATGGTGGATGAATCGTTTGATAAGTCATTGAACGCCACAAAGATTTTACTGATCTTTGATAAGTTCATGAAGAAGAATTCTTCAAAGAAGGTGGAGAATACTCAACACATATTAATTGAAGACTAAATCTTGAATTCATTAAAGAAAAAAGTTCTTTAAATAGGACAAGATTACATCTTGAAAAGAACTAGGAAACTCTAAAATAGAAAACTAACCTAATACCAAAAGGAAACTAAATCCTAGTAAAGAATAAACTAATCTTACAAAAATATGGACAATAAATTGGAAATTAAACCTAACTAAATTAAAAACTCCCACATGACAAGTAAATATTGGAATAAATCTTCTTTAATTTAATCTTGATGCGCAAGTAATCCTTCTTCACCCAACAACTTGTCTCTAATTAATTCTTCCAAATCTATTTGTGCTCTTCATGGTCACATCATTTCACATGTTTCTACATAAAATTTATTTGATCGGTTTTACCAACTTTCATCGATTTTCATCCATTTTTTCACTTATTTCACACGTTTTTCTCGAAAAGATTTCCATGAAAAATTGAGGTATTGTTTTTCATGTGAAATAAACATTACTTGGTTCACTAAGTCATAAGCATTTTTGTTTATAGGTAAGATGTGATTCTGCTTTAACAGATTTTATGATATTTAATAGAATTTGATTTTTTTTAAGAAGAGATATATTGTATTAAATCTTTAAATGAAACAAATAATATTTTTTACATAACCACATACTGATAATATATTACAATACTTTTACATGTATATTATAGCAACTATTCAAAATGATAGTGTTTTTTATTTTTATATGTTATAGGAGAACAATAATGGAATTGTAAAAGTGATGTAAGAGTTAATTTCTTCTAAATTATTGGAGTTATTGTAGTAAATAACTATAATAAAACTTTATGTATAATTTGAATATACTTTTTTTTTTCTTCCATATTCATGGTGCTTGGTTAGTAGGAAAGGAACTTACAAATTTTCTTAAAATATTTTTCTACCAATTTTTTGATGAGTAAATTTATGGAAATTAAATTTATGTCTAGTTATATTTTATTAATATACTTTACAATTTGAATAAGGGCATTTTTGTCTTCAAAAAAAAGAAAAAAACTTAAATTATTCACACTTTTAAGATTAATATTATATAGAATAGATTTATACTTCATTAGTAGTAAAAAAGACAAAGCCATCTAATTTTGTAATACCGGTGATCAATATAAATCACCTTTTAATTTATTTTCATTTGTATTTTCATAAAATCGTAAAACAAACAAATAAAATTTGTAAATAGTCTAGATTTTAATTTTTGATTAAAAAAAGACAACGTTGATGTAATTTTTTATTATAGAATGACCCCAGTGGATTTTTCTTCCCTACTCCCCACATGGATAACTTCACAAAAATTTCATAAAAAAAGTGAAATTCACTATAAAAAATGGCCTTAACAAAAATTTGGATCTCTTCAACACGGAGGCTATAAATAAGGACCTAACTTCCTAGCAGTTGGGATCTAAGTCCTCCAAAGAAAAGAATTACTCAAAATATATTAAGGTTTAATGTTATTTCACATTTCATCCTATATATTTGAAGAATTACTCAAACTACCATTGATATATTGAATTCATTATAGTTGCCGAACAAAAACTTCAAGAAATTCTATTGGGTAAATACCACATTTGGTTCCTCTTATCATTAACTTTTTACAGAGTAGTCCCTCTTTTGTTTTTTTTCCCAGTTTAGTCCTTACTATGTATTATTTGTTTCATTTTAGTCCTTTTCAGGTGTTCCAAGGCGATTCCGGTAACATGTGATATGCTCATAAGGGCAATTTCGTCATTTCAAGTAAACTAACATGGATGTTTTCGTCTTTCTAATCATTTGAAAAAAAACTAAAGATTTAATCTCTTCCAAACTAGGCTTTCATTCTAGTCAATTTAATCGTCCATTTCGTCAAAACTAAAGTTTTCTCCCAAAATCTTCTTCAAACACCAAAATTGCTCACCAATTAAACAATATATCAAATGGTCTCAATAGCGAACGGACGAAAATGCCCTAAAAAATATTCATATGTATGTCACGTGTTATCAGAACCACTTGATAAGGACTAAAGTGAAACACATAATTCATAGTAGGGACTAAAGTGAAATAAATAATTCATAATAGGAACTAAGGTAAAAAAAAAAACATAAAAGGGACCACTCTGTAAAAAGTTAATGATAAGAGGGATCAAAAGTGATATTTACCCAATTCTATTTTAAGAACTCGTAAATGTAGATATTGATATAGATAGATTTGACATTCGATATAATATCAAAGTCCAAATCTAAGAATAGGCCATGCGTTCTAATCTCACAGCCACCCAACAATATGGCATAGAAATTGTCATTATAACTTTAGCATCTGAAAACCTTAATAAAGTACATGAGAAATTGATTTCAAAATTAACTCCAGTGAGATCGAATCAAGCTTCATCTAAGAGTTCAATTAGTTTGAGTTGGGACTACCATATAATACTAGTAATTTTCAAAAAAGCTTCCTTTCCCAATACCAAAAAGCACTGGAATATTTTCCATAGCATGGATATTGTGAATTACAAAAAGACAACCTGGTCAGTCAAGATTCGTGTTCTTTTTTGAATTTTTTAATAATCAACTTCGTATCTGGTTCTGTCATACTATCTAGTGCTCTAATAGTTGTACCCATGTGGCCCATCACTACTCAATTTTTTCACCCAATTCACAAAAAAAGAATCAAAGTAAAAGTAAAGGTCTCACCTTTTCCAAACCTCATCTCCATTTTCCCACTGCAATTCTGTAACATTTCTACAATTTTGTTCATTGATCAGACCAATGACTTATGCTGCTGTGGTTTCTTTTCACCAGCTGATTCTTGAGCAGCAGCAAATCATCTTAGTATTTCTTTTTCTTCATATCATTTGATAGAGGAAGAATCAGAAAGCATCGGAACCAACACAAACCAAACCAAAATACTGTTCTTATATATATTTCCTTCCTCTATTTATTAATTAATTGTGGATTTAGTCACAATAGAATAGATGGCTCACGAAGCAGTAGTTTCTCTAAATCTACTAATTGAGAGCCTTCTAAATACTCCAGATTACATTATGTACAGTATTCTCATCCGAGAAAAATTAAAATTAGTCCACCAAGAAGTATGGTCCTTAAAATCAATTCTGGAATTGGATCATTTCGAAGAGACCGAGAAATTAATTGCTTTGAAAGGAGGGATCGAGGAGGCGATACCTAAATTCAGAGACTTGCTCCAAGATGTTATAAACAAAGCTCAACTACTTTTTTCATACCCTAAAGGCGATGGGAGAATGGACAAACTACTTGCTAATAGGGAGGGATATTTTTGGAAAATCAAAAGAGAAATGATTTCCTTCTTGGAAACGATGGAGAATATCAAGGAGGAGTACATCGCAAAACTAGATATGGAAACAAGCAACAAGGTGTCACCACTTGCCGATGAAGATTTTGATGGAAACGCAAAAGATATGGTGGGCGTATACGATGAAGACCTACATCAACTAACTCATATACTTACGCACAAATATCTTTCTCGCGAGATTATTTTAGTAGCGGGTATGGCGGGTGTCGGTAAGACTACTATTGTCAAAGTAGTTTATAATGATCTAGTTATTTCATATTGTTTTGACTGTCATGCGTTTCTCAGGGTAGGACTTGATTATAATGTAAAAGATATATTGCTAGATCTTCTGGTTTGCTTGTTCCCTGATTATAATAAAATTTTAGGAATGAAAAAGAATGAGGATGAATTGATAAAGCAAATGGACGAATTTATGAGTGGTAGAAGGTATTTGATTATGTTAGATGATGTATGGGATACTGGATTTCTGAATGATATTTTGAGGTTCCTTCCAGATGATAACAACGGAAGCAGAATAATCGTTACAACTAGGTTGTCAAGTCTGGCTTTTTATTTTAGCTCATACAAATTCGAAAATGTTCACAATATCCGCTTCCGGAACGAAAAAGAAAGTTGGAATCTTTTTTGCAGAAAGGTATTTGTTGAAGACTCTTGCCCTCCTGGACTTGAGGAAGTTGGAAAGAAAATTGTCAAAAGATGTGGAGGGCTTCCTCTTGGAATAATCTCGATTGCCAACATCCTATCCAAAGCCGAGAAGTCGCTTGATTATTGGGAAAAGGTAGCCAGGAATAAGAATTTCCTTGCCTTAGTTACAGAGGAAGGGTCACACATGTCAAAGTCACTATATTTGAGTTACAAGCATTTGCCTCCACATTTAAAAGAGTGTTGTCTCTATTTTGGAGTTTTTCCTCTAAATCATGCGATCTCCGTCTCCAAGCTCTTCAAATTGTGGGATGGTGAGGGATTAATTCAACCAATGAGCTTGAAAACTTATGAATTTACAGCGAGGAAGTATTTGATGGATCTCGTTTCCCATAATATTGTTTTAGTCCTCCAAAAGGGCTCCAGCGATAGAACTAAAACCTGCAGCACCCATTATTTCTTTTGGCATCTATTGGTAAGAGAGGCTGCAAAAAAAAAGATTTTCCATCTCATAAATAGTTATGATAGTGCTTTTTCAAAAGGTATGCAGTGCCAGCGCAGGTTGTGCATCCACATGAACGCACTTCTTGGCTTCAAACGTGTTTCTAAATCGATAGAATCAGTTTCAAATGTGTATTCTTTTCTTTGTACTGGTCCAGAACATCAATATCCGGTATCAATATGTTCAGGTTTGACATCGACCAAGGTGCTAGATGCTTTGACAATCCGTTTATACGAGTTCCCGGTTGGAATACTGGAGCAAGTTGAGTTAAAGTATCTTGCCTTCACATATGATGGAAAGCTCCCTTCCTCCATATCTAGACTCGAAAACCTTGTATACTTGATTGTCCATCGATACCACCTGACAATCATCAATTCCTCTCCATCTTATATACCGATAGAGATATGGAATATGCAAGAACTGAGGCATCTTCAAGTCATGGGAAGCGACCTGCCACGTCCCGCAGATGGTGCTCAGTTACCCAACCTCTTGACGCTGCTAGGTGTGAGCGACCGCAGTTGCACAAAGGAGATTCTTCAAAGTATCCCAAATCTAGAAAAATTAGGTGTTCGGATTGTTTTACCACAGGGTATTTCTGAAACCTTGCATATCTTTGATCACCTTGCCCTGCTCTCTAAACTCATATCATTCAAATGTGTCGTGTCAAATCCCAATCCCAAGTTTCAGCAGATTCTTCGCTTGCCAGAGTCAGTTTTCTCATCTAGCCTTACAAAGTTAACTTTGAGTGGGTGTGGATTTGCATGGAAACACATGTCAATGATTGGAAAACTAAAATATCTTGAGGTGTTGAAATTGCGATGCTATGCCTTTCAAGGCCCGGAGTGGGTTGTAGATGAAAAAGAGTTCCCGAAACTTGAGCATTTGCTACT
Organism: Penstemon barbatus; assembly: GCA_003313485.2. Lineage (NCBI taxonomy): Eukaryota > Viridiplantae > Streptophyta > Magnoliopsida > Lamiales > Plantaginaceae > Penstemon > Penstemon barbatus. Next base: position 13,516,113 of record CM064880.1, read on the forward strand.
TGAAAACACCGATCTGGTGCACTGGAGAGTTGGCTATCGTTGCTTCCGACGGTTAAATCGTCTAATCATTAGGCACTGTTACAAACTTGAAAAGATCCCTCGTGAGCTTGGAGAATTGATGAGAATAGAAATGATTGAGCTAGTTGACTGCAGCCTTTCAGCTACGGCTTCTGTAAAGCACATACTGGAGGAACAAAGGAAACGTCGTAATTATGAGCTTCGACTTCAGGTCTATTCTTTATTAGATAAGCACTAGCCATCATTGACACTTTAGTTAAAAAAAGTGGTAAGTCGGACACAATTTAATTTAAATAGACTCCTTAAATAACAATTTATTAGCTTCAAGGTTCTATATCATTTTTTATTATAGTAATTTCTTAGAAACTTAGTTTACGTTTCAGTATATTGCTACATTTCTCTTATTTATATATCTAGGTTTTTAAAACATATGTACATATATATATATATATAAATACTTTTATTCTCAATCATGTATACCTTAAACTCGTAGCATTTGATATCATAAAAGTTTGTTTAGACTAATTCATTTGGTTACATGTATACCTTCCGACTTCCTTTTTTGTGTAATCAATTGGAAAATAAGTCTACTGAACAAATGGTACTTAACATGTCTTCTTCCTGGAACAACTTAAAGACACCTCCTAGAAATCCATAACTATAAACCATTTTTCACCAATGTTTTTAAAACCGGACCGGAGAGCGAACCGATGAGCCTACTGGTTTAACGGTTTTATTGGTAGAATCGGGTAAACCGCTGATCGAACCGTTAAAATCAGCGAATTAACCGGACCGGACCAGCTTCCGGTTCGCGATCGAACCGGCCGGTCCGGTCCGGTTTTAATAACATTGTATTTTCACGGTATATGAACGTTCCTGCAATGCTTTTAGTTTTGTTTAACATTAGTAATCCTTAAGTATATCTATGAATGTCTGTGAGTTTCATCAACTTGTCTAATTTTTGGAACTAGATTATTATTCTATATAATATCGTAATTGCGTTTAAATAATATGTTGACCATTTTGTCATTGATTGTTAGTTACGTGATAAATATGTTGCCAATACCAATTGCTAATTTTGGCACTATATATGTAGTGTTATTTTTTCTTGATCTCTTGTATTTTATATTTAGTAACTCATCATTTAAAATATTATTTTGCAGATTAATGAGATGGAGGAGAATGATGATTGAGATTGGAAACTAAAGATACGAATAATGGGTTTTGGACTTATGGTTATGTAGAATTGCTTTTTATATTTTTTAGCTTGATTGTTGAGACTTGTATTGGAATTTTGAATTTGTTAATATTTTTATTTTCATGAGATTTTGGCTGTTTGATATTAGTAAAATTCATAGCTATCCTAATTTCTTTGCACCTTGGGATGGAGTTTTATATGTTATTGGAATTTTGAATTTGTTAATATTTTTATTTTCATGAGATTTTGATTGTTTGATATTAGTAAAATTCATAGCTACCCTACCCTGATTTCTTTGCACCTTGTGAAGGAGTTTTATATGTTATTGGAAGTTGACTTTCATGAAGGAGTTTTATATGTTATTGGAGTTTTTTTATTAGGTTATTTTTTTTTCGGTAAGATTTTATTAGGTTATTTAAGTGATAACTTCTTAGGAACATTTAAAAGAAATTTTCGAAGAAATATAGAGCAATAGTTTTTTTTTTTAAATTATTATTGAGTTTTTTAGTTAGTTAAATAATATTAATATATATAGTGTCATATGATATTATCAACTTATCGTGAAATATTTATTAATTAAATTATTTATTATAATTTTTATAAATTTAGTCAAGTTGACTAGTCAATTGTACCAAGGGATAAAAATAATTGAGACGGAGGAAGTACATTTTTTTAATTCATATAGCTCGAATGTGATATTTTGTTTCTAGGTTATTTAACATATTTTAAGTTCTTCAATAAATGATAATTTCTTAAAAAAATTTCAAAGACATGTCAATTTTATCAGCTTTACATTGAATTTACAATTTGTTTTAGTTATTTTAAACTGTTCTTTCATCGATTTCACCATTTTTTTTGTGATTTATCCTATTTGTTTATCAATTCACTCATTCTCAATGATTTAACCCAATTTTAGTCTAATTTTACTTATTCTTTTATTGATTTACCTATTTTCTCACATATATATATATTTTTTTTTCCAATTACCTCATTGTTTTGGTTTTTGTCATTTAATCGACTAGATTATTTTTAGTCACACTACCATAATCTTGAAAAAGCTTAAGCCCAATTTCTAGGAATCTCTTCAAGAAGTTCACACTTAAATTAGATAGATAATTTCATCGAAATATTGATTATTTTATCGAAAAAGTTAAAATAATAATTGAAGTTATGCACGTCAAATTTATGTCCATTTTTTTTTCTCTCAATAGCTCAGCCAGTGGCGGTTGAAGTGAAATAATACTTTCTCCGTCCCAATTATTTGTATCTCTGGGTACAATTGACCAGTCAACTTGAATAAATTTATAAAACTTATAATAAATAATTTAATTAATATATTTCATTAATAAATTAATAATATCATACGACACCATATATATTTATATTTAAAAGGTTAATACTTCACAAATGTGAATAATTTAATATGATAAGTCACTTAAAAGATTGAAAAGTTTGACCGGATATTGTAACAAATGGAGCAAAATAAATGGGACGGAAGGACTAATATTTTTCTTGTATCATGTTATAACTACAAATCCATAAATTTGTTTGTATAAATTGATTTATCACCTAAATACTATTTAAGATTGCATAATGATAATGTGATTTTGGTGTCTCAGACGCCCATAAGATAGTTCACTTTCAATTAATTTAACATGTTGCAATAGGAGCGTGACACAAAATTGGTACAGAAAAATCTCACAAAATAGTGATAATATTTTATATTTTATCATTTTTTCACTAAAATTTAATTTTTTTCGTCCTAGTATAAAAATAATTATCTATAGCTACTTGACAACAATATTTTTCAACATTTCACCTTAATTGATGCTTTCAGCGACAATTTACTGTCACATATTAATGTATAACTTCTTGCTTTTGTAGGTAAGCTCAATCAACTAATATAATCAATTCAACGAATCTCATTACCATTAAAAATGATGAATAAACAACAATGTGGTGTCAGTGTCATTGTCCGACCATATATTTGGAAAAAGGAACAATATTACTCTATGTTATGCGAAATCTGCTCAAATCTACACGGTAATATTTTTTTTGACACCAAAATTCCTTATAATTTAAAAATTTCTGCATAAAACGTTCAATACCTATTTAGTTGTTTTGAAAAGAGAGATCATGGAGGCGATACCCAAATTCAGAGACGTACTCGAATACCATATAAACAAATCTCAAAGCCTTGGTAGTGGGAATAGTAATGAATTGATCTTGGAGAAAGTCAAAAAAGAAATGAGATCCTTTGCGGAAACGATGAAGAAAATCAATGAGGAGTACGAAGCAAAAGATCTGGAAACAAGCAACAATGAGCCACTACTTAGCTTGCTGATGAAGATTTTGGTGGAAACGACCATGTGGTGGGAGTATATGATAAAGAATTACAGCAAATAAATAATGAACTTAGGGGACTATATAGGAAGATCAAAATTATTTCAGTAGTCGGTATGGCGGGTATTGGTAAGACTACCATTGTCAAAGTACTATATAATAAGCCAGTTATTTCAGATCATTTTGACCTTCGTGTGTTTATCAGGGTAGGATCTACTTATCATCTAAAAATATATTGCTAGATTTTCTGGTTTGCTTGCCCCCTAATTATAATAAAATTTTAGGAAAAGATAAGAGTGAGGACGAATTGGGAAAACAGATAACAGAACTATGTCTCGTAAAAGGTATTTGATTGTGTTAATTGATGTATGAAGTACTAACGTTCGGGCTGATATTTTGAGGCACCTTCCAGATGATTTTAGCGGAAGCAGAATAATCATTACAACTAGGTTGTCAAGTATGGCTCGATATTGTAGCACAAGATTTGATGTTCACAAGATTCGCTTCCGAAATGAAGATGAAAGTTGGAATCTTTTCTGCAAAATAAAATTTCTCCCTCCTGGATTCGTGAAAGTTGGAAAGAAAATTGTCAAAAAATGTGGAGGACTTCCTCTTGGAATAATCTCGATTGCCAACATCCTATCCAAAGTCGAGAAGTCGCTTGATTACTGGGAAATGGTAGCCAAGGATGAGAATTTGCTTGCCTTAACTACAGTGGAAGGTTCACCCATGTCAAAGACACTTTTTTTTAGTTATAAGAATTTGCCTCCGCATTTAAAAGAGTGTTGTCTCTCTATTGGACTTTTTCCTTTAAATCATGATATATCCGTCTCCAAGCTCGTCAAATTGTGGGTTGGTGAGGGATTAGTTCAACCAAAGCACTTCAAAACTTTTGAAGATAAAGCGAGGAAGTATTTGGAGGATCTCGTTTCCCATGATATTGTTTCAATCCGCCAACGGAGCTCCAGTGGCAGAGTTAAAACTTGTTGGTGTTTAACAATCTGTGTACTTAAATATTTCGATCTAACACAAAAAATAGTGAGAAATACTTACTTGTATCGAAACCAAAGATCACTTCAATCTTTACGTAAAAAACAAGGAAATTAGACTGAGGCTTGCCAAAACAAATTTCCTTAAGACAATATTTCCGGGGCTGCCACGGTGCATACAGTTTGATTCCCGGTAGTCTCCCAAGATACAACAGTCTGTTGTTCATTATTTGCACAAATAATGAACCCACGGCGAACCGAAGCAGATAGAAAATTCGACATAAATTTAAAGTTGAGATGAGAGTAATTTTTTGATTATTGTCGGAAAAAGGATACTTAATTGGCCAGATTAAGTCTCATATTTATAGACTCAAAAAATGTCTTTTCGCAAGATACACAATGTTTCAAATTGTACTGTTTCGATCCAAAGGGTACCTCTTCAGATCGAACAGACACGACCCCTTACTCTCAACTTATTTTATTCACATATAGAATATAAATTCCAACAAAACTCTCACCACCCATTTCTTTTGGCATCTCTGGGTAAGAGAGGCTACAAACAAAAAGATTTTTCATTTCATAAATAGTTGTCCCAATGTTTTTTCAGAAGGTATACATTGTCAACGCAGGTTGTGCATCCACAAGAACGCTCTCCTTGGCTTCAAACGTGTTTCTGAATCGATAGAATCAGTTTTAAATGTGCGTTCTTTTCTTTATGCCGGTCCAGAACATCAATATCCGATATCAATATGTTCATGTCTGACGTCTATCAAGGTGCTAAATGCCCTTACAATCCGTTTATACGAGTTCCCGATTGGAATACTGGAGCTAGCTGAGTTAAAGTACCTTGCCTTCACATATGATGGAAAGCTCCATTCCTCCATATCTAGACTAAAATATCTTCTATACTTGATTGTTCATCGATACCATCAGACAATCATCAATTCATCTTCATCTTATATGCTGACAGAGATATGGAATATGCAAGAACTGAGGCATCTTCAAGTCATGGGAAGCTACCTGCCACATCCTGTTGATGGCGCTCATTTACCCAACCTCTTAACGCTGTTAGGTGTGACAAAAGAGGTTCTTCAAAGTATCCCAGATCCAGAAAAATTAGGTGTTCTACCACAGGGTGTTTTTGAAACCTTGCATAACTTTAATCACCTTGCCATGCTCTCTAAACTCAAATCATTCGAATGCATCGTGTCAAATCCCAATCAACAGGTTCTTCTCTTGCCAAAGTTAGTTTTCCCATCTAGTCTTACAAAGTTAACTTTGAGTGGGTGTGAAGACATGTCAATGATTGGTGCACTAATAAATCTTCGAGTGTTGAAATTGCTATGCTATGCCTTTCAAGGCCCAGAATGGGTGGTAGATAGAAAGGAGTTCCCGAAGCTTGAGAACCTGCTGCTTGAAGACACCAATCTGGTGAAATGGAGAATTGGCTATGGCTTTCCACAACTTAAGCGCCTAATCATTCGACACTGCTACAAACTGAAAGAGATCCCTTATGAGCTTGGATATTTCATTCCAGAAGCGATGGATCTAGTTGACCAGTGGCGGAGCCAGAATTATTTTTCACCGGGGTCCATTTTAAAATTAAAGACTATAATTTAAAATATTAATAATAAAAAATCAACAACAACAATGAAAATTCGACGAAATTAATTCAAGCTCAAAATCAATTTGATAGAATGAGATTTTTTTTATAAATGTCGACGAAAATCGTTTCATAAGCTATTTATTTCAACTAACAAGCATTGGATAAAATATTAATATAAATATCCATAATTCATTCACATGTCTCCCTCAAGAATCAATGGTTTCTCCTCCTAGTATAAAAAACTATAACCTACACTTCTTTTGGTAGGGTGGAATTTGTGTTTTGCACGATTTTTTGAAAGTGTTAATCCTTAAAAATTAATTTCAAAATAAAAAGAATATGCCAGAGTTTGAGTTAATGTCGACTTTGTGAATTTAGACTTTTTAACTTTATCAAACTCTAATAAACATGGACCCCTTAAAATTTTAATTATAATTAGAGGGTCATTTAAAAATATATTATAAGATTTATATAAATAATACCATAGTACAAATGTTTACACACGTGAAAACAGGCAAGGAGAATTTTTTCAGGGGGGTCCATGCACCCCCCCTCCTCTCAAGGAAATATCACTAAAGAAAAGCTTGTTCAATAGTTTTCCGAAATCATGGACCCATTTTTGTAGAAATTTTCATATTTTCTTGTGGGGTCCATTTAGTGATATATTTTCTTTTGGAACAACGGGAACGTGATAAATATAAGTTTCCATTTCGGGTCTATTTTTCATTAGATGATGAGAAGCACTAGCCATCACTGGCACCTTAGTTACAAAGATGGTAAGATGGACACAATTTAATATGAGTATTACAATAATTCTATGTATGCACGATGTGTGTTTTTGTGCGTATGAAATGCACAAGTATACTCCTTAATTATCAATTGATTAGCTTCAAGGTTTTATATCAGTTTTTTTCATAGTAATTTCTTAGAAACTTAGTTTACGTTCAGTATGTTGCTACATTTTTCTTATTTATATATCATGATTATAGAACATACTTTTATTTGTACTGATCAGTCATGTATATTTTAAACTAGTTGCATTTGTGGTCATATTTTTTTGTTACTAATTCATTTGGTTACATGTTAAATTAACACCAATAGTCTGCCGAATTTCTTTGTCGTGCAATCAAATGAAAAAAAAAGTAGATCTGCTACAACTTTGTTGATATCGGTTATTCCATTTTAACTGAACAAATGGTATTCAACATTTCTTCTTCCTGGAACAACTTATAGAAATTTTAATCTATAGAGTAATTTATGATTACTTGATGTAAGTTACAAATGTAACTGTGGAGTATTAGTTAATATATCACTAAATGAACCCCACAAGAAAATATGAAAATTTCTACAAAAATGGGTCCATGATTTGGGAAAACTATTGAACAAGCTTTTCTTTCATATAATTGAACAAACTCATTCCTCATATTTATTTTTTCGATAGTAGTACTTAGAGTACTATTGAATTATACCCACCATATTTTTTATAGTTTAAAATACTAAAATAAGTGAATTTAAAAAAAGGCGTCAAGTGGGTTTCAAATATGTGTACTTATGTATATATTCACTTCTATGTATTTATACTTCTTTAGTAGTAAAAAAGACAAAGCCATTTAATTTTGTAATACCAGTAAACTATATTTTATATAAAAACCCTCTTTCATTTTCACTTATATTTTCATAAAATCGTAAAACAAAAAAATAAAAATTTGTAAATCGTCTAGGTTTGAATATTTTATTTTAAAAAATCAACATTGATGTAATTTCTAATTATAAAATGGTCCCAGTGAACATTAATTATTATTGAATTTTTTTAATTATTATTGAGCTTTTCAGTTAATTAAATAATATTTTTTTTTTCATATAATTTGAAGGTGGCTTCTTGTTTCTAGGTTCCTTAATGTTTTTGAGGTTCTTCAATAAGTGATTATTTCTTAAAGCTTTCAAAAGAAATATCGATTTCACCAGTTTTTACACTGAGTTTGCCATTCTGTTTGATATTTTAACATGTTATTTCACTTGTCTTAGGTGGTTTATCCAATTTGTTAATTAATCCATCATTTTCCTCTAGTTTAACCTAATTTATCAATTTTATCCCATTTGATAATCAATTCACTCAATCTTTATGTTTTAACTCAATTTTAGTCTGACTTTATTTATTTTGTTCTCACTTTAAATTTTGGTTTAAAACTACAAAATATAATTATATGATTGATGTAGGAAAGACTTCTTGTCTAATTTTACTTCGAATATTTTTTTTCTTTTATCTTTTTGCCATATAATTAAATATCAAAACATAATTTAAATAGAGATATATTAATCTTCCCACACATAAAAAAAATAAAAAATAAAAAAAGATTTTTTTTAATCAACTTGTACTTTTATATTGAAAAAAAATAGATTTGAGGAAGATGAAAGTGATTGGACGCGTATTACTCTATTTGTTATTGAATAATTATTACTTTTTATTTTTATTTTTGAGAAATAATTATTACGTACTACTAATTATGATAAGCTGCTTTCTAAATACCCAAAAAGGTAAAACTATAGGAAAAATGTATTTATCAGCTTAAAGTTGAATCTAATGAAAAATTGATGAAGAACCCTAGCAGCGTTAATTATGTGAGACGACATATGTTGCATAGCTGCACTAGGCATGGTTATATATATATATGTGCCTATGCATTAGGGGTAGTTTTGACCTTCTCCACTACGTAACTAACTCCAAGGATTCGACTGGGAATATTGAAGGGATGTTGATTTTTTTCAAATCCTAATTATGATGCTTGGAATAAGTTAATTAAGAAAAATGAAATTTAGATATGTTGAAATTTGAGAAGAAATTTTTTTTTGGTATTATTACACTTATTTGTTAATTATTAAGAGCAAAAATTTGAAACATTTATCCGCATCAAAAAAAAACTTTTTTAGTATTAAACTTTGTTGGGAATATTTGTTAAAATTTTAATTTATTTTCGGAGGAGGCTCCGCGGGCAACTCAGACAAATATTTCCCCCTAAACTAGGGGAAATATACGTCTAAGTTGCCTGTGGAGCCTCCTCCGAAAATAAATTAAAATTGGAACAAAACAAAGCAGGGCCACTACACCTGATTTGGTTATAGGCTGCAACTTGCATTAGGCGAAACCAACTTAAGTAAATTAACCTAGTAGTATTGGCCTAGTAGGGGAAAAAAAAAAAAAGAACGCACATAAATTGAAGTCTATATAGTATATATGTTAGGTGATCTTACCAAAAAAAAAATATATATGTTAGGTGATGATGGATAGTTAACTAATGCGAAAATTGCACTACCAGTCCCACGACATTGGACCATGAACATTTTTCAATCCCGTACTATATAAAATTGTATTTTTGTTGCTAAAATTTTAAAATATTTTACACTTTTTGTCCTATTGCATTTTGTAAAATCAAAAGTGTAAAATTGAGATGTTCATATTAGACAAAAAATGTTAGATAGAAAATATTTTTTGAGACCAGATGCATGTATGTATAATATGGTTAAACAAATTGAGACTAAAGAAAAATGAGATAGAAATTACTAAGAGTCCAACCCTATGGAACTAAAAATACAATTTTGCAGTTAACTAATTAATTTACACTAAATAATAATCATAGGACACATTTTTTTCTCCTTTCAATTTTGCATGTGTCCTATTGGCCATCTTTTCTAGTTCTATAAAAACCTTGTGCTAGCTCATTCATCAATCCACGTTCATTTCTTCTACACAATCTTCAGAACTAAGAAAAATGAGTCTCAAAACCACATCAATAACCACTCTTTTCATCTCCACGAACCTTCTTTGCTACGTTCTTGCCGCAAATATTTCACCTTTATTCCCGACACCATTTAACAGAAGCAACTCTGGCAACGCCATTGTAGGTCTAACGCATGCTACTTGCCCGATAGATGCCGTGAAACTAGGCATATGCGTAAATCTACTGAGTGGATTGGTGGGAGTAGTGGTTGGAACCCCTCCCGCCGCCCCTTGCTGCACCGTGTTGGTGGAGCTGGTGGATCTCGAGGCGGCGGTGTGCCTTTGCACTGTCATCAAGGCAAATGTGCTCGGGATTATTTTGAATGTCCCGGTTTCTCTGAGCTTGTTGCTTAACGTGTGTGGAAAAACTCCTCCATCTGATTTCATATGTGCTTAGTTAAGCATGCAAAATTCTTGACTTGACCAGGTTTACGAGATGTTTTTAATACCTTGTGGTTGAGAATACACCATATCATTGATTGTGATAATATGATATATTTTCAAATACCATAAGGTCTAGGAAATATTTTTTAGACCTGATCTAGTCAATAATGTCATGCTTAATTGGTTATTTTCTTTTCTTAATTAGTTCGGTTATCAAAATAAAGTCTAGCTGTGAATGAAACTTAACCTTTGTGTTGGTTTTATGGAGAGCTGATGTTTGGTGCAATGAGTCCTTTTTTATTTGCTAATAAAATGGTTCAACACGATTAAATCATCTTATTATTACTTTTATTCTTAAAATTTGGCTGCTCAAATATTAAAAACTTAAAAAGAATATTTTGGATATAATTCAATTTCGTGTGTTACAGATCATAACTTATTTGGCTGGACCACTGCAGAAATAAAGCACCGAAAACTCTAAATCAACATTCAAATGCTTCTTCATTTTCTGAAACAATAGTTACATCTATGTAACAAACGAAAAAATAGTTACATCTAGCTAAGAACGTACACACGTACACCAAAACAAAAAAACTGCGAAAACGAAAATTGTTTCGTTATTGAAAGATATACACATAGTTAACTAGTGAGCTGGAGGATTCCTGTTCCAGGATAGGTAGGATGGATCCCCTAAAGGCCTGCATGCATGATAATTACACATTGTTAATTTCAGTCCCAAAATAAACTTGATCATATGCACAATGAGGATGAAAATGAAATTAATATGAGGGTCCGAATATAGGTGAGATTTAAAATGATATTAATATAAAGAGATTCATTTATGCTACTACCTCATGAAAACATAACCAATTTTTCCTAAGGGAAACATGTACGAAACTATTATCTGAAATGTTTATTGCATATAATTCCCCCGTAATAGAAAATATTTGGCAAGGAACTCCTCATCCATACAAAATAGACCGTCAATATTAGAATAGATGGGGCCGGGTTTCATGTAGAACATTTTAATAGTAAAAGGGAATTCTATGCAATAAACGTTTTCAGATGGCAGTATAACACGTGAGAGTGTCTTGCGCGCATTAATTTATTCCATAATTCCTCATAAACCATGAATGACACAATGAATTAACTAGTTAAATAGAACTTAAGAAAAAATGGTAATTCCATTTGTCCCACTTTAAACTAGAAAAATACACCATGTAATTGGAACAAAGTGAATTTGATTTAGTAATTGGCAGCGCCGCAGTTCGCATCCATACAAGAAGATCCTCTTGCTCACTCAACTGTTCCAAAGTCAAAAGCAAGTCATAAAATGATGATAAATTTTTTACCATATTTTAGTACATAAAATATTGGCAAAAAAAAAAAAAAAAAAAAAGAAACAAGGGAGTTCTGGAAAAAAATATTAAACAAGAGAAACAGGGGAGTGTGAAGTCATAAGTTTGGCTCTTCACAGGGTTGTTTGAGCCTCTAATGAATTCAGACTTTCTAGAATCTTGGGCCTTCATGTAAGTCAGCAAGTGGTTTCTTCAAAAGTAAATTCCAGCATCTTTAAAAAAAAACTGCAAATTTAGGGGTAAATGCAAAATACTCCCTGTGTTAAGCTAAACCTGCAAAAAACTACCCTGTAAAATTTTTATTGTGTTAAACCTCATAGTATTTTCATAAACCCTGCAAAAAAAACACACAATATGTAAAAAATAGGTCGTTTTGTATTGACATATTTCAAGAAACCATTTCTAACATACTTCAAGTTGGTCCCTACAACTTCACGTGATATATATTAAAAATTATTTCTCGAAATTTGTAGATCTAGAATGACCTATTTTTTTATAAATTGGGTGTTTTTTCCAGTGTTTTTGAAAACACGAATAAATTCGGCGCAATAAAAATTTTACAGGATAATTTCTTACAGATTTAGCATGATACAAGAGAGTATCTTCCATTTTCTTCACAAATTACTTTTTTTTTTCTCTGAATTGCTCCGCCAATGGCGATGGAAGTGAAATAATATTTTTTTTGTATCATGCTATGACTACAAATCCATAAATTTGTTTGTATAAATTGATTTATCACCTAAATACTATTTAGAATTGCGTAATTATAGTGTGATTTTGGTGTCTCAGACGCCCATAAAATAGTGTACTTTCAGTTAATTTAACATGTGGCAATAGGAGCATGACAAAATATTGGCACAGAAATATCTCACAAAATAGTGATAATATTTAATATTTTATCATATTGTCAATAAGATTTAATATTTTCGTATTTGTTTAAAAATAATTATCTATAGCTACTTGACAACAATAGCTTTCAATATTTCACTTTAATTGATGTTTTAAGCGATAACTACTGTCACATATTAATATACAATTTTTACTCTCTCCATTCCAAAACAATTGTCGTTTTAGAGATTTTTTCCTCTTCCAAATTAATTGTCGCTTTAGAATTACAATACATCATTAATAACATATCTTTCAATTTTCCCCTTTTCTATTCCTTTGTTTTTTTTCTCCCTCTCTTCTACTTTAACAAATTATTTTCTTTCTTCTAACCAAATAAATAGGAATATTTTAGGTATGAATTTAACTTTTTCCTAAACTAAAGACTAATTATTAACTTCCTTAATACCTTTGTAAATCTCTAAAAGGACAACGAATATAATGGCCATTAAAAATGATAAATAAATAATAATGTGGTGTTACTGTCCGTCTATATATCTAAAAATATTCACGATATTGTCCTGTGTTATACGGAACCTGCACAGAACTATCCGATATTTTTTTTTTGCAATAAAATTTCTTGTATTTTTAAAAACCTTGCATAAAATATATATAATACTCATTAGTTACTAACACCGTTAATTTTTAAATGAATTGACTAAATTACCCCTAAATATATTATTGACTTTGCCTTGAAAAATGATAAGGCTTTACTATTATTTAATAGTAGTAGCTAGCGATATTGCCAGAGCACATATTGTTGCTGCCAGAGCAATTTTTTTTAATTTCCTAATCTATCCCTTCTAGTCAAGATTATAAAACTTGGAATTCTCAATCTCAATGACACATCATATTATTTTATTGACAATTTAATTTTCTCTCTCATATTAATACCTTGTTTTCTCTCTCTTATTAATATATTATTATTGTTTTCCTTTTTTCTTTTATTATTTAACTTCTTTTTCCTTGTCCTATTTATATTTCAAGCATAGAAATAATTATATAGTTTTATATAATAGTATAATACGCTGATATGTAATTCACAACAATATATAAAGAAATTAATTTGTGATGAAATGAACTATTTGATAGAATAGTGTCCTGCAAGCCAACTATTTGGTTGCATTTAATTGAAAGGACCATTCAATTGGATTAATAAATGCATTTTATTATTATATGGTCATCTTTATCTTATGTAATAATTATCTACGCATAAGGATAGAAGTCCTTAGATCACAGGGCTATGGGACAACCCGTGGACTGATCTCCAAGGCCGTGATCTAGAATATATTCAAGAGTCGTAGAATCCAATCGAGATAGGACATCATTGGATTCGGTTAGACTCTCACTATTGTGTATACTCCGATGAACTGGAGAACGCTGGGGTCCACGAGCGTGACTGGGATAGTCGATACACATAAGTGGGTGGCTTGCTGGGATGGCAAGCGCACTGAATACCCCAATTAGGAAATAACTCACCATGGAAGCGGTAGTCGCACATCGGGGTTGAAGTTATTCCAATTTACAATAGTGTACGAGGAACGATCCCTAACTACTTGAGATGATAGGGTTTATCTGGTGCGAGAACGTCTATGCTTTGATTTGAGTCCCGACTGACTGGAGATCGCCAGAAAGTCTCTGTGGACTCATATTGGGTATAGAGGAACTCGTATGCAGATTCACATCATCAACAAAGGATCCATTGACCCGACTTGATAGGTTGGGAAATTCTCCTATGGATTTCTGTGAGAAATTAATTCTGGTAAAATCCTCGGCCGAGGTATCTGACGGCTTTATGTAAGTAGCTCATAAAGATTAAGTCAAAGAGAATTATTTCGAGACCAGAATGCATAAGGTCAAGACAAAAGAAAAAGGGGAACCGATGAAAGACCATACCCTTAAGTCTCGACTGGGAGATTGATCGATGGAGAGATTATGTCGTATATGGAAATTGTAAATGATAAAAGGTTCACTGAATTAATTCACCAGTGATTGGGCTCCATGGGCTTGTGGCTGGACATCGACCGTGGAGTGTGGGAGAATTCCCAAATTGGCAGGGGTGCTAATTTTGGAATGATCAATCGACAGAGTGTTCGATTGATTTAGAGTAAGTCTTACTCGAATAATTAAATAATATTTAATTATAACCCACGGCCAATTATGTGGTGAACCTACGGGGGCATACACAATACACATGAAGCGAAAGCGAGGAAATAAGAACGACCGAGTCGACTGGGTCGACTGGGTGAATAATCGACTGGGTCGATTATTATGGGTGGGTCGACTGGGTCGACCCAATTGGAACAAAATGGGATCCAATTGGAATTGGATCAGAATCATAAATTAAATTGGAATTTAATTTGTGGATTAATTAATTAAGTTGGATTTAATTAATTAAAAGGGATTTTAATTAAATGGACTTAGAGTCTGATTTAATTAAATGGGAGATTAAGTTAATTAATTGGGCTATTTAATTGGGAGATTAAATAAAGCCTGGTCAAATTAATTAACTGGGCCATGAATTAATTAGAAGACTTGGTCTTCTAAATTAAAGAAGGTCATGGCCCATGTAGGAGAGAAGAGCCCTAGTCCTAATAGGACTAGGTTAGGGAGATAACTATAAGTAGCCTTCTTGTAGTTATTTTTCACACAACTCATCAATAAGCAAAAATTGAGCAAGAGCAAAAAAAAATTCTCTCTCCCCTCTCCCTGTCTAGTCGACCGAACCCTGTCTTCCTTTTGGAAGAATTTTTCGTTTTCGACTTTGTTCCTAAATCGTTCCTAAATCCTAGATCATAATATATCTTGTGTTCTAGCTGATCAAGATTTATTATTTTCGTGTAATTGTGGTGTATCAACCCGTAGAGGCGCAACACGTGGGGCGCTACTGCAGAGCTTGGGTCGATTTTGCTGAGGAGAATTTCAGAGTCCGTTTTGTTGACTGCCAACTTCGATTTGCAAGGAGATAGGTATAACGTGCAAACTTATACTATCATTTTATTTATTCATATATATACAACTAGAGTAGTATCCTGGCAAGATTCCGTAAGAGGTCCTAAAATTTTTATATTCCGCTGTGCCTAGGGCTGTTTATCTTACCGAATCCCAACAGTGGTATCAGAGCCAACTCTAGGCTTTGTATATATATGAAATTGCAAATTCTGTGATTTAAATCATATGTTTGATTTATGTATGGCTAGTTCTATGACTGTATATGTTTTAGGACGTAGATCTGTTAACTTGGAGTTAATGTAAAATTTTGATTCAAAAATTTTATCGTGTTAATTTTTATTTTGGATTAAATTAATTAAAACTGTTGATTTTAATTAATTAAGGAATCAAGCACAAATTAAAACAAAACAAAAGGAAAACAAAGTAATTAGATCGAAATTGTATTCTCTTGGTGAGGATTAAACTCGATCTTAGTGCTCGGCACAAATTTTTTCTTTTGTAGATACAATTCTCGTGGCATGTGTGTAATAGCATGCATGTTGTTTTAATTTGGCAAATGTTACGTAAATGTTGAAGCAAATATCATGTATTGCAATTTGACTTTGTAAATTGCAACTTGAAGCCAAACCTTCTACGGCCATGATATGGTGGTTCAAAATTTTTCGTGGCAGAATTTTGGTTGTTATGGAATCTTGGTGAATCTTGGATAGATCTTAGAGATCTAATTAACTAGGAAACTTAGAGTTTCAATTGTAAGAAGAGATTTAATTAAAATTAATCTCTTCTAGTAAGTTACCAAGATTAAAGATCTTAGAGATCTTATTAAACAAGGAAACTTAGAGTTTCAATTGTAAGAAGATATTTAATTAAAATTAATCTCTTCTAGTAAGTTACCAAGATTAAAGATCTTAGAGATCTTATTAAACAAGGAAACTTAGAGTTTCAATTGTAAGAATATATTTAATTAAAGTTAATCTCTTCTAGTAAGTTACCAAGATTAAAGATCTTAGAGATCTTATTAAATTAGGAAACTTGGAGTTTTGGATAAGGTAGAAATCTTGGTGGATTTGGACACTACCTTAGTTAACTAATCTATTCAAAATAGTATTATCTTGAGAATCTTGGAGATTTGTAAAATTGGGAAACTTAGAGTTTTTGATAAGATAGTAATCTTGGAAGATTTGTAACTATCTTAATTAACCAACTTTATCAAGATAAGAGTTGTAGATTACTTAGAACTCAAGTAAGAGTTAATTAATCTTAGAGATTAATTGTTAATTCAAAATTAAATTAACTTGGATAATTTTTGTGAATTAAAATTAAAGGAGCTGGTAAATTTACATTTATGCCCTTATGTGAATTTATGCATGTTCTTGAGTGAATATGTGGATTGATCGATTTTACCCTTAAGCCCTGTGTAGTTTTGGTTTATTTATTTTATGGGTTGTAATTAAATGGGCCTGATTGATGCCCTTGCTTGCGCAAACTATTGTAATAGAATAGGGCCTTTATTTTTATAAGCTAGGCTTAGATTAGGCTTGGAGCCAAGAAGACCTCATGAAGACTTGGAGATCCACATGGAGGCCCATTACCTTGGAGGACATGGAGGCCCAATTCATTACATGGAGGCCCAATCAAGGTGGATATTACAAGAAGGCCCATGATGTATGGGTTTGAAAATTGTAATAGTTAGGACATTTAATTTCCACCCTAGACTGACCAATTGGTCCATCATGTGGCTCGTGATGGATCGCATAGGATGGGCAATCGACCAATCATATGTGCAATGCTAGGTGATATATGTTTACTATTATTCTTTGATGTATGTCTTGCATGCTTAGAATAGATCACGTAAACAAGATAAAGCATAATCTGATGAGACCTCGCACGAAGAAAACTTAAAACCTCCAATTGAAATTAAAAACTCAATTTGAATATTAAATCGATTAACGGGCGCATATGAATGGTGTCTATGGTCCGAGCCTATCCAATTACTAGGTCTTAGGCATATTGTACAAATATATCTCGATGTCTCACGAGTCGTGGGTCGAGCTATAGGAAGATGATATGTCTATTGCCTCGATGCACAGTTTAGTGCCAAGGAAGGGGATAGCAAGGTTCTAGGCGCTGTCTCACGAGTCGTGGGGCGTCTAGGATTGAACTATTTCTCTTCACGAGCATTGGACATGATTTAACGCGAGTAAGTATGGATGTCTCACGAGTCGTGGGTCCATAACGAAAACCGAGGCTGAATGAACTCAAGGGTTAGCTGGGATGGTTAACCGGCGACGTGATCGCCCACCAAGTGGATCAATTGGTATGGCCAATGAGTCGTGGGTACTGAGCGATTGCATTTGGGCCTTGAGCCCATTAGAAAATTTTTATTTCCCGAACCTTATGTGGGGGCATAAGTATTCGACAAAAATAGTGGGAGTAATTTACAAATGAAAACCATGTTTGTAAATTATGCATTGATATTAATCTGCCGCGTATTTATCGTCATGTTTATGATAGTTTATCATAAGTTATGTATCCATGAATATTTACCATCATACTTGAATCAAATAAATTGACTGAACTCAAATGAATTTTGAATGACTTCGAAACTTGAGAAATTATTCTCGAGTCCAAGCAAGGACTAATCTCCTTACAAAGATTTCATTGTTTTTCCTTTCGAAGTTACACTTCGACTGGAATGGTGATAGGTTTCACCAAGCTGCTTTTTTTTTTTTTTTCGAAGTTACTCTTCAAATAAGAAAGGTGATAAGTTTCACCAGAGGGTTGAGGATGGTTCTCAAGCCCAAATTTTCTTGAAGGCAAACATGAAGTCTCCCATGAATGGGAAGTAACATCTTGTGAAAAGGCCTCAAAAGGCTCGAGAGATGGAAGAAGAGGAATGTATCCTCTCTAAAGGGAAATAACCTTGGAGGTTTTTCTGTAAGGATGATAAGTTGAAAAGTCAATCAAAATGATTCTTCCATGGATTAAGATCAAGGGAAAAGGGAATTGAACCTATTCATCCCATAAGGGATGATTAAATTTTATTGAACTTAACCTTATGGTTAAAGTAATGCATAAGGGTGTTGGATGCCCGATGAAGCACTCATTGATGCATTCAATGCATCTAAAGCCATGAATTATTTAGATCATTGGAATTTGCTTATACCATCCCTTGTCTTAAGGGATGTGATAGTTCCATAATGGTTGGAACTGATTGCGCTATAAGATTTATACGCAAAAGGTGTAAATAAGCAAATGAGTATGGATACTCATATATCGACTAAATAAAATATGCATAGTCAATAAAATATAAATAATCAAGATTTCACACACTTGAGTCGTTGTAAAAACCGAAAGGCGATACACGAATACTGAAACATATTTCCGAATTAAAAGATTCAAAGACTGAGCTCGACTGGGTCGAGCTTGACTGGGATGCTGTACATAGTAACCGACTTTCGAATCTTGCTTAATGGAAATTGGATTTAGTAGTTGGTTGCTAGGCAACCAAGAGGCATAAACAAATGGATTTAATCCATTTATAAGTGTGTAGAAACGCTAAAGCATTAGTGGGAGATAAGGCGTCTCTAGTACCCTCATGGGTAAAAGTATGTTGTGATGTACAATTCCAAATTACTTTTGGGATAAAAGAAGAGAGCCTAATCAATGAAAGCATGTAAGATATTTGGATCGATTCAAAATCAAACATGCATTGGCAATACGCCATCGATTATTTAATAGAGAATTAGATTCTCGAAATGTAAGACCCGCTCGAAACGTTGTATGTTGTCAAGCATTCTGGACATGTAAATGTCCATTAAGAAATCTTACATGAAATTCCTTATTCAAACAAATAAGACTTGATCGAGAAAATGGAAGATACTGAGCTAAGTATCTCTGAAGCCAGTTCCAAAACATATCACGTGATATGAGTTTTGGTATTGTACCTTCATATGCATTCATGCGCATATGGGGTCTCCCGCTTATGTGAATAAGCTGGTGGGAGATAAGTTGGACGTAAAGTCCATCTTATGCAATTCGTGGGGTATCCAGAAAACTCTATAGGATACAAGTTCTACGATCCTACAAGATAAACTACGTTTGTCTCAAGGAACGCACACTTCTTGGAGAAGGATTTCTTGCTAGGCAAGAAGGAACACAACGTAGAACTAGATGAGGTCACTGAAGCTGAAAAGACCAAAGAGGTCGATCAAGCTGACCCATCACCACAGGCAGTGGGAGAACAAGAGCATGAAAGTACATCAGAGAGTACACCGATACTTCGTAGGTCAGAAAGACAACGTAGAAAACCCGAGAGGTACTACGGTCTGCTGCGTGAGACTAGACAGTCTCTAACCGACCCAAGGACTTACGAAGAGGCTATGCTAGGCATAGACTCGGGAAAGTGGTGTGAAGCCATGGAATTCGAATTGGACTCCATGCACTCGAACAAGGTCTGGGCCTTGGTAGATCCACCAGTGGGAGTAACTCCCGTGGGTTGCAAGTGGATCTATAAGCGAAAGCTTGGAGTGAACGGAGAGGTAATAACCTACAAGGCGCGACTAGTGGCAAAAGGATACACTCAAAGGCCAGGCATCGACTTTGAGGAGACCTTCTCGCCCGTCGCAATGTCTAAATCCATTCGAATCTTGCTGGCCATAGCTGCGTGGTATAACTACGAGATATGGTAAATGGATGTAAAGACTGCCTTTTCTCAATGGGGACATTGACAAGGAGATCTACATGGAGCAACCAAAAGCATATACATCCAAAGGAGATGAACACAAAGTGTGCAAACTCCAGAGGTCCATTTATGGACTGAAGCAAGCTTCCCGAAGTTGGAACATTCGTTTCGATGAGACAATCCAAACTTTTGGATTCATCAAAAACATGTTCGAACCTTGCGTGTACAAGAAGATCAGTGGGAGTACAGTTGAATTTTTGGTGCTTTACGTTGATGACATGCTTCTCATTGGAAATAATGTGAAAGTGTTGTCCGAAACTAAAGCATGGTTATCTACACAATTCTCAATGAAGGATTTGGGAGAAGCATCCTTTGTACTAGGTATAAGGATCTACCGAGATAGGTCAAAAGGAGTGCTGGGCCTCTCCCAATCCCAGTACATAGATAAAATCTTGAAAATGTTTAATATGGAAGAATCCAAGAGAGGATTGCTTCCAATGAGACATGGAATTGCACTCTCTAAGTCTATGGCCCCAAAGACGCCTGAAGAGAGAAGCAATATGTCTCGAGTACCATATGCATCCGCAATAGGAAGCATAATGTATGGTATGTTATGTACGAGACCAGACGTAGCCTACGCTTTTAGCGTTACAAGTCGCTACCAGTCTGATCCAGGTGAGCAGCACTGGATAGCCGTAAAGACAATTCTGAAGTACCTGAGAAGGACTGAGGAATTGTTCTTGGTATACGGTGGAAAAGAATTGAAATTGGAAGGCTATACTGATTCTAGCTTCCAATGTAATGTAGACGACTTCAAGTCGACATCTGGATACGTGTTCTGCCTCAATAGTGGTGCGGTAAGCTGGAAGAGCTCCAAGCAAAACACTACCGCAGATTCAACCACCGAGACAGAATACATTGCCGCGAGTGAAGCAGCAAAGGAAGGTGTTTGGATGAAAAACTTCATCCCGAAATTGGATGTGATACCTAGCATTGTCGAGCCATTACTATCTTCTGTGATAATAATGGAGTTATCGAGACAAGCAAAGGAATCGAGATCTCATCAGAATCCAAGCACGAAATAAGACGATACCATTTGATATGTTATATCATTGGTAGAGGAGACATAAAGATGGAACGTGTCACCTCAAGGGATAATACGACGGACCCGCTGTCTAAGCCATTGCCTCAAAGGCATCCGAAAACATCTGTCTAAGATGGGAATCAGAAGTATGAAAAGTTGGCTTTAGTACAAGTGGGAGATTGATAGAATAGTGTCCTGCAAGCCAACTATTTGGTTGCATTTAATTGAAAGGACCATTCAATTGGATTAATAAATGCATTTTATTATTATATGGTCATATTTATCTTATGTAATAATTATCTACAAGGATAGAAGTCCTTAGATCACAGGGCTATGGGACAACCCGTGGACTGATCTCCAAGGCCGTGATCTAGAATATATTCAAGAGTCGTAGAATCCAATCGAGATAGGACATCATTGGATTCGGTTAGACTCTCACTATTGTGTATACTCCGATGAACTGGAGAACGCTGGGGTCCACGAGCGTGACTGGGATAGTCGATACACATAAGTGGGTGGCTTGCTGGGATGGCAAGCGCACTGAATACCCCAATTAGGAAATAACTCACCATGGAAGCGGTAGTCGCACATCGGGGTTGAAGTTATTCCAATTTACAATAGTGTACGAGGAACGATCCCTAACTACTTGAGATGATAGGGTTTATCTGGTGCGAGAACGTCTATGCTTTGATTTGAGTCCCGACTGACTGGAGATCGCCAGAAAGTCTCTGTGGACTCATATTGGGTATAGAGGAACTCGTATGCAGATTCACATCATCAACAAAGGATCCATTGACCCGACTTGATAGGTTGGGAAATTCTCCTATGGATTTCTGTGAGAAATTAATTCTGGTAAAATCCTCGGCCGAGGTATCTGACGGCTTTATGTAAGTAGCTCATAAAAATTAAGTCAAAGAGAATTATTTCGAGACCAGAATGCATAAGGTCAAGACAAAAGAAAAAGGGGAACCGATGAAAGACCATACCCTTAAGTCTCGACTGGGAGATTGATCGATGGAGAGATTATGTCGTATATGGAAATTGTAAATGATAAAAGGTTCACTGAATTAATTCACCAGTGATTGGGCTCCATGGGCTTGTGGCTGGACATCGACCGTGGAGTGTGGGAGAATTCCCAAATTGGCAGGGGTGCTAATTTTGGAATGATCAATCGACAGAGTGTTCGATTGATTTAGAGTAAGTCTTACTCGAATAATTAAATAATATTTAATTATAACCCACGGCCAATTATGTGGTGAACCTACGGGGGCATACACAATACACATGAAGCGAAAGCGAGGAAATAAGAACGACTGAGTCGACTGGGTCGACTGGGTGAATAATCGACTGGGTCGATTATTATGGGTGGGTCGACTGGGTCGACCCAATTGGAACAAAATGGGATCCAATTGGAATTGGATCAGGATCATAAATTAAATTGGAATTTAATTTGTGGATTAATTAATTAAGTTGGATTTAATTAATTAAAAGGGATTTTAATTAAATGGACTTAGAGTCTGATTTAATTAAATGGGAGATTAAGTTAATTAATTGGGCTATTTAATTGGGAGATTAAATAAAGCCTGGTCAAATTAATTAACTGGGCCATGAATTAATTAGAAGACTTGGTCTTCTAAATTAAAGAAGGTCATGGCCCATGTAGGAGAGAAGAGCCCTAGTCCTAATAGGACTAGGTTAGGGAGATAACTATAAGTAGCCTTCTTGTAGTTATTTTTCACACAACTCAATAAGCAAAAATTGAGCAAGAGCAAAAAAAATTCTCTCCCCCCTCTCCCTGTCTAGTCGACCGAACCCTGTCTTCCTTTTGGAAGAATTTTTCGTTTTCGACTTTGTTCCTAAATCGTTCCTAAATCCTAGATCATAATATATCTTGTGTTCTAGCTGATCAAGATTTATTATTTTCGTGTAATTGTGGTGTATCAACCCATAGAGGCGCAACACGTGGGGCGCTACTGCAGAGCTTGGGTCGATTTTGCTGAGGAGAATTTCAGAGTCCGTTTTGCTGACTGCCAACTTGGATTTGCAAGGAGATAGGTATAACGTGCAAACTTATACTATCATTTTATTTATTCATATATATACAACTAGAGTAGTATCCTGGCAAGATTCCGTAAGAGGTCCTAAAATTTTTATATTCCGCTGTGCCTAGGGCTGTTTATCTTACCGAATCCCAACACTATTGCATAATTTCACTTTTCTCTTTATAATTGAATTTTTGTATCTTCTTATTACCAAATGTTTATGACTTAAAGGTAATTCTTTTAACTTCATTTGCAAATTTTAATTTTAATTTTGCCGTAATAGAATAAACTGTACATATGAAAGAAGCCTTTCATCTTCATCCTTAAATGTAATTTTTTTAACTTCATTTGTAATATAAATAATTTATGTAATATCAATTTTGGCCCAGCAATGCATTTTTCCCTTCCCATTTTCATGTATATTTGATTAGAATGACACTTATATATGATGTTGTGATAATTTCTTTGGATTGTACAAACTATTTTTGTGCATTAATGATTAATTAATATTTTTTAATTTTGAAAATATTTTTAAATAATTTGGATTCGAACGAGTTTTAATTAAATCGAACATGTATTAAACTCATTGAACTTCACATTTACATTTTTTTTGACTAACCGAATCGAGTTTGTGACGAGTTTGAAAGTTAATTATATGACTATATTATTCATGCTAGATTTGATAAGAATAATAGATTTATATTTGAAAGAGTTTTAATCGAATCAAACATGTTAAACTCGTTTAACTTTACATTTACATTTTTTTTTTATTTTTAACTTACCGAATCGAGCGTATTACATTTACATAGACTTCTTCTAGTCTACAATACCCCAATAGTAATCATCTCCAAAGAGGTCAAGTTCCCCACGCTAAATAAACTAATGAATCTTTTATAGTCTCTTACAACCCAAGATCCCACAATCAAAAGCATATATATCCCATTTTAAAGTAATTAGGCCCAAAGATCTGTAAGAAGAAGCTTGTTACAAAGTTCCCTTGGTTTTAGTAAGTACAATATACTCATTGATCGCTATAATTCACCCAGTGAAATAAGAGATGCAACAAGAAAAGGAAAATGAGACAAATAAGATAAAGCATACATATGTACAAGTATATTACAATTTTTCACAATAAGAACGATCTTGACAGAAATTACTGTATCTTAAATCTATGGAACAGCATGGATAAGTTCAAATTATGATAATAAGGTACAACAAACCATCTTCTTCAGTTTCATTCATTCATCAACCTTTAGTTTCCTAAATAGTAATTATATAATTTTCTAAAGTCAGGTCCAATTTTGAGAAAACACATATTTATAAATATCATAGAAGAACATTATTATTTTAGAAGTGATATATATTGTTGTGAATTACATACCAGCGTATTATACTATTATATAAAACTATATAATTATTTCTATTCTTGAAATATAAATAGAACAAGGAAAAAGAAGTTAAATAATAATAAAAAAAAGGAAAACAATAATAATATATTAATAAGAGAGAGAAAACAAGGTATTAATATGAGAGAGAAAATTGAATTGTCACTAAAATAATATGGTGTGTTATTGGGATTGAGAATTCCAAGTTTTATGATCTTGACTAGAAGGGGTAGATTAGGAAATTAAAAAAAATTGCTCTGGCAGCAACAATATGTGTTCTGGCAATATCGCTAGCCATTAAGTAACATCCGATTCCAGTTGTTAAGCATACTAGAAAGGTGCACGTACGTTGTACGTGTCTAGTTTTAATTTCATGGGTATTTTTCATAAATTAGAGTAAAATTAGCTATTTTTATTTCATAGAATATCATATATTGGTCAATTTATATTTTATGAAATTTATTATTATTAATTATTATTAATTTATAAAAAAAAATGATGACTTGAATAGGTATAATAAATATAAAAAGATGACTAATTTATTCATTACATCTTATAAAATTAGTTCAAGTAAGATCATAAGAACTTTTTTAGGTAATTACATCATAGTAGTTTTCATGTCAAGTTTATCCGTTATTCACCAATGTCACATGTTTCATCTGTTTCTTCATAAATTTCATTTGAACTTTCATCGATTTCACGATCATTTTTTCTTTCTGGTTTCACCGGTTTTTTTACAAACTTCACAAGTGTTTACCAATTTCACCCGAAGTTTCATCAATTCATATGTTTTCACTGTTTATTTTTGTTTTGTCGATTTTTCCATTTTTATCGATTATAATATTTCTCATTGTTTTCCCTTTTTCGTCAATCTTTTTTTTCAATTTAAACCATTTTCTTCTGATTTCACCTTGTTTTTGTCGGTTAAAGTTTAACTCGTTTTCACCTATTTCACATGTTATTCACCTAAATTTTTCATCGATTAAACATGTTTCGCCGACTTCAAGCTTTTTGGACTGATTTTATCCGTTTCTTAAAATAATTTACAGGTTTATTTTTTTTAGCGATTTATCCCTTTTTTTTACAGCTTGTAATATTTTTCATTGTTTTCTCATTTTTAGTCCAATTCTTTTGTATTTCGTATTTAGTATAAACAATTTTTCTACCGATTTCACGAGTTATACTATTTCTTTAACTGATTTCACTCATTTTATCATTTAAACCCATTTTTACCTATTTTTCATGTGTTTTCACTAATTTCACATGTTATTCACCAGAATTTTTCATTGATTAAATATGTTCTTACCAAATTTACATTTTTTGAGCGATTTTACCCTTTTTTCACCGGGTTTACCAAATCTTACTAAATTCATCATTTTTCTTAGAAATTCCATTATAATGAATTTTCATTGATTTCAAATATTTTCACCAACTTTACCTTTATTTTAATCGATTTTACCCGTTTTCATCCATTTTTCACAAATTTTACCCAATTTTTTTTTATCGATTTCAAATATATTTATGATTTCACATCCCATTACATACATTGTACATGTCTATTTAATTTCAGTGGTATTTTGTTGTAAATCAGAGTAAATTAAACTTCATTATATCATAAAATACCACATATTAATGAATGTTATTCAATTTATTAACTTTATCATGGAAATTTTCATCGATTTCTTTAGTTTTTTTTCGGTTTAAACCATTTATTTCTTGGTTTGATTTTGTTCTTGTTGGTTGAAATTTTTTTGTTATATTGATTTCACTCATTTTTACCAGTTTAACCAATTTTCACATGTTTTCGTCGACTTTAGCCTTTTTTCACCGATTTTACCCATTTTTCACCTATTTCATCATTTTTTACGAAATTTCATCGTTTCACCGATATCATCCATTTTTGTCGCTAATTTCACTTGAATTTTCATCGATTTCACATGAATTTATCGAATTTTCAACTCAAATAATTATACATCTTCAATTACTTTTAAGTATATCTCAAATTATTTCACTTACCTTATCATTTGAAAGATATTTCTTTATTGATCTAAGCCATTTCACTTATTATATTAATTAATTTAATTCAATTTTCATTGATTTTTTTTACTGGTTTTATATTGTTTTACATGGTACTCGTTTTTGATCAATTATACCCTATTGTACATTGTTTTTCCTATTTTTCATCAATTTCTTTTGTTTTTTCATATTCGAACAAAAAAGACAATAATTTTCTAGTGGTTTAGTTGACACTGTTTTGCTAGTTAAACTTTTTTTCTTTTATTTATTTTTATCAGTTTAACTTATATTTCACTTATTTCACTTGAATTTTCATTGATTTCATAGACTTTAACATTTATTCAATGATTTAACCCATTCTTCATATATTTCACCCATTTTTCACTGATTTCACCGATTTGTTTCCTATGTTTTCACAAATATCACCCAAATTTTCATCGATTTCACATGTATTTATCGATTTTACTGGGACTTTTTATAACTGATTTGCCTCTTTTATTCACCTACTTCACCATTCATAAATTTCATCCAGATCGATTTCACATATGTTCATCAATTACATCAAATTTATTTGAACGGTTTCACCAATTTTCATATCCGTTTTCTCATTTAATTCACACATTTTTGTCGAAAAGATTTCCATGAAAATTTGAGGTAATGTTTCTCATGTCAAATAAAGATTACTTAGTTCACTAAGTCATACACATTTTTGTTCATTCATAGGTAAGATGCGATTCTACTTGAACATGTTTTATGATATTTAAGAGAATATAATTTTTTTAAGGAGTGACATATTGTACTAAATCTTTAAATAATACAAATAATATTTTGCACATAACAACATTTTCATAATACATTATAATAATATTACATATATAATTTAGCAACTATTCAATATAATGTTTTTATTTTTATTTGTATGTGTTATAAGAAAACAATAATGATGTTATAAAAGTGATGTAAGATTTAGTTTCTTATTTATTAGAGTTAATATAGTTTAATTTGAATTTAGTTTTGTTTTTCTTTCATATTCATGGTGCTTGGTTAGGAGGAAAGGAAGTTACAAATTTTCTTAAAATATTCCTACCAAATTTGTGATGAGAAAATTTAAGGAAAATTCATGTTTGATTATATTTTTATTATACTTTACAAATTGAATAAGGGCATTTTTATCTTCACAAAAAAAGAAAAAAACTTAAAATATTCACACTTTTAGTATTAGTATAGATAGCTTGAATTCTATTGGTTATGGTTAGATATTAAACACTTTTAAAACTGTATTATTCTATGGTAATTATAAATTTAATTAACTGACACCGTCGTCACGTGTAATATTATTATTAGTCAATTTTCTTCTCTTCACACCTTAAAAGTTAAAACAAAACGATTACTATAAATTATTAATAGTAGTTAGTACATCCGAGTCCAGCTGTTGAGCATGTACATTGAATTCTATTGGTTAGATATTAAATTCGTACTTTTAATTCTGTATTCCACTTAAACTATTAATCTCCCTATGGTAATTATAATAAATTTAATTAAATGACACCGCCTATGCATTTATTATTATTATTATTACTCAAATCAAGATTGCCATTGACATTGACGCCCCCTCCCTCAGGCCATTTTACTCTGTTCTTTTTGTTCATTTGACAGAGGAACCTAAAAGTAACGCAACAAAAAACTGTCAGATCGAAGCTCTAGTTTCTCTAAATCTGGAAAGATGGCTCACGAAGGTCTGGTTTCTCTAAATCTGATGATTGAGAGCTTTCTAAATATTCCAAAATACCGCAATATCTTTCTTCCCAAGCCAGAAACAGAATTAGTCCACGAAGAAGTATGGTCCTTAAAATCAATTCTGGAATTGGATCATTTCAAAGAGAGCGAGAGATTAGTTGTTTTGAAAAGAGAGATCTTGGAGACAATACCTAAATTCAGAGACCTACTCCAAGACCATATAAACAAATGTCTACTATTTTTTCCAGAATCTCAAAGTCTCTATGGTGGTGGGAGTAGTAACGAATTGATCTTCTCCCTAGATATGGAGGAAGTCAAAAAAGAAATTAGATCCTTTGCGGAAACGATGGGTAAAATCCAAAATGAGTTCTACAACGCAAAATTTCTGGAAACATGCAACAAGTTGTCACCACTTGTTGATCTTGATGAAGTTTTTGTTTCTCTAGATCTGGTGATTCAGAGCTTTCTAAATGTGCCATTCTTCAAGAACTTACATCTCATCCGAGAAATAGAAATGGTCCAAATCGAATTACGGTGCTTGAAACCAGTTCTCGAATTGCATAAAATTAAGTTCAAAGAGAGCGAGAGCTTAGATGCTGTAAAAGGAGAGATCGCGAAAGCAATACTTAAATTCAACGACCTACTCCAAGACTATATAAACAAATGTCAACTACTATTTTCAGAATCTGAAAGTCTCCATGATGAGAGTATGTCAGAATTGATCTTCTGCCGAGATTTGGAGAAAGTCAGAAAAGAAATGATTTCCTTAGTGGAAACCATGAAGAGAATCAACAAGGAGTACAATGCAAAAGATCTGGAAACAAGCAACAAGGATTCACCACTTGCTGATGAAGATTTTGATTTTGATGGAAACATAAAAGATATGTTGGGAGTATATGGTATAGGCCTACAACTACTAATTCATGAAATACTTATGGTTAGACCTTCTCCCAAGCACAAAATTATTTTTGTAGTTGGTATGGCGGGTATCGGTAAAACTACTATTGTCAAAACACTTTATAATAGTACAAATATTTCAGATTGTTTTGACATTCGTGGATTTATCAGAGTTGGATCTGATTATCATCTAAAAGATATCTTGCTAGATCTTCTTATTTGCTTGTCCCCTAATTATAATAAAATTTTAGGAATAGAAAAGAATGAGAATCAATTGAAAGAGCAGATAGACAAATTTTTGAAGGGTAGAAAATATTTGATTGTGTTTGATGATGTATGGGATATTGAGTTTTGGTATGGTATTTGGATGTTCTTTCCATATGAGAACAACGGAAGCACAATAATCTTTACAACTCGGTTGTCAGGTCTGTCTATTTTAGTAGAATCCGATTATGTTTACGAGATTCCCTTCCTGAATGAAGAAAAAAGTTGGAATCTTTTCTGCAGAAAGGTATTTGTTGAAGACCCCTGCCCTCCCGAACTCGAGAAAGTTGGAAAGAAGATTATCAAAAAATGTGGAGGACTTCCTCTTGGAATAATCTCGATTGCAAACATCCTATCCAAAGCCGAGAAGACGTTTGATTATTGGAAAAAGATAGCTAAGAACGAGAATTTGCTTGCCTTATTTACAGAGGAAGGGTCACACATGCCAGAGACACTATTTTTGAGTTACAAGCATTTGCCTCCGCATTTAAAAGAGTGTTGTCTCTATTTTGGAGTTTTTCCTCTAAATCATGAGATCTCCGTCTCCAAGCTCGTCAAATTGTGGGTTGGTGAGGGGTTAGTCGAAGCAAAGCACTACCAAACTTTTGAAGATACAGCACGAAAATATTTGGAGGATCTCGTTTCCCATAATGTTATTTTAGTCTGCCAACAGAGCTCCAGTGATAGTACTAAAACCTGCCGTGCCCATTATTTCTTTTGGCATCTCTTCGTACGAGAGGCTGCTAACAAAAAGATTTTCCATCTTATAAATAGTTATCCCAGTACTTTTTTAGACGGTATACATTGTCAGCGCCGGTTGTGCATCCATAGGAACGTTCTTCTTGGCTTCAAACATGTTTCTGAATCGATAGAATCAGTTTCAAATGTGCTTTCTTTTCTTTGTACCGGTCCAGAACATCCATATCCGGTATCAATATGTTCAAGTTTGATGTCTATGAAGGTGTTAGATGCTCTTACAATCCGTTTAAACAAGTTTCCGATTGGAATATTGGAGCTAATTGAGTTAAAGTACCTTGCCTTCACATATGGTGGAAAACTCCCTTCTTCCATATCTAGACTCAAAAATCTTGTATACTTGATTGTCCATCGATACCACCTGACAATCATCAATTCCTCTCCATCTTATATGCCAAAAGAGATATGGAATATGCAAGAACTGAGACATCTTCAAGTCATGGGAAGCGACTTTCCACATCCTGTTGATGGTGCTCAGTTACCCAACCTCTTAACGCTGCTAGGTGTGAGCGACCACAGTTGTACAAAAGAGGTTCTTCAAAGTATCCCAAATCTAGAAAAATTAGGTGTTCGAATTGTTTTAGCACAGGGTGTTTCTACAAACTTGCATATCTTTGATCACCTTGCCCTGCTCTCTAGACTCAAATCATTCAAATGCATCGTGTCAAATCCCAATCCTAGGTCTCAACAAGGTCTTCTCTTTCCAGAGTCAGTTTTCCCGTCTAGTCTTACAAAGTTAACTTTGAGTGGGTGTGAATTTGCATGGGAACAGATGTCAATAATTGGTGGACTAAAAAATCTTCTAGTGTTGAAATTGCTATGCTATGCCTTTCAAGGCCCGGAGTGGGTGGTAGATAAAGAGGAGTTCCCAAAACTTGAACATCTCCTACTTGAAGACACGGATCTGGTGCACTGGAGAGTTGGCTATGCCTTCCCACAACTTAGACGCCTAATCCTTAGGCACTGCTACAAACTAGAAGAGATCACTTATCCTGATCCAAGAGAATGGAGTCTAAAAGCGATTGAGCTAGTTGACTGCAACCCTTCAACTGTGGCATCTGCGAAGCATATGCTGGAGGTACAAAGGAAATATGGTAATGAAAATTTTCAAATTCGGGTCTATTCTTTATTGGATGATGAGAAGCACTAGCCATCATTGGCACCTTAGTCTTAGTTAAAAAGGTGGTAAGTTGGACACAATTTAATTTAAGTATTACAACTCTATATATGCGTGATGTGAGTTTTTGTTTGTGTATACGTACATAGATGAATGAGATACACAAGTATACTCCTTAATTAACAATTGGTTAACTTCAAGATTCTTTATTAATTTTTTATGGTAATATTTTAGAAACTTAATTAGTTTACGTTTCAGTTTCTGCATAATGCTACATTTCTCTTATTTATATATCTTGATTATAAAACATATTTTTATTTGTGCCACTCAGTCATGTATATATCTTAAACTCAGTAGCATTTGAGGTCTTAATAGTGTCCTGTCCTTTCTTGTGCAATCAAATGTAAAATAAGTAGATCTGCCGACAACTTTGTTGTATTAGTTATTTCATCTTAACTGAACAAATGGTTAACATTTCTTCTTCCTTATGAATAACTTTCTCTTACACATGTGAGAAACCTCTAGAGATTTTTAGGACAGCCATAAAGTGATTTAATAACAATAAATATGTCGCAGCAAAATCAAAAAGAAATTTGTATCAAATTAGATTGGAGAATGAGCTTGTAACTTTCGTCTAACTCCATGTATACATGCCTTATTTACGGATTATCAGCAACCGTGTCAGAAATCTCCAATTCACAATAAATGTTAGAATTTTAGAAGTTTTTAAACTTCAAAATAAGAATTCATCAAAACAAAAAAAAAAAAAAAAAAAAAAACTTCAAAATAAGAAATAAATTTAAAAATAATTTTGTAACGTAAAATGCATTAACACCCTCTTAATGTGTCATTACGTGGCCTTATTATTTTGACCATTAATGTCTCCCATGAACACTATAAATAGGACTGTCCTACGGTCTTAGACACACACTTACTAGTTAGGTTACATTCACGAAATATTTTTTATGTTGTTATTGAGCACTAGAAATAAAGACTGGTTTTTTGTCCACCTGTAAACGTGCTTACAGATGAAAATGCCGGCGATGCCTTTTGGATTTTATCTTGGGATTGTAATCAACCCCCAATACCTGCACGAGGGGATGCAATTCTTTTCTTAGGACATCGTTAAGTGACGTGACTTCTCTACATGTCAGTCGTTTTATGTTTTAATTATTATATATATATATATATATATATATATATATATATATATATATATATATATATATATATATATATACTAGGAAAGTGCACCTACGTTGTACGTGTCTAGTTAATTTCATGAGTGTTTTTTATAAATTAGAGTAAAATTAATTTTATTTTGTCATAAAATAGAGCAAATTATTTTGTTTTTACCTACTGAATTCATTTTCACTGGTTTAACATGTTTTTAACCGATTTTATTCATTTTTACCATTCTAATATTTTTTTTTGTTAACCCAATTTTTATCAGTTATAACTTATTTTCACTGCTTTTACGATAGTTTTTCCGTTTAAAATTATTTTTCTACCAATTTCACCTCATTTTCTCGGTTAAACTTTATTTTTTTTACTGATTTCGCTCATTTTTACCATATTAACACATTTTCACCTATTTCAAACATGTTTTCATTGCTTTCACATGTTATTTTCACCAATTTCACCTGAATTTTCATTGACTCGACACGTTTTCACTGATTTTATTTATTTTTATTTTTCACTGATTTAACCTTTTTTTCACTGATGTTGTAGTTTCACCGATTTCATCCTATTTTCACGAGTATCATTGATTTCACATGTATTTATCGATTTCATGGGCACTTTTTTTAGCGGTTTCACCTAGATTTTAATCAACTTCGCCAGTGTTCACCAATTTTACCCGAATTTTCATTGATTTCACACATTTTCAATGATTTCACATATTTTTTTATTTCGATTTTACCATTTTTCATCAATTTCACCCATTTTTCACGAAAAGAATTTCATAAAAATTCGAGGTTATGCATGTCTTGATATGATTGTATATTCTTTATATTTCTCTGTTCTAGCCAAAGTAAAATTATGTAATTAGTTAAGTCATAAGAATTTTTTATTCTTTCATAGTAAGATGCAATTCAATTTTAATTTTTTTGTTAAAAAATGGTATTTGAGAGAATTTAATATTAAATTTTTAGATTTAGAGTCTTTATGGTTTATGTTGTAATAAATATTTAAATTAACATTTTCTTACTTTAATATAAATATTGATGCTAAGAAATAATAATTTTTATATATTTTTTTGGGGCTATTAAAAATAATTAGTGTTTTCTTATGGTTCGTTTTTATCTATTACAAGAGAAGAATATTAAAATTACAAAAATTGATTTAAGAAAGAATTTTTCAATTTTAGGAGTTTATGTAGGAGAGTTATATATAATAAAACTTCATGTCTAATTATATCTCTTCTATTACTTTTAGTTTCTTATATTTATCATTAAATTAAATATCACCTTAGGGGCATTTTAGTCTCTACAAAAAAGTTAAGAAATATTCATGCTCTTATAATACTAGGAAGGTGCACGTACGTTGTACGTGTCTAGTTAACTTCATGTATATTTTTTATGATTTAGGGTAAAATTAATTTGATTATGTCATAAAATAGAGCAAATTAATCCGTTTTTCACCTATTTAATTAATTTTTCACCGGTTTAGCCTGTTTTTTAGCCGATTTTATTCATTTTTACCACTTTGATTTTTTTCACTGTTTTACCCTTTTTTTTATTGGTTATAACTTATTTTCACTGTATTTAATTTATAGTAGTTAAAAGCGAGAAAAGCGCTCACTATAGTGCGCTTTTCGCTATAGTGAGACTTCCTCGCCTCGTTGCGCCCTGCGTATGCGCTAATCACTTAGCGCGCGCTATTTGCGCTATAGTGCAACAGCCCATAGCGCCAAATAGTGCGCTATTTAAGGAAAATCGGAAAATAGAAAGTAAGAAAAAGAAAAAAAAAACTTGGTGAAATTAAGTTACTTGATTGCATAATTAATTGTTGGTTTTCCTAATACAAATGAAATTTACCATTAGGTTAATTTAGCAGAAATTTGGTTGGTTTATGTAATTGATTTTCCTTATGTTTATATGAAATTTATAATTTCCATCATCATATAGATTGGCAAATATGGCTTCTAAATCCGGAAGATATATATCTATATCTTCTTCATCTTGGTTCATTCTTTGTATGAACAAATTATCACACTCCTTAATCTCAGAGCTTGAGAGTTGATCTCCATTACCAAACTTCTGCTGATCTCCACGACCATGTTGATCAAATTCAGAAGGTTTTTTTTTATTTACAAACTTTTGCGAATTT
This sequence comes from Penstemon barbatus, assembly GCA_003313485.2. Lineage (NCBI taxonomy): Eukaryota > Viridiplantae > Streptophyta > Magnoliopsida > Lamiales > Plantaginaceae > Penstemon > Penstemon barbatus. The sequence goes on from CM064880.1 coordinate 13,550,933, forward strand.
TAGGTACGAAACTTAAAAAAATTTAAATTTGGATACGTTTGGACGTCTACTTTGGAACTCGAATTTGGAACATGCATACCGTTGTTCACACCTTCCTCGTGTTCTTGGAGCTTGTTTACACTAAGTTAGTTAATTCTTGATTTTCCTAAATTAAAATTAAATTTGCCTTATTTTGGTTTAAATATTCTGCTTAAAATCAGTTTAAATTGATTGATTAATTTAATTGTTGATCTTCTTGAATTAAGATGAAAATTACCTTATATTTCACTCATTTCTTATGTTATTTAAAGAAGGATTTTAATGAAAAGTTTGGCTGAATTTACTCAAAATTAGCATAAATTTAGTTGAAATGACTGCTAGCTGGCAGATTTTACAACAATTAACTTTTTTTTTAGGTATACAATAATTAACTTAAAGTATGTGAAATTAACTTAAAGTTGGCTGAAATATACTCTATATTATGAGTACTTATTAGCTTTATGTTTTTATGTGTTAAAGTTAGTTTTTATGTTCTATAGTTTCAAAATTTAGTAGCATTCTTGATATATATTAAAAAACCTGTATTTTTTTTTTTTTTTTGGTTTTCCAAGGGTTTAATCCCTTTCGAGGCGCGTCGGGCACATAAAGTGGGAACCTCTCCCAACAGGGATTCGAACCTGAGTCCGCTACTTTGTAGTGACTAGTCCCTTCCACTAGACCAATCACCTGTTGGTAAAAAAAAAAAAAAAAAAAAAAAACCTGTATTTATGTGCTTCATTTTCAAAAAGGCCGCACTATGCGCTATAGCCTCGGAAGCCTTTGTGTGTCGCTGAGCTATGCGCCTCTGACTACTATGATTTTATTACGATTTGTCCTTCTATTTTTTCGTTTTAAACCATTTTTCTACCGGTTTCACCTTAATTTTGTAAGTTAAACTCTTTTTTTTACTTATTTTTCACACGTTTTATCATACTAATCTGTTTTTACCTATTTTGCACATTTTTTTCACATGTTCTTTTCACCAACCTGAATGTTCATGATATGATATATTTTCACCGACTTTATTCATTTTTTCACCGATTTCACTTGTTTTTCATTAATGTTATCATTTTCATCATTTTTTCACAAATTTGACCCGAATTTTCATCGATTTCAAATGTGTTATCGATTTCAGGGGCATTTTTTACCCGTTTCACCCAAATTTTCACCAACTTCACCAGTATTCATCAATTTCACCCGAATTTTCATCGATTTCACATATTTTTAATGATTTCATAGATTTTTTTTTATCGATTTCACCATTTTCAACCAATTTCACCCATTTTTCACAAAATGAATTCCATCCAAATTTGAGGTTATGCGTGTCTTGATGTTATTAAATAATTTCTATATTTTCTATTTTAATCAAACTAAAATTACGTAATTAGCTGAGTCATAAGTATTTTTTATTCTTTCGTAAGATGCAATTCAATTTTAACTTTTTTTTTTAAACATAATGATATTTAAGAGAATTTCATTTTAAATTCGTACATTTAAAGTGTTTATGATTTATGGTTTACTAATATTTTAAATTAACATTTTCTTACTTAAAATATTGATGCTAAAATATAATAGTTTTTATCTATTATTTAGGGGCTATTTAAAATAATAGTGAATTTTTATGGTTTGCTTTTATCTATTATAAGATAAGATTAAAATTATAAATTATGTAAGAGAGAATTTATAATTTTTAGGAGTTTATGTAGAAGATAAATATAATAGACTTAATGTTTAATTATACCTCTTTAAGTACTTTTGTATATTTACCACTGAATTAAATAACAATCCAAATAAGGATATTTTAGTCCGCACAAAAAAGTTAAGAAATATTCATGCTTTTATAATAGTAGAGATAGAGAAAATAGATATGAATTGTTTATTCTAAAACTATGATTTATTTAAATTTAGCGTAAAATCAAAATTTTACAACAACAATAGGATGTGATGTGTGAATGCTGGTACGTTTTTCCATGATGTGTACACATTCAGCTTATAACTTGGCCTATTACAATTTAGTTTTCGTGATAAAAAAATGATATCTGACTATTAAAAAGAATAAATAATTTGTAAATAACACGTGAAACTTTAAAAGATCAAATTCTGACTGCTCTTCTCAAGTTTGACCTTAGTGTGATATGTGCCGATGGTTTTAATTTTTAAATTCTAAATTTTGAAACTATACTCTATTACGAAATTTTGGTCATTAAAGTTGTTATTATTCTCACGTGTGATTAATTGTATGAATAATGGTTAGGATGCAATTTCGTACATAGTAATTGAAGGAGTGAATCGCATTTTTATTCCCTCTTATGACTTGATTTTATCACTTTCGTTTCTTTCAAATTGTTCGTAGCAGATGCATCCCTCTTATCAACATAGTGTATCACATTAGTCCCTCTTATCAATTTAGTGTAATACATTCATCCCTCTTAAATTTTTCATAGCAGATTCGTCCCTCTTATCAATGTAGTGTAACACATTGGTCCCTCTTAAATTTAAAATACATCCTAAAACAGAAGCAAAATGTCATTTTTGACCATATAACGTGGTTGCTTTTCAAAATTGGCCCTTTATTGTGGTACCTCGACAATATATGTCATTTGTTGTGTCGTCGTTATCAACTTCAGTCCTTATCATCAAAAATATTTAATTATCGCCAGAAATCATCAATTTATGTCAAATATGACTGAAAATTTTAATTTTAGCAAAAAATATCATTCGCCGAGTGATACTTTAAGATTAAAAATTTCGTAAACTTTAATTTTTATTTTAGATTAGAATTGTACAATGAAATTTGTATTAATTTGAGGCAAATGTGATGTGAATTTGACCTATTTATTTGTTTATAAATAAAAATGGGTATCTTCAATTTATGGGGGGAAGCGAACTTTAACCTTTTTTCATCAAAAATTGAAGCTATAGACCTACCACATGAATTGGACTTGCAAATTGGATTAAGAATACGAAATTCTAAATTTTAATTGGCACTCTAAATTTAATTTTCCGATCAGATAGACATAAATTGGTGATTTTAGGTAAATAATTTAATTTTTTTGTCAAATAAGACATAAATTGATGATTGACGTTAATTAAAAAAACTCGGTGATAAGGACTGAAATTGAAGATGATGACACAATAAATGACGTATTTTGTCGAGATAACACAATAAAAGGGCCAATTTTGAAATGCTACCACTTTAGAGGGCCAAAAATAAATTTTACCTCCTAAAATGGATGTAATTTGGATTTAAGAGGGACCAATGTGTTATACTACAATGATAAGAGGGACGAATCTGCTATGAAAAAGTTAATATGGACGAATGTGTTACATTACAATGATAAGAGGGACTGATGTGATATACTATATTTTGATGAGAGGGACGTCTGCTACGAAAAATTTAAAAGGGACAAAAGCGATAAAGTCAAGTTATAAGAGGGACAAAAATGCAATTCACTCGTAATTGAAGAATACTATACTGAAACTCATTAAGTGATTAAAGCCTATTTTAACGAGCATTGTATTTTGATGATTAAATGAATTTACATTTTATTATTAAAAATATTTCTGCAAGCCAAGAATTGGTACTGGAGTTCTTTAAGTTTATTATGAAAAATAAAAATTTGAATGCCATATATAAAACATTTATCCTTATAAACTAAATTAAACATTACTAACCTAATTGGTTTCTTCAAGGTCCTCAAGGATGAAGTAAATTAAGGATATATAAGATTATACTCTAATCTTTGAAAAGCACATTAGTGCTTTCTAGTCACAAATTATAAATATTAATACATACATGTAGGGCTGTCAATGGGTCGGATTATGGTCGGATCAGGCTCGTCCATATCCGGCTCCATTTATATCGGATCGAATTCTGTCGGATTCGGATCTTGTTCGGATTGTGCTCGGATCTAGATTTTTTGAATCCAACGGATCTTGGTCGGATTTGGCCGGATATCGGATATTTTTCGGATCCAATAAATTTGTATTTAAAAAGTTAAATTAATATTTTTTCTTAAAATAATTTTATATCTTATCAATTTTATTTAATTTTAGCTCACATTTTCAAAGTTTCTTTACTATATTCATATTTGTAGAATGAATATATTGGTTTAAATAAATTTATAAACGAATTATAAATTACTATCTTCTTAAATTGACGTTGAAATATTATTAATGACACTTATTTTTATAAATTATTTTGTATATATATCTTTCTTTTTATTTGTTGGATACGGATCTTCAACGGATCGGATCGACCTAAATCCATATTCGCTCCATGAGTTTCGGATTTCGGATCTTTATAATCGGATCAGGTCCATCGAATCTCTAATCGGACAATTATCCTAATAAATCGGATCGAATTCGGACGGATTCGGATTGAAATCCGCCCCATTGACAGCCCTACATACATGTAAGAGATAAAGTTTGTGAAACTAAAACTTCAGTAATTGTGTTTTATGTGCTTCATGAATTAAGTTAGTTTATTTGTGTAAGTTACATGTATACTATTATTTAATGGTGAATTGATTTCTTTAATAAATTAATGAAGCATTTGATCCTAATTAATAAATTCGATTATTTAATCGGACTATCCTAATAAATTGGATCGAATTCGGGTTAAAATCATCCCCATTGACAGCCTTAGATGTTCTCATGGAAAATGAGTCCATGGGATAATTAAAAGTTCTAAATGTATAAAGGTCAAATCGAAGATTTTTCTAATAATATGGGGAGGTAAGTGATATTACACAATTATATACACCAACTAATATACTTTAGTCTAAAAAATATATTTGCTACCAATCTTTTAAAAAAAAACATATTTCATACTATGATTCACATCTCTTGACACATTTAATTTTGCTGTTAATTTTTTGACGAAATTCAGCATTTGCACGTTAAATTGGAAAAACATGCACAGATTTTAAATACCAACAATTGTTAACAGGCACTTAAGCAGAACGTGCAGAATTCCATCCAAAATTTGACGACAAAACTAAATATGTCAAGATGGTGTGAATCATGGTTTGCAATATATTTTTTCGAAAAATTTGATATCAAATATATCTTTTGACTAAAATTTGGTAACTAGAGTGTTTTTTCCTCCATATTTAGTTAACACATATACATTATAATCATTATAATTACTTGCTAAAGTATAAATAATTATAAATAACAACTAATTATAATATACTAGTAATAAATTAGAACGAATACTCACATTAGTGGAAATCGAACCAAGATCTTTTTGTCTTGAAACTACAATTTTGTAAATAGACTACAACCTCATAGTCACATAACTAAAACAGAGAATATGCATAACACTACTATAAGTTATGGAAAACATGCACCAAATTACCATGTGAAATTTTTTCTGCAACAAATTCTCTTGTATTTTCAAAATCTTGTATAAAACACTCAATTCGCCTGCTTCCGTTTATTTTTTAACGCTTTGTTATTTTTTGCATAGTTTTTCAACACAAAACTCCCTTGTATTTTCAAAATCCTGCATAAAATACTCAATTCGCCTTATTCCGTCTATTTTTTATTGCTTTGTTATTTTTTGCATATTTTCCAGCACAAAATTCCCTTGTACTTTTGAACAATTGCGCAAAATTTCCTTGTATTTTTGAATATTTGCTCAAAATATGCTTGTACTATTAAACGTTTGCACAAAACACTCATGTATTTTAATTATATAGGGGGTAATTTAGGCAATTCAATAAAAATTTATGGTGTTAGCAACTAAGGGAAATTTGATGTTTTATGCAGAATTTTTTGAAGTACAAAATTAAGTCATATCATCAAGAAATGACCAATTGACCCGACTTGATAAGTTGGGAGCTTTTCCTATGAATCTTTGTGAGAAACCAATTCCGATAAAACCATCGACCGAGGTACCTGCCGATCTTGTGAAAGTAGTTTATAAAGATTAAGTCAAAAGAAATAGTTTAAGACCAAAATACATAGAGTCGAGACGAGTAAGAGAACATATGAAAGTCTATACCCTTAGTCTCGATTGAAAAACCAACTAATGAAATAATTGAGTTGTACATGAAAATTGTAAATGAGAAGAAATGTTCATTGAATTAATTAAACAAGTGATCAGGCTCTACGGGCTTGTGACCAGACATTGACTGTAAAGTGTGGAAGAATTTTTAAATTGGCAAAGGTACTAGTTTAGAAATGATCAATTGACATACATGGAAATTCTTACCCAGACCGGGTTTGGCCGAACCCAAAACAACTACATGGCAAGTGTAATACACTTGCTTTGTGATTGGATGTAACTCACAGGAGAGTGTCCAATCACAAAGCAATTGCAATACACTTGCTTGGTGGTTGGATGGGTTTGGTCAAGCCAGACTTGGACAAGAATTTTCCGTGTTTAATTAACTTAATGGATAAGTAATTACTCAATTAATTAAATGAATATTTAATTAAGAACCCACGACTTATATGTGGTGAAACTACGGATACACACCCAATACACAAAGCGAAAACAAGAAAACGATGAGGCTCTAACGGTTTTGGTAGCGAGATCTGTCCAATTAGATTGGATCAAGATAATTAAATTAAATTAAATTAATTAAAAAGAGAAGGATTAATTAAATGGACTATTTTAACTTTGAGTTTAAATAGGGATCTAACTTAATTGATTAGGCCTTTACTTAAATGCAAGACTTGTCTTCTAATTAAATAGGCCTAGCCCATTTAGGGAAAAAAGACTAGGACTTTTTAGTTATTCCTAACAAATCTAAGATTGGAGGAATCTATAATTAACTTTTGATCAATTCTTGCACATTATTAACTAATTATTATTACATAATAAAATGCACATAATAACTAATTATTATTACATAATCTAAGATTGGAGGAATCTATAAATAAGTTATTGCACATTTAGGGAAAAAAGACTAAGACATTTTATTATTACATAATAAAATGCAGATATGGGTTTCGAAATCTGCGAATTATGGAAAATACTTTGCTTAGAGCCTCCTCCAAAAATAAATTAAAATCCGAACAAAACAAAGCAGCGCAATTACGCCATGATTTGGTTATAGTCTGCAAATTCCATTAGGCAAACGCTAACTTAAATAAATTAACCTAGTAGTAGTGGCTTAGTAGGGAAAAAAGATAAGAGAAAAAAAACGCACATAAATTGAAGTATACTGCTCTCTAAACGATGGATAGTTAAATATTGCGAAAATTGCACTATCAGCCCCACGACATTTTTGTTCTCATACTGTATAAAATTGTAATTTTTGTTGCTAGAATTTTAAAATATTTTACACTTTTTGTTCTATTGTATTTTGTAAAATAAAAAATGCGTTCTTATTAGACAAAACCATTAGATACATGATATTTTTTGAGACCAAATGCATGTATGTACAATATGGTAAAACGAATCGAGAATAAACGTGCAAAATATTTTAATAATTGAGGATCGACTAAAAGTACAATTTTATAGATACGAGATAGAAATTACTAAGAGTCCAATCCTATGGAACTTAAAATACAAATTTGCATTGACTAATTTACACCAAATAATAATCATAAGACACATTTTTTTTCTCCTTTCAATTTTGCATATGTCCTATTGGCCATCTTTTCAAGTTCTATAAAAACCTTGTGCTAGCTCATTTATCAATCAACGTTGGTTTCTTCAACACAATCTTCAGAACTAAGAAAAATGAGTCTCAAAACCACATTGATAACCACTATTTTCATCTCCATGAACCTTCTTTTCTACGTTCTTGCCACAAATATTTCACCTTTATCAGCGACACCATTTCACGGAGGCATGGCAATGCCACTGTAGGTCTAACGCATGCTACTTTCCCAATAGATGCCGTGAAACTAGGATGCTCAAAGCTACTCAGTGGATTGGTGGGAGTAGTGGTTGGAACTAAAGAAACACAAGGTATGAATTCCTCTCTAGATGAGGAAGAAGAAACAATGTATTGAGTATTTATATACAATTACAAGGATCAATGAATGGAGAAGATCTTGCAACTATACTATATTTACAAGGAGTGAATTATTCTATCATAGGATTATGAGGGAGAGATATTAGCTATCATATATACTATATCAATCTTTCCTACAATAAATAAGGAATGAGTTGGGAATCCCTTGAATGCATCATTCATCCATATTTTCAGCCTTTATGGATTCACTTGTGTTAATAGCCCCCTTCAAACGGGGCTACACATGTGGTGCGAGACCCAGTTTGGTACGAAGACTCTCATGGGACGCGCGACTAAGAGCTTTAGTGAAGATATCAGCCAATTGCAAGGAAGATGGGACATACTTTGTTACAAGATTGCCCAATGCCACTTTCTCTCGAACAAAGTGGTAATCAATTTCGACATGTTTGGTTCTTCCATGAAATACAGGATTTATTTTCATGTGCAAGGCACTAATATTATCACAAAACAATGTTAGAGGCTTGGAGAGTGGAATTCCAATATCACAAAGTAACTTGGAAAGCCATGTAAGTTCTGCTGCTGTAGAAGCCATTGAACGGTACTCAGCTTCAGCACTAGAACACGAAACCGTAGGTTGTTTCTTTGAACTCCAAGACAAACAATTGCTGCCAAGAAATGTACAAAACCCGGAAGTTGACCGTCGTGTGAAAGAGCATCCAGCCCAATCAGCATCAGAAAAGGCATAAAGTTCTAGTGAACTTTTAGAATGAATGGTCATACCATAGTTAAGTGTTCCTGCCACATAGCGAAGTATGCGCTTAACGTCTTGATAGTGTCCCTTCGTTGGATTATGCATAAATTGGCATACAAAGTTGACAGGATATGAAAGATCCGGTCGAGTGAATGTTAGGTATTGTAAAGCCCCAACTATGCTTCTATAATGTGTAGCATCCGGATATATATCTTCACTTTGATCATTTTTTCTTTGTTTGACCGCCAAAGGTGTTGAGATGGGCTTGCATCCAATCATTTGTGCTCGTTGCAGAATGTCATGAGCATACTTAGATTGGCATAAAAACAGCCCCTCAGATGAATATTTCACCTCAACTCCAAGAAAGTATTGCAGAGGCCCGAGATCTTTTATGGAAAATTCTTTTCCAAGAGTAGTAACGAATTGATCTATAAGAGCAATATTATCACCTGTCAAGATCATATCATCTACATAAAAAGGAGAAGAAGTATACCATGTGCAGAATGTTTTATGAAAAGTGATGGATCTGCAATACTAGAAGAGAAGCCATTCGTGAGCAAAATGAACTTAATCTATCAAACCAAGCACGTGGTGCTTGTTTAAGTCCATAAAGTGCCTTTTTGAGACGACAAACATGTGACGGAAATTTGAGATCATGAAAGCCTGGAGGTTGTTCCATGTAAATAGATTCAAAGATATGCCCATGGAGAAAGGCATTTTTCACATCTAGTTGGCGAAGATTCCATTTTTTGACAGTGGCAATAGCAAGAACTGTACGAATACTTCCTTGTTTTATTACCGATGAAAATGTCTCAGAAAAGTCAATCCCCGCAACTTGATGATAACCTTTCGCAACAAGTCTTGCTTTCAAGCGATCAAGAGTTCCATCCGATTTGAGTTTAGTTTTGAAAACCCACTTCGAACCGATTATATTAGAATCAGTCGGACGTGGGACTAATTCCCATGTGCTGTTTTGAGAAAGTGCATCTAGTTCTTCAAGCATTGCATTTTTCCAACCTTCATGCTTCAGTGTTGATTTGACTGATTTTGGTTCAAGTGGAATCGAGTCATAGGCTGAAACAATATGAAAATTGGCATAGCGGGGATTAGGCTTGAAGATTCCATGTTTTGAACGAGTTACAATTTGATTTGATTGGAAATCTGAAGGGAGGTGCTCATCAAGATGCTCCGTAGATAGAGATTGTGACACGTCAGTATCGCATATATGTATATTCTCTGGGCTTGCGAGGGAGATGGAATCTGCAACTGGATTTGACAACAAAACGTCTTGCTCTTGTATTGGAAAAACTTCATCTATGTTGTCCCTACACGGTGTCATAATGGCTGGAGTTTTAGATGCTTCTGTGCAAATGAAATCATCGTTATATTGTACATTCACATTATTAAATGTACTTGGCACGCCTTGTTCATTTTGAGTCTTACCACCAAGATCCATAACATCAGAAGAGTCAAGCCACTCATTGTAAGTTGAAATTTCACCTTCAAACTTTTGCATTCTATATAACGAAGTTGGATCAGAGAATGGAAAGTAAGACTCATCAAATACTACATGCCGAGAGGTAAAAATACGACCCGTCACAGGATACAAACACTTGTAACCTTTATGTTTCATGCTATATCCAATGAAAACACACGGCAATGATTTAGGATCTAATTTATTTTTTCGGTAACTACCCAACTATGGAAAACACTTACAGCCCAACACTCGCAAAGACGTGTAATCTGGATGCTTCCCATAAATTCGGTAAAATGGTGACTCCATTTTTTGTTTCATTGTGGGCAAGCGGTTGATTAGAAAACCCGCAGTAGCAAAACAATCAACCCAATACCGTGGTGGAATTTTGGCATGAAACATCATAGTTAATCCCAACTCCGTAATGTTCCTATGTTTGCGCTCGGCCAAACCATTTTGCTCGGGTGTCTTTGGGCATGCTGATTGATGACGAATTTCATTATGATCAATATATGCAATAAATTCTTCTAAAATGTCCACTCCCAATTCCACAATGTCTTACCCATACCCTGCTTCATTGAACATTGGTAATTTTGTCTCAATGAAACTTACTCCTAACAATTATTTGTTATGGAAAACCCAAATGTCTGCACTTGTTGAAAGTCAAGAGATGAATGGCTTTATCGATGGGGGGTACCCTATGCCAAATCTCATGTCCGAAGGTACTGATACCGACGGAGAGAAAAAAACTCCAAATCCAACCTATATAGCTTGGCGACGATCTGATCGGCTTCTCCGAGGATGGATTACGGGTACTCTATCTGAAGAGGTGTTGTCACTAGTCGTTGGACTCGAAACTGCTAGTGAGGTATGAAAGGCTCTTGAGAATTCATATGCTCTCAATTCTCAAGAACGAGAATTTCAACTTATGCAGAACATGAGTCTTCTACGCAAAGGTAATGACTCACTGAATGAATATCTTAGAAAATTCAAAGCTATTTGTGATGACCTTGCAGCCATCGGAAGATCCGTTCCGGACAAGAGCAAAGTATTTTGGCTTTTACAAGGCCTTGGTCATGGTTACGAAAATTTCGTGACCACAATGCTCAAGCCCCCAGTGCCATCCTATCATGAGATTGTTCCTCTTCTTTTGAATCATGAAGCAAGAAACACTTCAAACCTTATTGAAAGTCATCAAATGGCTTTCTATGCACAAAAAAATAAAGGTGGACAATCCAAAAAGAGAGGTAATGGGTATAATCATTTTAATTCAAAAGGGAGAGATATTAGCTATCATATCAATCTTTCCTACAATAAATAAGGAATGAGTTGGGAATCCCTTGAATGCATCATTCATCCATATTTTCAGCCTTTATGGATTCACTTGTGTTAATAGGAACCCCTCCCGTCGCCCCTTGCCGCACCGTGCTGGAGGGGCTGGTGGATCTAGAGGCGGCGGTGTGCCTTTGCACTGTCATTAAGGCAAATGTAATCGGGATTAGTTTGAATGTCCCGGTTTCTCTGAGCTTCTTGCTTAATGTGTGCAGAAAAACTCCTCCATCTGATTTCATATGTGCTTAGTTAAGCATGCAAAATTCTTGACTAGACTAGGTTTACAAGATATTTTCTATATCTTGTGGTTGAGAAAACATCTTATCATCGATTGTGATAATGTGTTACATTTTCTAGTACCATGATCTAGTCAATAATGTCATGCTTAATTGGTTATTTTCTTTTCTTAACTAGTTCAGTTATCAAAATAAAGGTTGTTAATGAAACTTAACCTTTGTGTTGGCTTTATGGAGAGCTGATGTTTGATGCAATGAGTCCTTTTTTATTTGCTAATAAAATGGTTCAACACGGTTAAATCATCTTATTGTTACAAATCATTACTTATTTGGCTGGACTACACCACTGCAGAAATAAAGCACTGAAAACTCTAAATCAACATTCAAATGCTTCTTCCTTTTCTGAAACAATAGTTACATCTATGTAACAAAACAAAAAATAGTTACATATAGCTAATAACACACACAAAAAAAAAAAACCGCGAAAACGAAAATTGTTTCATTATTCAACGATATACACATAGTTAACTAGTGAGCTGGAGGATTCTTGTTCCAGGATAGGTAGGATGGATCCCCTAAAGGCCTGCAATCATGATAATTACACATTGTTTCAGTCCCAAAATAAACTGATCATATGCACATTGAGGATGAAAATGAGATAAATATAAGTATCCGTATTTATATAGGTGAGATTTAAAATGATATTAATATAAAGAAATTCATTTATGCTACTATCTCATGAAAACATGACCAACTTTTTCCTACGGAAAATGCAAAAAACTCCCTTAAAAATTAGAATGGATGGGGTTTCATGCATATTTTTTTAATAGTACAAGGGAATTCTATGCAATAAACGTTTCAGATGGCAGTATAACACGTGAGAGTGTCTTGCACTAATTTATTTCATAATTACTCATAAATCATCAATGACACAATGAATTAACTAGTTAAATAGAACTTAAGAAAAAATGATAATTCCATTTGGCTCACTTTAAACTAGAAAAATACATCATGTAATTGGAACAAAGTGAATTTGATTTAGTAATTACCTTGGCTTGATGAGGTAAACGATTATGAACGCTATAGCGAGGAACAAACAAAGCCCACCAACTATGATATACATTTGGCCGAGGAAAGAATTCTTCCCACCAAATTCTTTTTGCCTCCAAATTCTTCATTCCCATATTGCGTAATGTGCTTTGGTCGATCAGGAGTTTTTTTTTCAATGGACGACAAATCAAGAAAAATTAGAAGCGATTATCTGAAATTTGAATTTCATTTGTTCAAATTACCCCATATTTACATAACACACTAACACATTTTTTGAAAATGTTGAATACATTTATACATTAATCATTATTTAAGATCATTTCAATTAGTTGTCAAAGTATTAAGAATTACACTAAATAATAACTAATTACACAATACTAGTAATAAACTAGAACAAATACTCAAATCGAATCAAGATCTTTTGATCTCAAAGTTTTAGTTTTGCCAATAGACTAAAACATTTAATTAAGTGAAATTGCAGAGGACACTAATTGAAATAAACATTTTTATTTAGGGAAAATCCCACTTCGCCCCCCAACCTTTTTATGTTTTTGCAATCTCCCCCCTAACCTTTAAAGTTTCGCACTTTCCCACCTCACCTATTTAAAAAGTCTCAGGCAACCACCTCATTGAACAAGGCACCCCCCAACCTTTTTAAGTTTTTGCAGTCTCCCCCCTAACCTTTAAAGTTTTGCACTTTCCCACCTCACCTATTTAAAAAGTCTCAAACAACCACCTAATTGAGCAAGGCAATGGAATCTGGCGGAATATTCCGTTTGCTTGAAGTGACGTGGCTTTAGTCAAGGGTAGAATGGAATATTAAGGCACAAAAGTGCGAAACTGTAAAGGTTAGGGGGAAAAACTTGAAAAGGTTGGGGGGTAAAGTGCGATTTTCCCTATTTATAATAATTTCTAGATCAAAATTTCATTTCGAGTATATATGTTTCGGTCAACAAAATATTGAAATTTTTTGAAGAAATTCTTCGGAAATATTAAGAAAAATTGTGAAATATTCATTTAGTAAGTTATTTCACAATTTTTCTTAATATTTTCGAAGAATTTCTTCAAAAAATTTCAATATTTTGTTGACCAAAACATATATACTCGAAATGAAATTTTGATCTATAAATTATTATAAATAGGAAAAATTGCACTTTACCCCCAACCTTTTCAAGTTTTCGCAGTCTCCCCCCCCCCCCCCCCTGACATTTACAGTTTCGCACTTTTGTGCCTTAAAGGACTATTCTACCCTTGACTAAAGTCACGTCACTTCAAGCAAACGGAATATTCCGCCAGATTCCATTGCCTTGCTCAATGAGGTGGTTGCCTGAGACTTTTTAAATAGGTGAGGTGGGAAAGTGCGAAACTTTAAAGGTTAGGGGGGAGACTGCAAAAACTTAAAAAGGTTGGGGGGTGCCTTGCTCAATGAGGTGGTTGCCTGAGACTTTTTAAATAGGTGAGGTGGGAAAGTGCGAAACTTTAAAGGTTAGGGGGGAGACTGCAAAAACATAAAAAGGTTGGGGGCGAAGTGAGATTTTCCCTTTTATTTGTTAATTACTTGGGAAGATGCATTCTTTAGTGATCTTTTTAAAGAATACTATAAAAGAGTGTTGCACGTTATTAACAAATTTCCGACGTTAATTGAATAATATAATAATTTTTCATCATATACTACAAGAGAACTGGGCTTCACCTACGGCAGATTCCGTTGGTGAAGCCTTGAATTCCGTTGGTATTCATGCGTAGCGATGCTTTTTTTTTTCCCGTGAGTTGATTTGTAGGTGTAGGCCCCGTAGGTAAATGAAGCAACGGTTTTTTTTTTTCCGTTGGTAAATGTTGCGACGGTTCGTTTTTGTTGGTATTTTTGTTGGAAAAAGCGTCGGATGAACGATTGGGCCCAATTTTTTTTTGTGACAATTTTGTTGTTGGAAATGCGTAGGTTGGTTACTAACTGATTTTCAACGGCATAAATATGTCGGTATTTTGTCGCCAATCGGTTGGAATCATTCTGACGGATTTAGCATTGAAATGTTTCTGTTAGTTTATTTTTGTCACTAATTTGAAGGAAATCAGTTGGAACATAGTGACATCTTATTTGTTGCTGATTTCGTTATTAGCAATCGGGTCGGAGCAAAAAATTGAACCTCGACTTAGAATTGACTGAGTCGTTCTTGAGTGCGCCTGAGCCTGACTCAGGCGCCTAGGTCTCGTCTGGGCTTGGCTGAGGCGCCTAGGCCATGCTTGGTTTTTGTTGCTGATTTCGTTACTAGCAATCGGGTCGGAGCAAAAAACTGAACCTCGACTTAGCATTGACTGAGTCGTTCCTAGGCGCGCCTGAGGCTGACCCAGGTGTCTAGGCCTAAGCTTGACTGAGGCGCCTAGTCCATGCTTGGTTATAGCCCAGGCGCCGGGGCCACTCATGAGGCCGCCCCGGGCGCCTCTGTATCGCCTGGGCTTGGCCTACGCAATGTGCGCCCGGGCGACGCCTGAGCGACTAGGCAATGTAATTTTAATTAACTTGTTGGATGTGGGATTTGAACCCTTGACCTCAAATATATACATATTAAATGATGAAACCAGTTGAGCTGGACAACTTTATTGTATTTTTATTAGACAATTATATTTATGAGCCAACTAATAGTTTATTTCATCAATTTTTTCAATGATTTAACTAATTTTTCATTAGTTTGATCGATTTAAATCATTTTGACCTTACCCATGGTTTTCATCAATCTTTATCACTAATTTTGTTGATTTAAACCTTTTTTTTACCTACCGAACATGTTACTCACCGTTTTCACCAGTTTAGCCCTTTTTTTTTTTTATTTTTTTTTTACCAATATCACTTATTTAAGCTATTTTTCACCGGTTCAACTTGTTTTTCACCATTTTCATCGATTTAAACCATTTCTGACTTAGATATCCGATTATTAACCGATATCATCTGTCTTTGCGCTAATTTCATCGAATTAAAATATTATTAATCGATTTAACCCATTTTTTCACTATTTTTCATCGAGTTACACGATTATGATCGAATTAACCTAATTTTCATCGATTTCATCTTCTTTTTTCCAAATAATTTCATTGAGTTGCACTGTTTTGATCGATTTAAATTATTCTCACCAAGTTTTCATCGATTCGAATCATTTTTAACCGTTGACCCATTTCCCACCGATTTCATCTGTTTTATCATTAATTTCATTGATTGTAAATTTTTTTTATTGATTTAACCCATTTTGTTCACAAATTTCAGCGATTTAAACTGTTTTGGACCAACTTAACTCATTTTTTCACCAATCTCATAAGAACCCATTTTTTCATTGATTTCACCCATTTTTTCCCCAAATTTATTGATTTAATTACTTTTTTTATCGATATAACTAGTTTTTCCCATTAATTTCATCAATTTAAATCATTTTGACCAATTTAACTAGTTTTTCAACCATTTTCATTATTCTCTTTTTACTAATTTAATCAAGTTTAACAGTATTCATCCATTTTTCATCGACTTCACTTATTTTTGACTAAGTTAGCTGATTCAACATGTTTCAAAACAATTAAATTCTTTCTTTCTTTTTTTACCGATTTCATTCATTTTTTTTACGAATTTCATCAAATTTACATGTTCCTGATAGATTAAACTCATTTTAAATCGAATTCACCAATTTTTTCTTCAATTTAATTGAAATCACCTGTTTTCAATGACTTAATCCATCTTCACCATTTTCCCACCAATTTACAGATTTACACATTTTTTCTTCGAGTAACTTGTTTTTTCACTAATTTTATCGAAGTGTAAAATCAGTGAAAATATATTAAATTTATGAATCGATAAAAAATCGGTTAATCCATTGGAAAATGAATTTAATCAATGAAAATATTCTGGAAACATATTTCTATCGTTGGTTTTGTCACTATTTAGTTACACATTTGTTACTAGAGCTAAATAGCAACGGAAATTTTCCATTGGAACAATTTCATCGCTGTGGATAACTTTTTTCTACAACTTAACAACGGAATTCCTATGGAAAATATGTTTTCCCAATTTTTCGTTGGTTATTATTCGTTATTATTGGCGGAACATATTTTTGTTGATGGTTCCGTCGCTGTTCAGTTACTAAAATCTAAATAGCGACCAATAATTTTCCGTTGGAATGATTTCGTCGCTATGGATAAATTTTTCCTACAACTTAACAACCGAATTCCTACGAAAAATATTTTTTTCCAATTTTTTGTTGGTTATTTATCGTTATTATTAGCGGAACATATTTTTGTTGATGGTTTCGTCGCTGTTCAGTTACTAAAATCTAAATAGCGATCGATAATTTTCCGTTGGAATGATTTCGTCGCTATGAATAACTTTTCCCTACAACTTAACAACCGAATTCCTACAGAAAATAATTTTGTCGACATTCCGTCGATAATTTGTCGCTATTATTGAAGGTAAATTTTCTAATTGAAATTATGTTGGTATTTGGTTATTAATCCGTCACTAATAGCGACAGTTTTATTTTCGTTGGAATCAGGTCCTAGGTGAAGCCCCTTTTTTGTTGTAGTGATATTATGGTGTTAATAATATATCACATATTTTTTTTAACTAAATCAACATAATTATTATTATGTTGGAACAAGAATTTAAAGTTGTTATCATAAATATCTAAAATTAAAACTTGAAAATAAAAAATGAACTATAATTAGTGAGTATTTCTAACCAAAACAACATGTTTACATAACTATTATTCTAAAACTATCATTTGAAAAAGTAGATAACATTAATTTTTTCCTTTCTTGACCCTGATATTTTCTTTTAGACATTTTTTAAAATCTAAACCAGTTTTCACTAATTTAACTCTTTTTTTTTTTATCGATTTCACCCGTTTTGCATGTTATACATGTCTTTTACTGAGTTAATCCTTTTTAAATTACATGTCTAATTCAATTTTAACCAATTTACTCATTTTTACTAATTTTTTTCTCAATTTTACCAAGAAAACTTATTTTATTGATTTAACCTACTTTTTAAAAGAGTTTACATGCCATAATTTTTTTTTTTTGTTAATTTAACATGTTATTTCATTGACTTCACAAACTTTTAAAGTTAATCTTCCATTTTGTTTTGTTATTCTGACTCATTCTTTGACCGATTTCACCCGTTTGTGTGTTTTATCCCACTTTTAAATCAATTCAACCATTCTCTCGGATTTAACCCAAATTTACTCAATTTTACCTTCTTCTTTTTTTTTTTTTATTTTTTTTTTAATGATTTAGCATATTTTCTCACCTATTATACTTTTTTTTTGTTAACCCATGTTTAGCCAATATCATTCATTTTTTACCAGTTACCCATTTTTTACCGGTTTCCCCCGATGTTTGTTCAATTGCACCATTTTTTTTTTGCCTTAACTCATTTTTCTTCTATCTAATCCATTTTCCATTTTATCACCTATTTTTTAATCGAATTTTATCCATTTTCACCGATTTCAACCTTTTTATGTTTTGACTATACTTTGGCTTCACCCAATTATTAGTTTTTCGGCTAAATAAATAATACTTTTTATTTATTTTATATAAATTGAAGATGACCTTTTGTTGTTAGGTTCTTTAAAGTTTTTGAGGTTATTCAATAAGTGATAATTTCTTAAAAAATTTCCTAGGTAATATCGATTACTTGCTTTTACACTGAGTTTACCATTATTTTTTGGTTATTTAATTTTAACCTGTCCTTTCATCGATTTCACCATTTTTTGTGGTTTATCCCATTTGTTAATCAATTCATCAATTCTTTCTAGTTCTTATTAATTAACTAGTTGACTCGTTTTATCTGATTTAACCAAATTTTAGTCCGATATTCCTCCTTTTGTAGATTTAACCTATTTTCTCGTATATTTTACCTTCTTTTCTTTTTTTTTTTTTTTGCCAATTAACTCATTTATTTTGTTCTTGTTAGATTTGATCCCTTTTTTTGTAATCCCATGTTTAGTCGATGTCATTCATTATTTTATCGATTTTACCTCGGTTAGCCTGTTTTTATCAATTGCACCATTTTTTTGCATTAACTCACGTTTTTCCTTTATCTAACCTATTTTTCCATCGATTTTACGATTTTCATCATTTTTTTTTTTGATATAATTTTACCCATTCTTATTGAGTTTAACCATTTCTATGTTTTGATTTTTTTTTTGCCGAAGCCAATTATAAGTTTTTTAGTTAACTAAATAGTTTTTTTTATTCGTGTAGCACGAAAGTGGGATATTTTTTGGTTTCTTTTAGGTTCTTTAAAAAGTAATAACTTCTTAAGAACTTTCTAAAGAAATTTTCGAAGAAATATCGAGCAATAGTTTGTTTTTTAATTATTATTGTTATTATTGAGTTTTTCAGTTAACTAAATATTACATTTTTTTAATTCAAATAGCTCGAATGTGACATTTTATTTCTAGGTTCTTTAACATTTTTTAGGTTCTTCAGTAAGTGATAATTTCTTTTAAAAAATTCAAAGAATTGTCAATTTTATCAGCTTTACATTGAGTTTACCAGTTGTTTTGGTTATTTTAAACTGTTCTGTCATCGATTTCACCATTTTTTGTGGTTTATCTTATTTGATTATTAATTCACTCATTCTCAATGATTTAACCAAATTTTAGTCTAATTTTACTTATTATTTCATTGATTTGCCTATTTTCTCACATATTTTACTTTTTTTTCTTTCCAATTACGTCGTCGTTTTGGTTTTTGTCATTTTATCGACTAGATTATTTTTAGTCACACTACCAATGTACCATAATCTTGAAAAAACTTAAGCCCAATTTCTAGGAATCTCTCCAAGAAGTTCACACTTAAATTAGATAGATAATTTCATATAAATATTGATTATTTATCGACAAAGTTAAAATAATAATTGAAGTTATGCACGTCAAACTGTGAAGGGAGGAACTTGAAAGACCAGGTATATTAAACCCAGTATTTTTAAAATCGGACTGGTCATTGAACTGGAAACTCTACTAGTTACTGGTTCGATAGGTTAGATCGGGTCGACCACTGGTTCGATCGATATAACCGGTGTGACTTTATTATTATGTAATATTTATATATATATGTATTTTTAGATTATCTAAAATACAATTATAATTCAAAAAAATTTCATTCTTTAATTTGTCAATATAATTTGTTTTGTTTCATGCAAATAATCAAAATATCTTAAAAATTAAGATCAATGTCAAAAATATAAATCTCAAGTATCCCTCAAAGATACATACATTCAAAACAAGACAACAAAATTAAAAGTTCATCTCATTTTCAAAGTTTTGGATTGTTCATTTGGGTTCTATTGTTGTAAGTTGATGTTTATATGGTAATTGATTTGCATATATTTCATACAAAAAATAATATTAATAACAGTGATGAGAAAATGGCTATGTACTTCTTTATGTAAAAAAAAAAGGTAATATTGCATTGATTATTCCTCATTGATTGTTAAAATACTAAAATAATGAATGTTAGTCCAATTAAAATATATAATTGTAATCGTATTAAATGTTAAACAAGAGTTCAAATAAATAATAATAACAAAAGAACTCTAAATTAAAAAAAAAAAATTAAGTGGACCACTGGTTTACTGATTTTACCGATTTTGAAGCTGGTTTTATCGGTTTACACTGATTAATTTGAGGACTAATTTTTAGGGGTAAATCGGATCGGATTGGGGATCGATTAGCGGTAGAACCGGGTCAACCTGTCGGTCCGGTCCGATTTTTAAAACACTGATTAAACCATGCTTTAAGAGTAGAAGTAGTCCTAAGTTCTGCTGTATAGCCAAACACACTAGCTTGCTTTTTTGTTCAATGGGCTGTGATTTAAGTCCATTTTTTTTCTCTGAATAGCTCCTCCAGTGGCGGTGGAAGTGAAATAATAATAGTATTTTTCTTGTACCATGCTATAACTACAAATCCATAAATTTGTTTTTATAAATTAATTTATCACCTAATTAAATACTATTTAAGATTGCGTAATGATAGTGTGATTTTGGTGTCTCAAACGCCCATAAGATAGTTCACTTTCAGTTAATTTAACATGTTGCAATAGGAGCGTGACACAAAATTGGTACAGAAAAATCTCACAAAATAGTGATAATATTTAATATTTTATCATTTTGTCACTATATAAAATTTAACTTTTTTTTCGCCTTAGTATAAAAATAATTATATATAGCTACTTGACAACAATAGCTTTCAATATTTCACTTTAATTGATGCTTTCAGCGACAACCTACAGTCACATATTAATGTATAACATTGAACATATATAAATTTAACCAAATCCTGCTCTTGTAGAGTAGCTCAATCAATTAATAT
The DNA here is from genome assembly GCA_003313485.2 of Penstemon barbatus. Taxonomy (NCBI): domain Eukaryota; kingdom Viridiplantae; phylum Streptophyta; class Magnoliopsida; order Lamiales; family Plantaginaceae; genus Penstemon; species Penstemon barbatus. The sequence goes on from CM064880.1 coordinate 13,572,082, forward strand.
AATCAATTCAACGAATCTCAAGATCATTAAAAATGACAAATAAACAATAATGTGGTGTCAATGTCAGCCCATATATGATATATCTAGAAAAATACACGATATTACCTGTATTATGCGAAATATGTACAAAACTATCATGTAATTTCTTTCTCAATAAAATTATTGTACTTTTAAAAACCTTGCATAAAACACATACTCCCTCCATTCCATATTACATGTCGTTTAAGGTTTTTTCACAAGGATTAAGGAATCAATTAATGCTCTAATTTTAGGAAAATAAAAGTGTAGTTAGACAAAATTACCCTTAAAAAACAATTAAATATTTTGTAATTTCCCATAATCCATCTCTCTACTCCAACTTTTAATGAAAAAAGGTAAAAATGTTAAAATAGCATTTAAGTTTATCTTAAATTCCTTTAATGACATATATTGTGGAATTTTTTTCTCCCTAAAAAGACATGTATTGTAGAATGGAGGAAGTAATACCCATTAATTACTAATAAGGTTAATTTTTAATTAAATTGACTAAAGTACCCCTAAATATATTATTTACTATTGACTTTTTGCCTTGAAAAATGATAAGTCTTACTACTATTTAATATTAGTAGCTAGTAAGTACATCCGAGTCCAGCTGTTAAGCATGTACATTAATTGAATTCTATTGGTTAGATATTAAATACGTACTTTTAAATCTGTATTAATCTCCCTATGGTAATTATAAATTTAATTAACTGACACCGTCATCACATGACATGTATTATTATTATTGTTATTCAAATCAAGGTTGCCATTGACATTGACGCCCCCTCAGGCCATTTTACAGCCAGATCTTCTTACTATATTCTTTTTGTTCATTTCATTTGATAGAGGAGCCAAAAAGCAACGCAACAAAATAAACTAGTTTCTCTAAATCTTGAAAGATGGCTCACGAAGCTCTGGTTTCTCTAAATATGATGATTGAGAGCTTTCTAAATATTCCAAAATACCGCAATATATTTCTTCCCATCCCAGAAACAAAATCAGTCCACGAAGAAGTATGGTCCTTGAAATCAATTCTGGAATTGGATCATTTCAAAGAGAGCGAGAGATTAAATGCTTTCAAAGGAGATATCCTGGAGGCAATACCTAAATTCAGAGATTTACTCCAAGACCATATAAACAGATGTCAACTACTTTTCCCAGAATCTCAAAGCCTCTATGGTGGTGGGAGTAGTAACGAATTGATCTTCTCCCAAGATTTGGAGAAAGTAAAAGAAGAAATGAGATCCTTTGTGGAAACGATGGAGAAAATATGGTTGGAGTACCACAAAGTAGAAGTTCTGGAAACAAGCAACAAGGTGTCATCACTTGCTGATCTTGGTGAAGCTTTAAATATGATAATTGAGACTGAGAGCGTTCTAAATATGGCATACTTCAATAACTTTCATCTCATCCGAGAAACAGAAATAGTCCAAACTCAAGTATTTTGCTTAATATCAGTTCTCAAATTGCAAAAAATTCATTTGAAAAAGAGAGAGAGATTAAATGCCTTGATCGAAGAGATCGTGAAAGCAATACCTAAATTCAGAGACCTACTCCAAGACTATATAAAAAAATGTCAACTACTTTTTTCAAAATCTCAAAGCCTCGATGATGAGAGTAGGTCAGAATTGATCTTCTACCAAGATTTGGAGAAAGTCAGAAAAAAAAATGATTTCTTTAGTGGAAACGATGAAGAAAATCAAGGAGGAGTACAACACAGAAGATCTGAAAACAAGCAACAAGGAGTCACCAATTGCTGAAGAAGATTTTGGTGGAAACAAAGCACTTTATATTAGGGGAGTAAACGATGAAGACCTACAACAATTAATTAATAGAGTTATGAGAGATTCTTCCAAGCTCAAGCTCAATAAAATTATTTCAGTAGTGGGCATGGCGGGTATAGGTAAGACTACTATTGTTAAATCACTTTATAATGATCCAGTTATTTCGGATTATTTTGACATTCGAGGGTTTGTCAGGGTTGGACCTAATTATCATCTAAAAGATATCCTGCTAGATCTTCTGATGTGTTTGTCCCCTAATTATAATAAAATTTTAGGAATAAAAAATGATGAGCTTGAATTGAAAGAGCATATGAGCAAATATTTGAAGGGCAGAAGGTATTTGATTGTGCTCGAGAAAGTAGGTAAGAAGATTGTCAAAAAATGTGGAGGACTTCCTCTTGGAATAATTTCGATTGCCAACATCCTATTGAAAGCCGAAAAGACTCTTGATTACTGGGAAAAGGTAGCCAAGGATGAGAATTTGCTTGCCTTAGCTACAGAGGTAGGGTCACACATGTCAGAGTCTCTATTTCTGAGTTACAAGCATTTGCCTCCACATTTAAAAGAGTGTTGTCTCTATTTTGGAGTTTTTCCTCTAGATCATGAGATCTCTGTCTCCATGCTAATCAATATGTGGGTTGGTGAGGGGTTAGTCGAAGCAAAGCGCTTCGAAACATTTGAAGATACAGCGTGGAAGTATTTGGAGGATCTTGTTTCCCAGAATATTGTTTTAGTCCGCCAACAGAGCTCCAGTGGCAGAACTAAAATCTGTCGTGCCCATTATTTCTTTTGGCATCTCTTGGTACGAGAGGCTTCCAACAAAAAGATATTTCATCTCATAAATAGCTATCCCAGTGCTTTTTCAAATGGTATACATTGTCAGCGCAGGTTGTGCATCCATAGGAACGCTCTTCTTGGCTTCAAACGTGTTTCTGAATCAATAGAATCAGTTTCAAATGTGCGTTCTTTTCTTTGTACTGGTCCAAAACATCAATATCCGGTATCAATATGTTCAGATTTGATGTCTATCAAGGTGCTAGATGCTCTTTCAATCCGCTTATACAAGTTCCAGATTGGGATATTGGAGCTAGTTGAGTTAAAATAACTTGCCTTCACATATGATGGAAAGCTCCCTTCTTCCATCTCTAGACTCAAAAATCTTGTATACTTGATTGTCCATCGATACCACTAGACAATCATCAATTCCTCTCCATCGTATATGCCAATAGAGATATGGAATATGCAAGAACTGAGGCATCTTCAAGTCATGGGAAGCGACTTGCCACATCCTGTTGATGGTGCTCAATTACCCAACCTCTTGACGCTACTAGGTGTGAGCGATCGCAGTTGTACAAATAAGGTTCTTCAAAGTATCCCAAATCTAGAAAAATTAGGTGTTCGGATTGTTTTATCACAGGGTGTTTCTAAAACCTTGCATATCTTTGATCACCTTGCCCTGCTCTCTAAACTCAAATCATTCAAATGCATCGTGTCAAATCTCAATCCTAGGTCTCAACAAGTTCTTATCTTTCCAGAGTCAGTTTTCCCATCTAGTCTTACAAAGTTAACTCTGAGTGGGTGTGGATTTTCATGGAAACACATGTCAAGAATTGGTGCACTAAAAAATCTTCTAGTGTTGAAATTGCGATGCTATGCCTTTCAAGGTCTGGAGTGGGTGGTAGATAAAAAGCAGTTCCCGAAACTTGAGCATCTGTTACTTGAAGACACCAATCTGGTGCACTGGAAAGTTGGCTATGCCTTCCCATACCTTAGGCGCCTAATCATTAGGCACTGCTACAAACTAGAAGAGATCAGTTATCATGATCCTAGAGAATGGAGTCTAAGAGCGATTGAGCTAGTTGACTGTAGCCCTTCAATTTTGGCTTTTGCGAAGCACATGCTGGAGGAACAAAGGAAATGTGCTAACGAAAATTTTCAAATTCATGTCTTTTCTTCATTAGATGATGAGAAGCACTAGCTAATCTTAGTTAAAAAGGTGGTAAGTCGGACAAAATTTAATTTTAGTATTACAACTATATATATATGCACGATGTGAGTTTTTGTCTGTGTATACATACTTTTCATTGATTTAACCCCCATTTTTTATCGATCTCACCAGTTTTGCATGTTATACCTGTCTTTTACTGAGTTAATCTATTTTCAATTACATGTCTAATCCAATTTTAATCAATTTAACTCATTTTTACTAATTTTTCTCAATTTTATCAAGAAAGCTTATTTTACTGATTTAACCCACTTTTAAATTGAGTTTACATACAATAAAATCTTTTGGTTATTTTAACATATTATTTCATCGGCTTCACCAACTTTTAAATTGAATTTTCCATTTTTTTATGTTATTTTGACCCATTCTTTGACCTATTTCACCCGTTTGTGTGTTTTATCGCACTTTTAAATCAATTCAACCATTTTATCCGGTTTAACCTAATTTTACTCGATTTTACCTATTCTTTTTCTGATTTAGCATATTTTCTCACCTATTTTACCTTTTTTTTTTGTCGACCAATGATTAGCCAATATCAATCATTTTTACCAGTTACATATTTTTTGTCAGTTTACCATGTTGTTTGTTCAATTGCACCTTTTTTTTGGCCTTAACTCATTTTTCTTCTATCTAATCCATTTTTCATTGATTTTTCCATTTTATCACCTATTTTTAATCGAATTTTATCCGGTTTCAGCGATGTTAACCCTTTTATGTTTTGACTTTATTTTGGCTTCTAACAAGAACAAAATAAATGAGTTAATTGGCAAAAAAAAAAAGGTAAAATGTGTGAGAAAATAGGTTAAATCAACAAAAGGAGTAAGATCAGACTGAAATTTGGTTAAACCGCATAAAATGATTCAATTGATTAATAAGAACAAGAAAGAATTGATAAATTGATAACAGATGGGATAAACCACAAAAAAAATGGTAAAATCGATGAGAGGACATGTTAAAATAACCAAAAAAAATAGTAAACTTAGTGTAAAGGCAGATAATCGATATTACTTAGGAAAAGTTTTAAGAAAGTATTACTTTTTGAATGACCTCAAAAACATTAAAGAATCTAACAACAAAAGGTCATCTTCAATCTATATAAATAAATAAAAAAGTACTATTTAGTTAGGTGAAAAACTTATAATTGGGTGATCCCTTATTTTGTTATCCCAGGTTTAGCCAATGTCATTCAATTTTTTTTACCGATTTGACCCTGGTTAGCCGGTTTTATCAATTGCACCTTTTTTTTTTTTGCTTTAACTCACGTTTTTCCTTTATCTAACCTATTTTTCCATTGATTTTACGATTTTCATCATATATTTTTTTATGTAATTTTCCCTTTGTATCGGTTTTAACCATTTCTATGTTTTGTTTTTTTTTTTGCCGAAGCCAATTATAAGTTTTTTAGTTAACTAAATAGTTCTTTTTATTCATGTAGCACGAATGTGGGATTTTTTTTTTTTTTTTTTTTTTTTTTTTTTTTTGAGGTTCTTTATAAGTAATAACTTTTTAAGAATTTTCCAAAGAAATTTTCGAAGAATTATCGAGCAATAGTTTTTTTTAATTATTATTGAGATTTTCGTTAACTAATAGTACTTTTTTTTTAATTCATATAGTTCGAATGTGACATTTTGTTTCTAGGTTTCGTAACCTTTTTTAGGTTCTTCAATAAGTGATAATTTTTCAAACAAATTTCAAAGAAATATCAATTTTATCAGCTTTACATTGAGTTTACCATTTGTTTTAGTTATTTTAAATTGTTTTTTCATCGATTTCACCATTTTTTATAATTTATCCTATTTGTTAATCAATCCACTCATTCTCAATGATTTAACCCAATTTTAACCTAATTTTACTTATTTTTTAATTGATTTAAACTATTTTCTCACATATTTTAATTTTTTTTTCCAATCACATATTAAGCTGACATGGTGAGTAATAATGATGTATATATTATATAGATTAATTTTTGTATTTACCTTTTTCTATTTTCTTCTTCTATATCTTTTAATTATGAGGTCGCAAGATATTCTTCCCCTTTATGTTAAACATTTACAAAATTACCCCTTGAAATATTTATTGCTTACAACCTCCTAGTTCTCTTAAAATCTTAGCATAACACATGGAAGTATATTGTCCGAGATTTGATCATATAATTAAAATTAAAAGGGCAAAATTGTGTTAGCTTTGGTTTACAGAATTGGATCTTAATTAGTATTTTCATGTCTTAATTTTTTTTTTTTAAAATTGCACTCTTGGTTAAAATATTTTGCATTTTTTGTCCCGCACTTTGATATTTGTACCAATAAGGACTTTAAGATAGATAGTCTCTATTTATTATTTTGATCTCATAGAATTATCTCACTTTTACATTTTTAGTCCCATAAAATGCGATGGGACCAAAAGCGCAATATTTAAAGATATATGTAACCAAAATGCAATTTATAAATTTGGCACTCATTGTTTTGTTTTTTTGTCATTTTATGGACTTGATTATTTTTAGTCACACTACCATAATTTTGAAAAAGCTTAAGCCCAATTTCTAGGCACACAATTATCTTTTAGTATCTCTCCAAGAAGTTCACACTTAAATTAGATAGATAATTTCATCTAAATATTGATTATTTATCAAAAAAGTTAAAATAATAATTGATGTTATGCACGTCAAACTGTGAAAGAAGCTAGTATAGCCAAACACACTAGCTTGCTTTTTTGTTCAAAAAAAAAAAAAATACTACAAATTTAGGGATAAATGCAAAATACTCCCATGTGTTAAGCTAAACCTGCAATAAACTTCTCTGTGAAATTTTTATTGCGTCAAACTTCCTCGTATTTTCATAAACCCTGCAAAAAATACCCAATATGTAAAAAATAGATCGTTTTGGATCAACGTATTTCAAGAATCATTTCTAAAAGACTTCAAGTTGGTCCCTACAACTTCACATGACATATTTTAAAAATTATTTCTCGAAATTTGCCAATCCAAAACGACCTATTTTTTACAAATTGGGTGTTTTTTCTAATGTTTTTTAAAACACGCGAAAGTTTGGCGCAGTAAAAATTTCACAAGGTAGTTTCTCGTAGATTTAGCATAACATATTGAAGTATCTTGCATTTTCCCTAAAAATTCCATTTTTTTTTCTCTTAATAGCTCCGCCAATGGCGATGGAAATGAAGTAATATTTTTCTTGTATCATGCTATGACTACAAATCCATAAATTTGTTTGTATAAATTGATTTATCACCTAAATACTATTTAGGATTGCGTAACTATAGTGTGATTTTGGTGTCTCAGACGCCCATAAGATAGTTCACTTTCACTTAATTTAACACGTGGCAATAGGAGCGTGACGCAGAATTGGTAGACAAAAATCTCACAAAATAATGATAATATTTAATACTTTATCATATTATCGCTAAAATTTAATTTTTTCGTATTTGTTTAAAAATAATTATCTATAGCTACTTGACAACAATAGCTTTCAATATTTCACTTTAATTGATGCTTTCAGCGATAATCTACTGTCACATATTAATGTACAACTTTTACTCTCTCCATTCCAATACAATTATCGTTTTAGAGATTTTTTCCTGTTCCAAATTAATTATGGCTTTAAGATTACAATACATCATTAATAACATATCTTTCAATTTTATCCTTATTTATTCATTTGTTTTTTTCTCCCTCTCTTCTACTTTAACCAATTAATCTCTCTCTTCTAACCAAATAACTAGGGATATCTTAAATATGAATCTAACTTTTTCCTAAACTCAAGACTAATTATCAGCTTCCTTAATACCTTTGCAAATCTCTAAAAGGACAACGAATATAATGGTCATTAAAAATGATAAATAAACAATACTGTGGTGTCACTGTCCGCCCATATATCTAAAAAAATTCACGATATTGCCCTGTGTTATGCGGGATCTGCATAAAATTATCCGGTATTTTTTTTTTATTTTTTTTTTGCAATAGAATTTCTTGTATTTTCAACGAGAGCGAGAGATTAAAATCTCCCCAAAATGGACTTCACAAAAATTTGGATCTCTTCAACACGAAGGCTATAAACAAGGACCAAACCTCCCTAGCAGTTGGGATCTAAGTCCTCCAAAGAAAAGAATTACCCAGAATATATTTGAGGTTTAATGTTATTTCACATACCATATATCCAACATATTTAAAGAATTATTCAAACTACCATTGATATATTGAATTCATTATAGTTGTCGAACAAAAAATTCAAGAAATTCTATTTTATGAACTCGAAAAATAAAATAAATGTAGATAGTTTTTTTATTTCCCAAGGGTTTAACCTCTTTCTCGGACACATAAAGTGGGAACCTCTCCCAATAAAAATTCGAACCTAAGTCCGCTACTTTATAGTGACTAGTCCCTTCCACTAGACCAACAAATTAAAATCTAAGAAGAGGTCGTGCGTTCTAACTTCTAATCTCTCAACCACCCAACAATATGGCATACAAATTGTCATAATAACTTTAGCATCTGAAAAGCTTAATCCAGTACATGAGAAATTGATTTCAAAATTAACTCCAATGAGATCGAATGAAGCTTCATCTAAGGGGACTACCATATAATACTACAGTAGTAAGTAGTAATTTTCAAAAAACCTTCCTTTCCCAATACCAAAAAGCACAGGATATTTTCCATGGCATGAATATTGTGAATTACAAAAGACAACCTGGTCAGTCATAATACGTGTTCTTTGGTGGCTGTCATACTCTAGTGCTCTAATAATTGTACTACCTTTCTGTCCATCACTACTCAATTTTTTCCACCCAATTCAATACCTTCACAAAAAGACAGTAAAATTAAATGTCTCACTCACCTTTTCCAAACCTCATCTCCATTTAGCTCATTTCCCACTTCAATTCTTTAACATTTCAACAATTTTATCATCCATTTCATAGAAAAGGTCTCACCTTTTTTTTCACTCATCTTTCATGTCTGTGTGAGAAGACAAATGGCTTATGCTGCTGTGGTTTCTCTTCACCCTATTCTTGATCATCTTGCAATCTGATAATTTTACAGACACATCTTCTTACTATATATATTCTTTTTCTTCATTTCATTTCATTTCATTTCGTAGAGGAAGAATCAAAAAGCAACTGAACCAACACAAACCAAACCATACCAAAATATTGTTCTTATATATATTTGCTTCTTCCTGTATTAGTTAATTAATTGTGGATTTAGAAAGAGGATATCACCAGATCTGGAAATATGGCTCACGAAGCTCTACTTTCTCTAAATCTAATGATCGAGAGCATTCTAAATATTCCAAAATACCGCAATATCTTTCTTCCCATCCCAGAAACAGAATCAGTCCACGAAGAAGTATGGTCCTTAAAATCAATTCTGGAATTGGATCATTTCAAAGAGAGCGAGAGATTAGTTGTTTTGAAAAGAGAGATCCTGGAGATAATACCTAAATTCAGAGATCTACTCCAAGACCATATAAACAAATGTCTACTATTTTTTCCAGAATCTCAAAGTCTCTATGGTGATGGGAGTAGTAACGAATTTTTCTTCTCCCTAAATTTGGAGGAAGTCAAAAAAGAAATTAGATCCTTTGAGAAAACGATGAGTAAAATCCAAAATGAGTTCAACGCAAAATTTCTGGAAACAATCAACAAGGTGTCACCACTTGTTGATCTTGATCTTGATGAAGTTTTTGTTTATCAAGATCTGGTGATTCAGAGCTTTCTAAATGTGCCATGCTTCAAGAACTTTCATCTCATCCGAGAAGAAATAGAAAGAGTCCAAATTGAAATACGGTGCTTAAAACCACTTTTCGAATTGCATAAAAGTAAGATCAAAGAGAGCGAGAGCTTAAATGTTGTAAAAGTAGAGATCGTGAAAGCAATACTTAAACGCAACGACCTACTCCAAGACTATATAAACAAATGGCAACTACTATTTTCAGAATCTCAAAGCCTCCATGATGAGAGTATGTCAGAATTGATCTTCTGCCGAGATTTGGAGAAAGTCAGAAAAGAAATGATTTCCTTAGTGGAAACCATGAAGAGAATCAACAAGGAGTACAATGCAAAAGATCTGGAAATAAGCAACAAGGAATCACCACTTGCTGATGAAGATTTTGATGGAAACATGAAAGATATGTTGGGAGTATATGGTGTAGGCCTACAACTATTAATTCATGAAGTACTTATGGTTAGACCTTCTCCCAAGCACAAAATTACTTTTGTAGTGGGTATGGCCGGTATCGGTAAAACTACTATTGTCAAAACACTTTATAATAGTACAAATATTTCAGATTGTTTTGACATTCGTGGATTTATCAGAGTTGGACATGATTATCATCTAAAAGATATTTTGCTAGATCTTCTGGTTTGCTTGTCCCCTAATTATAATAAAATTTTAGGAATAGAAAAGAGTGAGGAACAATTGAAAATGCAGATAAACAAATTTTTGATGGGTAGAAAATATTTGATTGTGTTTGATGATGTATGGGATATTGACTTTTGGTATGGTATTTCGATGTTCTTTCCATATGCGAAAAACGAAAGCACAATAATCTTTACAACTCGGTTGTCAGGTTTGTCTATTTTAGTTGAATCCGATTATGTTTACGAGGTTCCCTTCCTGAATGAAGAAAAAAGTTGGAATCTTTTCTGCAACAAGGTATTTGTTGAAGACCCCTGCCCTCCCGAACTCGAGAAAGTTGGAAAGAAGATTATCAAAAAGTGTGGAGGACATCCTCTTGGAATAATCTCGATTGCAAACATCCTATCCAAAGCCGAGAAGACGCTTGATTATTGGGAAAAGATAGCTAAGAATGAGAATTTGCTTGCCTTATTTACAGAGGAAGGGTCACACATGTCAGAGACACTATTTTTGAGTTACAAGCATTTGCCTCCGCATTTAAAAGAGTGTTGTCTCTATTTTGGAGTTTTTCCTCTAAATCATGAGATCCCCGTCTCCAAGCTTGTCAAATTGTGGGTTGGTGAGGGGTTAGTCGAAGCAAAGTACTACCAAACTTTTGAAGATACAGGACGGAAGTATTTGGAGGATCTCGTTTCCCATAGTATTGTTTTAGTCTACCAAAAGAGCTCCAGTGGTAGAACTAAAACATGCAGTGTCCATTATTTCTTTTGGCATCTTTTGGTACGAGAGGCTGCTAACAAAAAGATTTTTCATCTCATAAATAGTTATCCCAGTACTTTTTCAGACGATATACATTGTCAGCGTCGGTTGTGCATCCATAGGAACGTTCTTCTTGGCTTCAAACATGTTTCTGAATCGATAGAATCAGTTTCAAATGTGCGTTCTTTTCTTTGTACTGGTCCAGAACATCCATATCCGGTATCAATATGTTCAAGTTTGACATCTATGAAGGTGATAGATACTCTTACAATCCGTTTAAACAAGTTCCCGATTGGAATATTGGAGTTAGTTGAGTTAAAGTTCCTTGCCTTCACATATGATGGAAAGCTCCCTTCTTCCATATCTGAACTCAAAAATCTTATATATTTGATTGTCCATCGATACCACCTGACAATCATCAATTCCTCTCCATCTTACATGCCAATAGAAATATGGAATATGCAAGAACTGAGACATCTTCAAGTCATGGGAAGCGACTTGCCACATCCAATTGATGGTGCTCAGTTACCCAACCTCTTGACGCTGCTAGGTGTGAGTGATCGCAGTTGTACAAAGGAGGTCCTTCAAAGTATCCCAAATCTAGAAAAATTAGGTGTTCGAATTGTTTTATCACAGGGTGTTTCTAAAATCTTGCATATCTTTGATCACCTTGCCCTGCTCTCTAGACTCATATCATTCAAATGTATCGTGTCAAATCCCAATCCTAAGTCTCAACAAGGTCTTCTCTTTCCAAAGTCAGTTTTCCCGTCTAGTCTTACAAAGTTAACTTTGAGTGGGTGTGGATTCGCATGGGAACACATGTCAATAATTGGTGGACTAAAAAATCTTCTAGTGTTGAAATTGCGATACTATGCCTTTCAAGGCCTGGAGTGGGTGGTAGATAAAGAGGAGTTCCCAAAACTTGAATATCTCCTACTTGAAGACACCGATCTGGTGCACTGGAGAGTTGGCTATGCCTTCCCATACCTTAGGCGCCTAATCCTTAGGCACTGCTACAAACTAAAAGAGATCATTTATCCTGATCCAAGAGAATGGAGTCTAAGAGCGATTGAGCTAGTTGACTGCAACCCTTCAATCGTGGCTTCTGCGAAGCACATACTAGATGTACAAGCACAAAGGATATGGGTTAATGAAACTTTTCAACTTCAGGTCCATTCTTCATTAGATGATAAGAAACATTAGCCATCATTGACACCTTAGTTTTAGTTAAAAATGTGGTAAGTCGGACACAATTTAATTTAAGTATTGTCCTTAATTAACAGTTGATTAGCTTCAAGGTTCTTTAGTAAGTTTTTATAGTAATATTTTAGAAACTTAGTTTACGTTTCAGTTTCTGTATAATGCTACATTTCTCTTATTTATATAACTTGATTATAAAACATACTTTTATTTCTACCGCTTAGTCATGTATATCCTAAACTCAGTAGCATTTGAAGTCATAAAAGTTTGTTGTTATTCCAATGTTATTAAAACCGGACCGGACCGGCCGGTCCGACCGGTTCGACCGCGAACCGGAGGTCGGCCCGGCCCGGTTTACCCCTTAAAACCAGCAATTCCAAAAACCAGTTTGGACCGGGTTGAACCGGTCCAAAACCGGTGAACCGGTTCAACCCGGTTCTGATTTTCCTTTTTTTTTTTTTGATTTTTTTAATATTAAAAATAAATCAGAAATTCTTGTACAAGGTGGGATTTGAACACCTAACCTCTAGGATGAAACATGACTTCCTTACCATTTAAGCTACACCATTTTTTTTGAAATTTTAGTACAAATTAAAATTTATAAATTATAGAAACTTGTAGTCAAATTTATTTATAAATTAGATAATTAACTTAAACAAATATTTCACACATTATGAATGAAAATTAATACTCAAATAATAGTTTTTTATTAAAATTTATTCCATAAAAATATTATTTTTAGGATAAATAGTCAAATCGATATAATATTCAAGTTTGATTTTGAATATTAGACTTTTATACATAACCATATTTTAAAATTTATGAATATCTTAGTTTGTTGTATTTTTAACTTACATTTTTAAATTTTTAAAAAGAAATATAATCATATTATATTTATATGAGCATACAAATTAGTATCATATTACCGTTATGATATAAGTTAGATAAATATTATATGATTTAATTGTAGAATATTATAATTTTTTTTATATTTTTAATCAATTGTATGATAATGTTTAAATTTTATGCATATTACATATACTTTAAAATTAAATATATTTATTACATTATTATTACGTTATCCGGTTCGACCAGTGGTCCGACCGGTTCGACCAGTAAAACTACTAACCAATCGGCTCACCGGTTCACTGTCCGGTCCGGTTTTGAAAACATTGTGTTATTCATTCATTTGGTTACATGTTAAATTAACACTAAGTAGTAGTCTTAATAGTGGCATGTACTTTCTTGTGTAATCAAATGGAAAATAAGTAAATCTGCTGACAAATTTGTTGGCATCAGTTATTTCATCTGAACACGTGAGAAACCTCTGGAGATTTTTAGGACAGCCATAAAGTGATTTAATAACAATAAATCAATATATGTAGCAGCAAAATCAAAAAGAAAAAATTAGATTGGAGAATGAGCTTGAAACTTTCGTCTAACTCCATGTATACATGCCTTATTTACGGATTATCAGCAACCGTGTCAAAAATCTCCAATTCACAATAAAGGTTGGAATTTTAGAAATTTTTAAACTTCAAAATAAGAAATAAATTTGATAATAATTTTATAACGTGAATTGCATTAACACCCCCTTAAATCTTAATGTGACATTATGTGGCCCTTATTATTTTGACCATTAATATCTCTCATGAACACTATAAATAGGAGTATCATACGGTCTTAGACACACACTCACTAGTTAGATTGCATTCGTGAAATATTTTTTATGTTGTTATTGGACACTGGAGATAAGAACTGGTTTTTTGTCCACCTGTAAACGTGCTCGCAGATAAAAATGCCGACGATGCCTTTTAGATTTTATCTTGGGATTGTAATCAACCCTCAATACCTACACGATGGGATGCAATTTCTTTCTTAGGACATCGTCTAGTGGCGTGACTTCTCTACAACATGTCAGTTGTTTTATGTTATAATTATTACATATATATATATATATATATATATATATATATATATATAATATGTATGTATGTATAAATATATATGTATGTATGCATGTATGTATGTATAAATAAATTTTATGAGTTGTTTATTCCAAAACTATGATTTAGCATAAAATCAAAATTTTACAACATAAGGATGTGATGTGTGAATGCTGGTATGTTTTTCCATGATGTATACACATTCAGTTTATAACTTGGCCTATTACAATTTAGTTTTCGTGATAAAAAATGATATCTGACAATTAAAAAGAATAAATAATTTGTAAATAACACGTCAAACTTTATTAAAAGATCAAATTTTGACTGCTCTTCTCAAGTTTGACCTTAGTCATGTGATATGTGCCTAAGGTTTTAATTTTTAAATTCCAAATTTTGAAACTATACTCTATTACGAAATTTCGGTCATTAAAGTTGTTATTATTCTCATGTGTGATTAATTGTATGAACAATGGCTTGGATGCAATTTCGTACATTGTAATTGAAGAATACTATACTGAAACCCAGCATTTTATTTTGATGGTTAAATGAATTAAATTTACATTTTATTATTAAAAATATTTCTGCAAGCCAAGAACTGGTACTGGAGTTCTTTAAGTTTATTATGAAAAATAAAACTTTGAATGCCATATATAAAACATTTATCCTTATATACTAAATTAAACATTACTAACCGTAATTGATTTCTTCAAGGTCCTCAAGGATGAAGTAAATTAAGGATATATAAAATTATACTCTAATCTCTGAAGAGCACATTAGTGCTTTCTTGTCACAAAATATAAATATATAATACATACATGTAAGAGATAAAGTTTGTAAAAATAAAAGAGAGAATTTCATTTTTGGTACACATCTATAGGTCAATTTCCACTTTTGGTACACAACTTTATGTGTCCAACACATTTGGTACACCTCTTTAACAAAGTTCGACACATTTAGTACAACCGTTAAATAAATTGCAAAATCACCGTTAATTCGATCACGTGACATCATGTGCCCGTTAGTTCGACACATTTGGTACACCTCTTTTACAAACAAACAAAAAAAAAATTGATAAACTTTTATAAAAATTATCCTATGTATTTATTATATTTATCATATCATATTTATATAATGATAAAAATATGTATTTATTATTTATATGACATGTAAAATATAATAAACTATATAATATAATTTATAGTTTAATTTTGGAAGAAGAATAAAATATAATAAAAAAGTTTATCAAATTTCAATTTTTAAAAATTATTTATAAAAATAATTTATTATTTATAAAAATTATTAAAAAATATGTATTTATTATTTATATGACATGTAAAATATAATAAACTATATAATGTCATTTATAGTTTAATATTGCAAGAAGAATAAAATATAATAAACAAGTTACTTTAATATATCATATTTATAAAAATTATTAAAAAATACGTATTTATTATTTATATGACATGTAAAATATAATAAACTATAATGTCATTTATAGTTTAATATTGGAAGAAGAATAAAATATAATAAAAAAGTTTATCAAGTTTCAGTTTTTTTTTTTTGTAAAAGAGGTGTATCAAATGTGTCGAACTAACGGGCACGTGATGTCACGTGATCGAATTAACGGTGATTTTGCAATTTATTTAACGGTTATACCAAATGTGTCGAACTTTATTAAAGAGATGTACCAAATGTGTTGGACACATAAAGCTGTGTACCAAAAGTGGGAATTGACTTATAGCTGTGTACCAAATATTGCAAAACCGTTTAATAAATTGCATTTTTGGTACACTGAAAGTGGGAATTGACCTATAGATGTGTCCTGATTCTGCGGACCAATGAAAGTTAAGGGACCAGTGAAAGTTAATGGACCAAAAATGCTTGCTGAGAAACTAAGTGACCTGATTCTGCGGACCACTGAAAGTTAAGGGACATAAATTGCTTGCTGAAAAATTAAGTGTCCTGATCTGCATACCAGTGAAAGTTAAGGGACATAAATTGCTTGCCGAAAAATTAAGGCTTAATCCCACTTTGCACCCTAGAAATGCATCAGTTTGGCACTTTACACCCTCGAAAAAAATCAATCCCACTTTGCACCCTCAAAACATATATTGTCTTTCACTTTGCACCCTAGGTGAATATTAGGCCAAAAAGCAGGGGTATTTTTGTCACTCCATTAAAAAATCAACATATATTTCCTCCAAAATGTACTAATGTGAGATTCATGTACAATTAAGAGTAAATTGACAATTGCCCATTAAAATAACTCCGAAAAAAACATAAAAAAAATTGAGACGTCACATGTTAATATAAATTTGGATTTAGGGTTTTAATGTTTTAATTCATGTGCAGTTAAGAGTAAAATTGATAATTATCCATTAAAACAACTCCGAGAAAAACATTAAAAAAAATGAGATGTCACATGTTGTAAATATAAATTTAAAAAGAACGATATCAAATGATATTTTTGCCCATGTTGGAGTTTAGGGATCCTAATGTTATTTAAATGCACAAAGCTATATATATATATATATTGTTACATAGACCTTCATATATTATATTTCGTATGGAACATAATTTTAACCAACTACGTTAAATTTTTAGCTCACTACAAGAAAAACGTAAAATTTGTCGCGGCTTGGGACCGGAACATTTCGTCGAAAAATATCGTGTCGGAATTTTTTTTGATGAATTTTCGAGTGACAAGTATTTTCGATGGTCGTTTGGCGCCATATAATTACTTATACTCCACCACTTTACTGTAAAAACAACACTATGTTTTATTTATGTATTGATATTATATTTTCTTATTTCAAGTTATATAAATAATTATTTAGAATAATATTTTATATTAGGTCGAGTTAAGAGTAGTAAATTATTCATTTAACTGCCCTAAAAATGATTTTTTCCAGAGTTATTTTAATGGATAATTTTTCAATTATACTATTAATATTACATATATGTCACATTATTATATTTTGGAGGGAATATGTGCTTTTTTTAAGAGAGTGGCGAAGATACCCTTGTCTTTTGGCTTGAAATTCATCCAGGGTGCAAAGTGAAATACAATATATGTTTTGAGGGTGCAAAGTGGGATTTATTTTTTTCGAGGGTGCAAAGTGCCAAATTGATACATTTGCAGGGTGCAAAGTGGGATTAAGCCGAAAAATTAAGTGTCCTAATTCTGCGGACTAGTGAAAGTTAAGGAACGTAAATTGCTTGCTGAAAAATTAAGTGTCCTAATTCTGCGGACTAGTGAAAGTTAGGGGACGTAAACTGCTATTTTACTGTACTAAGTTAGGTCAACTATTTGACTGCATATAATGTAATAATTAAGGAACTATTTATTTGAAATTATTGAACGCACTTACTCTATATTAGTCGTCTTTATCTTATGTAATATATATTTAACATTAAGTTTGAAATGCCTAAATAACTGTGTTATGAGACAATCCATTGTTTGATCACTGAGGTCGTAATTTAAAAATAGTTCAAGAGTCATATAATTCATTTGAGATGAGATATCAATGAATTCAGTTTGACTCTCACGAATATGTATAATTCGATGAGTTGGGGGACTTAGGGGTCCATAAGCATGATTGCATAGTCGATATACATTAGTGGGTGGTTTATTGGGATGACAAGTGCACTATATATCCCAAATAGGAAACAACTCACCATGGAAGAACTTGTTGCATATCGAGGGTAAATTTATTCATATTTAAGATAGTGTACGAGGAACGATCTTTATTAGGTTTATCTGATACACAAACTTTTACACTTTGATATGAGTCCAGACTGACTGGTGATTATCAAATTGTCTATGTGGGTTTATGTTGGGTGTTAATGAACATGTATGCATATTCATATCATCAAGAAATGACCAATTGACCCGACTTGATAAATTGGGAGCTTCTCCTATGAATCTTCGTGAGAAATCAATTCCAATAAAACTATCGACCGAGGTACCTACCGATCTTGTGAAAGTAGTTTATAAGGATTAAGTCAAAGGAAATAGTTTAAGACCAAAATACATAGAGTCGAGACGAGTAAGAGAACATTTGAAAGTATATACCCTTAGTCTCGACTGAAAGACCAACTAATGAAAGAATTGAGTCGTACATGAAAATTGTAAATGAGAAGAAATGTTCATTGAATTAATTAAACAAGTGATCGGGCTCTACGAGCTTGTGGCCTAACATCAACCGTAGAGTGTGGAAGAATTTTTAAATTGGCAAAGGTGCTGGTTTAGAAATGATCAATTGACATAATGTTTAATTTGTTGTAAATAATTTATAATTATATGAATGTCCATAACTCCCAAATAATATTCTTACAATTAAGCATAATCTTGTAACCCCCAATTTTGTAATCCCCAACTTTGTAACCCCCTAATAAATTGTATATTCTCATTTATGTCATTTTGTAACCTACACTTTGTATTTGAAATTCAAGGCCTATAAATAGTGCCTATGTATGATGCTTGTAAAAATCAATTTCACATGAATAAGAAATACTTTATCTACTACTTTATTCTCTACATTGTTAGTTGTCTTATCATTTTAGTATAATTTTATAACACGTTATCAGCACGATATGTTCTATACTTTTGATTCAAAGTTAGCTAATCAGATCCGTAAGAAAATTCATATTTCTCACTTCAAAAGGTAAAATCGAATCGACGAAAGGGTGAGATGGTGAGTTATTTATTTTTCTTCTTTATTATATATTTTATATCATATGTTTTACGCTTATACGAACATTAGTATTTATATTAACAAAGAGAATAGATGAAATCTATGTTGTTGCCTCAGTAAAGTTTGTAGCCGAGAAAGTTGGAATTATGACATTAATCATCTTACTAACCTCGATTCCATAAGAACGTTGTCAATTAAAGTGAGGTTTGATCTTTAAAATGTCACCAAGTTAGAATAAATATTATGTCATATGTTCCTATGTTTTATATCAATTTTCAGTACTCTAACTTTTCTAGGAATCAAATAGTTGATGGCTACTTCAACTTAGATTTGATTAAATTTCGGAGTAGTTGAAGAATTTGTTATTATATCAAGAACTTGAAGTTCTTAAAATTAAATATTATATTAGGCCCGAAGCCTAAATGATAAAATTGAGAATCTAAACATTTTGGTTCATTTTAATATTAGGCTTGAAGCCTAGGTTATAAACTCAAACCCGAAGATTTGAGTTTTTAACATTTTATATAACATGGATTTATATTGGAATCCATTGGAATGCAAAGAGCCTCAAAATACAATCATAAAATGAAAATGAAAATTGATAAAATCAGACTTGAAGATTTACGTATTTGATTAAGTACATTGATTGGCTTTGATTCAATATATATACTGATTCTGAATCTTGAACAAATATGGATGCCATAACTGAATGTTCACATGAAAAGTGAGAAGAATGAAAAGCCATGATTTATATCTTGTTAAATTAAAGAAGATATCAATCTTTGAGTTGATGAATCAAAACTTGTTAAATCAAAAGGTTCTTGCAATGCCTATTCATTGTCTCTTTAATCAATTAATAAAATTGAGAATTGATGATAGTGCCTACTAAGAGAATAGCATTTGTATGTAAAATTGTACAAATGGGGTACATGTTATTATATTAACAAATATTTAACAAAGCTTAGTAAGCTTGTAAGACTACTGGTTTGAATTCACTAGAATGTAAAGAGTCTCAAAATACAGTCATAAAATGGGACATATGATAAAGATAAAGTGAATGCAATGGTTCATTCGTAATTTCCTCCTTGAAGGATTGAAATCCAATGTATATATTTGAGTAGATGACCCATTTTTCCTAAAATATTTGGAGGAATTATTTTAACACCAAAGTTGTGATTGTTTCCACTTGAGTAAAGCTATATTCATGTGAATTAAATTGTCTCTATTCTAGTCCAAGCTAAATGGCAAATTTAAACTCATGTTCACCTTTGGCATGAATTGATAATATGTTTTTAAGGCATGCATTTTATGGATGAATTTATGGATAAAAGCATGTGTTGCCATTTAGAATTCTTTTAAGAATATCTAGTTTAATATTTTGTCATATCTTTTGGCTAAAAATTCAAAACCTTCGAAGGTCGAAATTTCTTGTATCGGCAATTTGAATATTTACAATTACTGGACTAATACGAACTTGAATAAAGAGAGTTCAACTATCTAAAAGACATTTTTCTTCAAAAGCTTGTTATTTAAGTTCGCACCTGAAGTTGCGAAATTCGCATGAAATCCACGACTAAAAACTAGTTATCAATTTTGAGATATAGTATTACAACTTTTGGAATCCTAAATTCTTATTAAGTAGCGATAATGTGGAGAGATTTTAAGAAATACTACCAATTTGATAATGGTAGTTGGAAAATGAAACATTGATGAAAAAATTATAACTCCTATTATGATTGATAAGCATTCCCCGAAATTGATGCAAATGTGAATATAAATAATTTATTCCCAAAGGGAGCGTTTCTCATGGAATATACGATGGACATTGACATTATTTAGACATGATCAAATTATTTTATGCATTTCATATATTGATTGCATCATACCATCTGAAACGAAACGAAATAGTGGTAAAACTTGAGATAAAAATAAAGGTATGCAAATTGATTCTACAAGGTGTCAAAATGACACTTGTTGAAAGAAACATTCATCAATAAAAAAATGAATTACTACGATGTATGTAACATTCTTGATGGTAATACTAATTTCGATTTTGATAATTTCTATTGAGATAAGTAGAGCTAATAGTGATAATAAAATAATCATTAATATGAAATTAAGTTTACGGCTTAACATTTTGTGATTAAATATCTGAATTTCTAATATGATTTATTATATTTCAATTACGTATTAGGTCTGATTTGAGTGGATGAAAAAATATATGTGATAAAAGTCAATGTATGGCAATTTATATTTAAAATTAAGATTATATATTATCATGCTTGAAATGTAAATATGATCTTCTCATGTTGTTTATGATTTTAAAGAAATTGTTTATTAAATAAATAAATAAAAATAAACGTAGATATATATATATATATATATATATATATATATATATATATATATATATATATATATATATATATATATATATATATATATATATATATATATATATATATGATATTCTTTATGCCTTATTTGTGTTTATTTATCTTATCTCATGTCATGGTTAAAAGTAAAATGAAAACTGGTTAACTTTCATTTGATTAAATTATTCACTAAGTCATGAGCTATATGAGGTTACTTTGATGTGATTATTGAGCTTATGAATCCTTAATAATAAGTAAAGACTTATTATTTTGATTAACCTCATTTATTTAAGATTTCAAATGTGGGGATTTTATAGAAATGTGTTTGTACAATTGAAACACATATTATAGTAAACCAGAAGTTTACTGATCAAAATAAATTTGGCATGATCGGTTAGACCATCCCGGATAAACTATGATGCGAAAAATTATTGAGAGTTCATATGGATCTTCTCTGAAGAACCAGAAGATTCTTCAAATCAAAAGATCATTTTGTGCTGCTTGTTCTCAATGTTAATAGATTACTAAATCATTTCAATTAAGAATGGGTTAGAATCTCCAGCATTTTTGAAACACATTCAATATTATATATGTGGGCCCACTCATCCTCTATGTGGATTTTAATAGATGCATCTACTACAAATGTAACATGTGTGTCAATCTGCAATCTTGATGTTTGCAGGATTATTTGCGCAAATAATTAAATTAAGAGCATACTTTTCAGATTATGCAATGAAGACGTCTCAATAATGCTGGTGAATTCATATATCTGACTTTAAATGGCTATTGAGAGTCATGTTGCCCATATTCATACACAATGATTTAATAGAATTATTCTTCAAATGCCTCCAGTTAATTACTAGAAGATTATTAATGAGAACAAAATTTCTTGTTACATGTAACAACACTTGTCCATGCCAACAAATTATGATAAATTCTCCCTGATGAAACTAAGGTTTGGTCAGGAGCCAAACATTCCCCATCTTAAAATTTAAGGGTGTGCGACATATATTACAATTGCTCCACCACAACGCACAAAGATGGGTCCTCAAAAGAGGTTGGGAATATATTTTGGATATGAATCCCCATCCATAATAAGTATCTTGATCAAATGACTGGAAATTTATTTACGGCATGGTTTGTCGAATGTCATTTTGATGATATAATATTCCTAAGATCAGGGGGAGGTAATAAAGAGCTGGTAAAAGAAATTACACGAAAAACATTAAACATTATCTTCTCTAGATCCTCGAAAAAAAGAAGCAGTGTACACTAGAAGTCCAGAAGATAATTATTTGCAAAATATTGCAAATCAACTGCCAGATGAATTTACTAATATAAAAAGACTTACTAAGTCTCATATACCAGCTAGATATGCTCCAGTGAAATCAATTGGTTCCAATGATAAAAATCCTGTAAAATAAGGAGCTAACATTGAAGATGGTCATATAATGGAGGCAAGTACTCATGAAGAGTCGCAAGACATAACTATTAGATAATACCCCAGAAGAGGTTTAGGTACCTGAAAATAATAAATAAAGAGATCTCTATAAGTTATGTCACTACGAGAAAAAGATGGAACCAGAGTAAAATAGTTGTCGACAACACTTTTGCATATAATTATAAAATAATATGAGGATCTTGAAATTAAATTTGTTATATAAATGTAAACATATAAATGATTGGTCAAAATAGAAAGACGCAATTCGAGCATAATTAAGTTAACTTTCAAAGTAGTTCAAACACCTAAAGGTGTAAAGCCGTTTGGATATAAATGGGTATTTGTGCGAAATCCAAATGAGAAAACTGAAGTCGTTATATATAAAGTACGACTAGTGGCACAAGGATTTTCATAGAGACCCGATATTGATTATGAGGAGACGTAATCTCTTGTGGTGGATGCAATTATTTATACATACCTTATTAGTCTGGCAGTAAGTGAAAAACTTTACTTGTGTCTAGTGAATGTTGATACAACTTATTATATGGCTCGCTCGATATTAAAATTTATATGAAAATCCCTGAAGGGTTTAAAATTTCAGATGCATTTGGAAACTCCGGAGAAAACTGTTCAATACGCTTGCGTAAATTTTTGTATGGATTATAACAATTTGGACGTAAATAATACAATTGTATTAGTGAATACTTGTTAAAAGAAAGCTATAAAAACGATCCAAATAACTCATGTGTTTTATGAAAAGATTGCGATCAGGATTATTTTTGTATATATTGATGATTTAAATATTATTGGAACTTCCAAAGAATTTTAGAGGAAGAACCTGAGACGAAAGATTTTGAAAAATAAAATTTTATCTTGACCGGCAGATCAAGCATTTAACAGATGAAATCTTTGTCCATAAATCGATACATACAAAATCAATTATGAAAAGATTTTATATTGATAAAAGGATCAATCATTGAGGGAAATTTCATGGTCGTTTCAATCTTTGGATGTAATAAAAGATTATTTTCGTCCTCAAAAGGATCGAACGGTGAAAAAGTTTTGGGACCTGAAATACCTTTATCTAAGTAAAATTAGATACTTAATGAATCTTGCTAGTTGTACAAGCATGATTTAACATTTTCGTTTAATGTACTAGCAAGATAAACTTTGTACCAACACGAAGGCATATGAATGACGTTAAGTATGTATTTTTGATATATCAAGATATTGCCTTCCGAAAGATGGTACAACATTAGAATGCGTCAACTAGTGGACAATGTGTTGACGTCAGGGGGAGCGTGTTTTTAATAATAATATGCACACTGTACTCTTTTTCCTTCGTCCAAGTTTTTTGTCCCAATGGGTTTTTCTTGGCAAGGTTTTAACGAGGCAGTATTACACGCTTATTAATTTCATATGGATATGTACTCTTTTTTTACTTGACTAGGTTTTTGTCCCACTGGGTTTTTCCTAGTAAGGTTTTTAAAGAGGCACATAACTATTTTATGGACATCCAAGGGGGAGTGTTGTAAATAATTTATAATTATATGAATGTCCATAACTCCCAAATAATATTCTTACAATTAAGCATAATCTTGTAACCCCCAATTTTGTAATCCCCAACTTTGTAACCCCCTAATAAATTGTATATTCTCATTTATGTCATTTTGTAACCTACACTTTGTATTTGAAATTCAAGGCCTATAAATAGTGCCTATGTATGATGCTTGTAAAAATCAATTTCACATGAATAAGAAATACTTTATCTACTACTTTATTCTCTACATTGTTAGTTGTCTTATCATTTTAGTATAATTTTATAACATAATTAATTTAATGGGTAAGTAATTACTCAATTAATTAAATGAATTAAGAACCCACGACTTATATGTGGTGAACCTAGGTATACACACCCAATACACATAAAGCAAAACAAGAAAACGAAGCAATGAGGCTCTAACCGTTTTGGTGGCGAGATGTGTCCAATTAGATTGGATCAAGATAATTAAATTAAATTAGTTCTTAACTTAATAGCAAGAATTAACTAAATGAAATTAATTAAAAAGAGTAGGATTAATTAAATGGACTATTTTAACTTTGAGTTTAAATAGGGCTCTAACTTAATTGATTAGGCCTTTACTTAAATGCAAGACTTGTCTTTTAATTAAATAGGCCTAGCCCATTTAGGAAAAAAAAGACTAGGACTTCTTAGTTATTCCTAACAAATCTAGGATTGGAGGAATCTATAAATAAGTTTTGATTTGATCAATTCTTGCACAGGATTACATAATAAAATGCAGATATGGGTCTCGAGATCTGCGAATTAGGGAAAATAGTTGTTAGAGTTATGCTGACGGAACCTCCTCCGAAAATAAATTAAAATCCGAACAAAACAAAGCAGGGCAATTACGCCATGATTTGGTTATAGTCTGCAAATTCCATTAGGCAAACGCCAAACTTAAATAAATTAACCTAGTAGTAGTGGCTTAGTAGGGAAAAAAGATAAGAAAAAAAGAACGCACATAAATCTAAACCTATGTTAGGTGATGATGGATAGTTAAATATTGCGGAAATTGCACTACCAGCCCCACGACGCTGTTGTTCTCATACCATATAACATTGTATTTTTTGTTGCTAGAATTTTAAAATATTTTACACTTTTTGTTACTGTATTTTGTAAAATCAAAAATGCGTTCATATTAGACAAAAATCAATAGATAAATAATATTTTTTGAGACCAAATGCATGTATGTACAATATGGTTAAACGGATCGACACTAAACATACAAAATATTTTAATAATTGAGGATCGACAAAATTTACAATTTTATAGATACGAGATAAAAATTACTAAGAGTCCAATCCAGAGGAACTAAAAATACAAATTTGCAATGACTAATTTACACCAAATAATAATCATAAGAAACATTTTTTTCTCCTTTCAATTTTGCATGTCTCCTATTGGCCATCTTTTCAAGTTCTATAAAAACCTTGTGCTAGCTCAAGCTCATTTATCAAACAACGTTCATTTCTTCAACACAATCTTCAGAACTAAGAAAAATGAGTCTCAAAACCACATTGATAACCACTCTTCTCATCTCCATGAACCTTCTTTTCTACGTTCTTGCCACAAATATTTCGCCTTTATCACCGACACCATTTCACGGAGGCAACTCTGGCAACGCCACTGTAGGTTTAACGCACGCTACTTGTCCAATAGATGCCGTGAAACTAGGCATATGCGCAAAGCTACTCAGTGGATTGGTGGGAGTAGTGGTTGGAACCCCTCCCATCGCCCCTTGATGCACTGTGCTGGAGGGGCTGGTGGATCTCGAGGCGGCGGTGTGCCTTTGCACTCTCATTAAGGCAAATGTGCTCGGGATTAGTTTGAATGTCCTAGTTTCTCTGAGCTTGTTGCTTAATGCGTGCAGAAAAACTCCTCCATCTGGTTTCATATGTGCTTAGTTAAGCACGCAAAATTCTTGACTTGACCAGGTTTACGAGATATTTTCTATACCTTGTGGTTGAAAATACACCATATCATTGATTGTGATAATGTGATACGTTTTCAAGTACCATGAGGTCTAGGAAATATTTTCTAGACCTGGTCTAGTCAATAATATCATGCTTAATTGGTTATTTTCTTTTCTTAATTAGTTCGGTTATCAAAATAAAGGCTGTGAATGAAACTTAACCTTTGTGTTGGTTTTATGGAGAGCTCATGTTTGGTGCAATGAATCCTTTTTTATTTGCTAATAAAATGGTTCGACACGGTTAAATCATCTTATTATTACTTTTATTCTTAAAATTTGGCTGCTCAAAAATTAATAACTTAAAAAAAATATTTTGGATATTAGCCCCAACGTTATAATTCAATTTCGTGTGTTACAAATCAAAACTTATTTGGCTGGACTACACCACTGCAGAAATAAAACACTGAAAACTCTAAATCAACATTCAAATGCTTATTCATTTTCTGAAACAATAGTTACATCTATGTAACAAAACAAAAAATAGTTAGCTAATAACACACACCAAAAAAAAAAAAAAACCGCGTAAAGGAAATTGTTTCATTATTCAAAGATATACACATACTTAACTAGTGAGCTGGAGGATTCTTGTTCCAGGATAGGTAGGATGGATCCCCTAAAGACCTGCAATCATGATAATTACACATTGTTTCAGTCCCAAAATTAAATAAACTTGATCATATGCACAATGAGGATGAAAATGAAATTAATATGAGTTAAAATGAATTTAATATAAAGAAATTTATTTATGCTACTATCTCATGAAAACATAACCAACTTTTCCCTACGGATAATGCAAGACACTCCCTTATATTACGGGAAACATGTACGAAACTATTATGTGAGATGTTTATTACATTGAATTCCCCTGTTATATAAAATATTTGGCAAGGAACTCCTCGTCCATACAAAATAGATTGTTGATATTTGAATGAATGGGGTTTCATATAGAATTTTTAATAGTACAAGGGGATTTTATGCAATAAACGTTTCAGATGGCAGTATAACACGTAGAGTGTCTTGCATTAATTTATTCCATAATTCCTCGTAAACCATCAATGACACAATGAATTAACTAGTTAAATAGAACTTAAGAAAAAATGGTAATTCCATTTGTCCCACTTTAAACTAGAAAAATACACCATGTAATTGGAACAAAGTGAATTTGATTTAGTAATTACCTTGGCTTGATGAGGTAAACGATTATGAACGCTATAGCGAGGAACAAACAAAGCCCACCAACTAATGAATTCAGACTTTCTCCAATCTTGGGCCTTCATGTAAGTCAGCAAGTGGTTTCTTCCAAAGTAAATTCCAGCATCTTTTCTTGGACCATTTAAAAAAAAATCTGTTAATATTCTGAAAACAACTTTTGTCCTAAAATGAAGCCAGTCATCACATATACACGATGTTCTCATGGAAAATTAGTCCATGGGATAATTAAAAGTTCCAAATGAATAAAGGGCAAATCGAAGATTTTTGTAACAATATAGGGAGGTAATTGATATATTACATAATTTTATACACACCAACTAATATGCCTTGGTCGATCAAGATTTTTTTTTTTCAATGGACGACAAATCAAGGAAAATTAGAAGCGATTATCTGAAATTCGAATTTCATTTGTTCAAATTAATTATTGTCTTGTCACTAAAAGGGTGTCACTAATTGTTAATAATGATAATTTAAGTTCCATACACTTGTCACAATTTCAACAATAATATCACTTAATATTTTGTCACTAAAATCATTTTTCGTGTAGTGAACTAATATAATTGAAATGATCTTGATATAATGATTGATGTATAAATATATTCAACATTTTAAAAAAATGTGTTGGTGTGTTAAGTAAATATTGGGTAATTTATGTTGGCTTCACCCAATTATAAGTTTTTCAGCTAACTA
This sequence comes from Penstemon barbatus, assembly GCA_003313485.2. NCBI lineage: Eukaryota > Viridiplantae > Streptophyta > Magnoliopsida > Lamiales > Plantaginaceae > Penstemon > Penstemon barbatus. The sequence continues at coordinate 13,600,115 of CM064880.1, forward strand.
AATTGTATTTTTTATTTATTTATATAGATTGAAGATAAGGGTGGGATCGGTACGGGTTTTCGGGAATTCGGGAATTTCGGGATCGGTATTCGGGTTTCGGGATTCAAATTTTCCTTCCCGAAACCCGTTCCGATTAATCCACTACCCGGTATTTCGGGTTCCCGAAAAAAATCGGGAAATCGGGATCGGGTTCGGGAAACCCGGTAGGGGTGAAATTTTTAATTTTTCAGTTTTTTACTTTTTTTAATTGACTTTCCATGGCCCAAAATAAATGAAAAAAAAAGTTTAAATTGGCCCATAAATCATGTGTTTTTCAAGAAAAAAAAGTTTAGATTGGCCCAAAAATCTTTACTGCCAAAATTGAATGAGGGAAGTATTTGAATTTTTAATTTGAGATTGAAATTGAATGAGGGTGTGAGATTTTGAGATTTGATTTTAGTGTTTTAGAATTGAGAGAGAGAGAGAGAAAACGTTAGTTATAATATAAAACGTGCTACTGGGTGTGGGTGGAGATGAGTAAAAAAAAAAAACCGGAGTGTAATTGGGAATTGGGTTATTGGGTAGGAATTGGTACTAAACTATATATATAACCGGGTTCCCGATCGGGTAGGACCTCCTACCCGAAACCCGTCCCGATTTATGATAATTGGGAAATCGGGTTTCCCAAAACCCGGAAAACCCATAAATTTTGATTTTTTTGGTAAAAACCCGATCGGTACGGTTCGGGTTCCCAATTCCCGATACCAAATGCCCACCCCTAATTGAAGATGACCTTTTGCTTTTAAGTTCTTTGATGTTTTTGAAGTCATTCAATAGATGATAATTTCTTAAAAACTTATCGATTATCTGCTTTTACACTGAGTTTACCATTATTGTTTGGTTATTTTAACATGTCCTTTCATCGATTTCATCATTTTATAGTTTATCCCATATGTTAATCAATTCATCAGTTCTTTCTAGTTCTTATTAATCAGTTGACTCGTTTTATCTTGTTTAACCGAATTTTAGTCTGATCTTACTCCTTCTTTTGTTGATTTAACCTATTTTCTCACATATTTTACCCCTTTTTTTTTTTTTTTTGCCAATTAACTCATTTATTTTGATCCCTTTTTTTGTTATTCATGTTTAGTCGATGTCATTCATTTTTTTTAACGATTTTACCAGGTTAGTTTATTTTATTAATTGAACCAATTTTTTTTTTTTTTTTTTTTGCTTTAACTCACGTTATTGATTTTACAATTTTCATCATATTTTAATTGATATAATTTACCCATTTTTATCGGTTTTAACCATTTCTATGTTTTGATTTTTTTTGGCCAAAGTCATTATAAGTCTTTTAGTTAACTAAATAGTTATTTTTAGTAGCACGAATGTGGGATTTTTTTTAGGTTCTTTAATCAGTAATAACTTCTTAAGAAATATCGAGCAATAGTTTTTTTTAATTATTATTATTATTGAGTTTTTCAGTTAACTAAATAGTACATTTTTTCTAATTCAATAAAGTTCGAATGTGACATTTTGTTTCTAGGTTCTTTAACATTTTTAGGTTCTTCAACAAGTTGTATTTTCTTAAAAAAATTCAAAGACATGTCAATTTTATCAGCTTTACATTGAGTTTACTATTTGTTTTGGTTACTTTAAATTGTTTTTTTATCGATTTCACCATTTTTTATGTACATTGAATAAGTAAAATTAGATTAATATTGGGTTAATTCATTTCTTTATTCAATGTACTTAGTTGAAAAAAAAAGTTCTCAATAATTTTAAAAGAATATAATTTTTTATTTTCTTTATAATACGGTTTTTCCGTCATAACAAGAAATAATATAATATAACAAAAATACCTTGTAGGGTTCATTTTGACCAAAATTTATCTCCTATTTTTTGTATCTTGGTAAATATTTTATCGTGAATAAATTTAAGTTTAACTGTTTAATTTTTTTTCCATATAATTTAGTCCCCCTGCCTACAATTCCTGGATCCGCCCCTGGTCCTAAGTTCTGCTGTATAGCCAAACACACTAGCTTCCTTTTTTGTTCAAACAAATACTACTACAAATTTCATCTAAAATAAAAAACTACAAATTTAAGTCCATTTTTTTTCTCTAAATAGCTCCGCCGGTGGCGGTGAAGTGAAATAATATTTTTCTTGTAACATGCTATAACTACAAGTCCATGAATTTGTTTGTATAATATTTAGGAAGATGAAAATATCCTTGGTAGTTTACTTAAAATGATAAAATTGCCCTCATGAGCATATCACATGTTATCGGAATCGTCATGGACTACTTGAAAAGGACTAAAGTGAAACAAATAATTCATAGGAGGGACTAAAATGGAAAAAAAATAAAAAGGACCACTCTATAAAAGGTTAATGATAAGAGGGACAAAAAATGATGTTTACCCTTTCTTGTATCATGCTATAACTACAAGTCCATGAATTTGTTTGTATAAATTGATTTATCACCTAAATACTATTTAACATTGCGTAATGCTAGAGTGATTTTGGTGTCTCATTGTCCATAAGATAGTTCACTTTCAGTTAATTTAACATGTGGCAATACGACCGGGACACCAAAATGGTACAAAATTGGGACAGAAAATCTTACAAAATAGTGATAATATTTAATATTTTATCATTTTGTTTCACTTTAATTGATTCTTTCTGTGACAACTTACTGTCACGTATTAATGTACAAATTTTACTCTTTATATTTCAAAAGAACTGTCACTTTAGAGATTTTTTCATATTCCAAATTAATTGTCGTTTTAGGATTCCAATACATCATAAATAACACATTTTTTTAATTTTAACCTTATTTACTCCTTTATTTTTTTCCCTTTCTCTTCTACTTTAATCAATTATTCTCTCTCTTCTAACCAAATCAATAGAGGTATTTTAGATATGACTCTAACGTTTTTCTAAATTTAAAGCTAATTATTAGCTTCCTTAATACCTGTTCAAATCTCTAAAACGACAAATAATTTGAAATGAATGGAGTGTCATAGTTAATTAAGTGACCAACTACTGCTTTTGTAGGTTAGCTCAACCAATTAATATAATCAATTCAACGAATCTCAAGTCCATTAAAAATGATAAATAAAACAATAATGTGGTGTCACTGTTAGGACTGTCAATCGGGCCTTGTGAACCGAACTTTAAATAATTCAAACTCAAATACCATCAGACTTCATAGTTATAGGCTCAAGCTCGGCACATAAATTTTTTAATTGTTTCAGCTCATGTAACGTTTCGGGCTTCGGGTTTATATCGGGCTTATATCGGGTTTATTAATACTAGCAAATGTTACTCCATAAATAAAAAATTAATATGAATAAACCACTCTTACTTAATACACAAGAGACAATAATATGTGAATTCCACACTTGTTCTTCATAATATTAAACATTAAATAACATTTAAAATTAAAGATCAAGTCACATATGTTATAATGTACTTATCAAAATCTATTTTTTCGACAAGTACCCATATTTCATAAAAAATAATCTCTTTTAATTGCCTCATTTAATAAGCTCCTAAGCAAAAACCTACAAATATATAATAATCAAGTTAGCTTTCAAAACAATAAATAAATTCGGGCTTTATTCGGGCTAAGCCTTATTAGACTCAAACTCGGCTCATGAATTGATCGGGTTTAATATAATGGCTCAAAATTGGCCCGGCTCACTATTATTCGGATTCGGGTCATATTTAATCGGGCCGAGCCATCGGGCTTCGGGTAGACCCAACTCAATTGACAGTCCTAGTAATTGTCCGCCCATATATCTGGAAAAACGCACGATATTATCTTACGTTATACGAAACATACACAAAATTATCCGGTAAATTTTTTGTTTTTCGCGATATAATTTCTTGTACTTTCGAAATCCTTGCATAAAACACATAATACTCATTAGTTACTAACACCGTTAATTTTTAATTGAATTAACTAAATTACCCCTATATATATTAATGACTATTATTTAGTAGTAGTAGCTATTGAGTAACATCCGATTCCAGTTGTTAAGCATGTAGCTTGAAATATATTGGTTAGATATTAAATAATTTTAAAACTGTATTATTCTATGGTAATTATAAATTTAATTAACTGATACCGTCGTCACATGTAATAATATTATTATTTGTCAATTTTCTTCTCTTCACACCTTTAAAGTTAAAAGTTAAAACAAAACGATTACTATTATTAATAGTAGTTAGTAGTACATCACTATTAATCTAATTGTAATAAATTTAATTAACTGACATCATCTTTGCATGTATTATTATTATTATTATTCAAATAAAGATTGCCATTTTACAGCCAGATCTGCTTACTCTATTCTTTTTCTTCATTTGACAGAGGAACCAAAAAGTAACGCAACCAAAAACTGCCAGAACGAAGCTCTAGTTTCTCTAAATCTGGAAAGATGGCTCACGAAGCTCTGGTTTCTCTAAATCTGATGATTGAGAGCTTTCTAAATATTCCAAAATACCGCAATATCTTTCTTCCCATCCCAGAAACAAAATCCGTCCATGAAGAAGCGTGGTCCTTAAAATCAATTCTGGAATTAGATCATTTCAAAGAGAGCGAGAGATTAATTGCTTTGAAAAGAGAGATCCTGCAGGAGAAAATACCTAAATTCAGAGACTTACTTCAAGACCATGTAAACAAATGTCTACTACTTTTTCCAGAATCTCAAAGCCTTGGTGGTGGTAGTAGATCAGAATTGATCTTCTCCCAAGATTTGGAAGAAGTCAAGAAAGAAATGATATCCTTTTCGGAAACGTGGATTAAATTCCGGACGGAGTGCTTCAGCAACAAATCTCTGAAAACAAGCAACAAGGTGCCACAATTTATTGATCTTGATGAAGCTCTTGTTCCTCTAACTCTGATAACCGAGAGCTTTCTATATATGCCATACTTCAGTAACTTCCATTTCATCCCGAACACAGAATTAGTCCAAGTAGACCTATGGAACTTAAAAATTATTCTCCCAGAACATCAAATTCAATACAAAGAGGACAAGATCAGGTTCAATGCTATCAAAGGAGAGATGCTGGAGGCAATAACTAAATTGAGAGACGTACTCCAAGACTATATAAACAAATGTCATCTACTTTTTTCTGAATCTCAAAGCCTCAATGATGAGAGTAGGTCAGAATTGATCTTCTTCCAATATTTGGTGAAAGTCAGAAAAAAAATGATTTCCTTAGTGAAAACGATGAAGAGAATCAACAATGAGTACAACGCAGAAGATCTGGAAACAAGCAACAATGAGTCGCCAATTGCTGATGAAGATTTTGGTGGAAACAAAGCACTTTATATTAGGAGAGTAAATGATGAAGACATACAACAACTAATTGATAAAGTTATGGGAGAATATTCCCGTCTCAAGGTTATGGTAGTAGTGGGTATGGCGGGTATCGGTAAGACTACTATTGTCAAAGCACTTTATAATAAGCCAATTATTTCAGGTAATTTTGAATGTCGTGGGTTTGTCAGGGTAGGACGTAATTTTCATATGAAAGATATGTTGTTGAATCTTTTCGCTAGCTTGTCCCCTAATTATAATAAAATTTTACGAATAGGAGTTGACTTATTGCTGCAGATAATCTATTTTGTGAGAGATAAAAGGTATTTGATTGTGTTTGATGATGTATGGGATACTGGCGATTGGAAAACTTTTTTCATGAACTTTCCAGATGACAACAACGAAAGCAGAATAATCATTACAACTAGGCATTCAAGTCAGGCTTTTGAAGTTCACGAGATTCGCTTCCGGAATGAAGAAGAAGGTTGGAATCTTTTCTGCGGAAAGGTATTTGTTGAAGACTCATGCCCTCCTGAACTCAAGAAAGTTGGAAAGAAGATTGTCGAAAAATGTGAAAGACTTCCTCTTGGAATAATCTCGATTGCCAACATCCTAACCAAAGCCGAGAAGACGCTTCATTACTGGGAAAATGTAGCCAAGAATGAGAATTTTCTTGCCTTAGGTACAGAGGAAGGGTCACACATGTCAGATGTACTATTTTTGAGTTACAAGCATTTGCCTCCACATTTAAAAGAGTGTTGTCTCTATCTTGGAGTTTTTCCTCTAAATCATGAAATCTCCGTCTCCAAGCTCTTCAGATTTTGGGATGCTGAGGGATTAGTTGAACCAAAGTGCTTCAAAACTTTTGAAAATACAGCAGTGGAGTATTTGGAGGATCTCGTTTCCAATAATATTGTTTTAGTCCGCCAACGGAGCTCCAGTGGCAGAGTTAAAACTCTCAGCGCCCATTTTTTTTGGCATCTCTGGGTCAAAGAGGCTGCAAACAAAAAGATTTTTCATCTCATAAATAGTTATCTAAGTGTTTTTTCAGAAGGTATACATTTCCAGCGCAGGTTGTGCATCCACAGGAACGCTCTTCTTGGCTTCAAACATGTTTCTGATTCGATAGAATCAGTTTTAAATGTGCGTTCTTTTCTTTGTACTGGTCCCGAACATCAATATCCGGTATCAATATGTTCAGGTTTGACGTCTATCAAGGTGCTAGATGCTCTTACAATCCGTTTATACAAGTTCCCGACTGGAATACTGGAGTTGGTTGAGTTAAAGTACCTTGCCTTCATATATGATGGAAATCTCCCTTCTTCCATATCTAGACTAAAAAACCTTGTATACTTGATTGTCCAACGATACCACCTGACAACTATCAATTCATCTCCATCTTATATGCCGATAGAGATATGGAATATTCAAGAATTGAGGTATCTTCAAGTCATGGGAAGCGACCTACCACATCCTCTTGATGGTTCTCAGTTACCCAACCTCTTGACGCTGCTAGGTGTGAGTGATCGCAGTTGCACAAAAGAGATTCTTCAAGGTATCCCAAATTTGGAGAAATTTGGTGTTCGGATTGTTTTACCACAGGGTGTTTCTGAAACCTTGCATATCTTTGATCACCTTGCCTTGCTCTCTACACTCAAATCATTCAAATGCATCGTGTCAAATCCCAATCCTAGGTCTCAGCAAGTTCTTCTCTTGCCAAATTTAGTTTTTTCATCTAGTCTTACAAAGTTAACTTTGAGTGGGTGTGGATTGGCGTGGAAACAAATGTCAATAATTGGTGCACTACCAAATCTTCAAGTGTTGAAATTACGATGCTATGCCTTTCAAGGCCCTGAGTGGGTGGTAAATGAAGAGGAGTTCCCGGAACTTCAATATCTGCTACTAGAAGACACCGATCTGGTGCACTGGAGAGCTGACTTTTGCTTCCTAAAGCTTAATCGCTTAATCATTAGGCACTGTTACAAACTTGAAGAGATCTCTAATAAGATTGGAGATATATATCTAGAAGTGATTGAGGTAGTTGACTGCAGCCCTTCAGCTATGGCTTCTGCGAAAGAACACAGGTATTATGGTGATGATCAGTTTCAAGTTCGGGTCTATTCTTCATTGGATGATGAGAAGCACTAGCCATCACTGGTACCTTAGTTAAAAAGGTGGTAAGTCAGACACGATTTAATTTGAGTATTATAACAACTCTATATATTCACCATGTGTGTTTGTCTGCGTATACATACATAGATGAATGAAATGCACAAGTATACTCAATAATTTACAAATGATTAGCTTCAATGTTCTATACCATTTTTTTTCACAGTAATTTCTTAGAAACTTAGTTTACCTTTCAATATTTCTTAAAAAAATAGGAATGTAAGGGCATGTTTGTTTGATGTTTGGGAAAGTAGTTTGAGAGAGTAGTAGAGGTTTATGAAATAATCTCGATTTGTGTAATGTTGATTGTTTAGGTTTTGAGATAGTGGTTTGAGAAATAAAGTAGATATAGGTTTTTTTTGGAAGAATTAGATTGTAGGTGTAAGACTTTATGTCAAATCATGTTTGTTGTGAGATAAATTGTGTAAGAGATATGTTACTTTATGTCGAATCAGAGTAGAGTTTGTATAGGTTATGTTTAGAGATAAGAAAATTGTTGTTTGTTTGGGTTTTAAGAAAGTAGTTTGAGAAAATTGAGAGATGAAAAATTTATTTCAGAAAATAAAAAACATGTTTGTTTGGCATTTCCCAAACACGAAAATTTTTTGGGAAACGCCAAACAAACAGGCCCCAAGTTTTTTCCATCGGTAAATATGTTGCCAGTACAAGTTGCTTATATTTAGTAACTCATCTTTTTTTTTTTTTTCCTGATTTACGAGGAGGAGGAAAATGATGATTGAGATTGGAAAATAAATATACAATTACGAATAATGGGTTATGGTTATGTAGTATTGCTTCTTGTATTTTTAAGCTTGATTGATAGGACTAAATTATGTCGTTTGTGTACATTTTTATTTTAGTGAGATTTTAGCTGTTTGATGTTGGTAAAATTCATAGCTACTATGTATTTCTTTGCATCTTGTGAACGAGTTTTATATGATATTGGGGCATAACTTTCGTGGTGCAATTGATCAAATAATTATTATGCTCTTAAATGAAATTACACAACTACCTAATTGTGGTAGTAGATTCCAAGAGTGATGGAGTGGGATTTGATTAACCATATAGTAATGAACTTTAATTTGTGACATCGAATAAATCGAAATAATGTGTATATTCATTCATGCAACATTGACTTGGCTTTATCTTTCTTTATTCGAAGAAGAAGAGGCGGTCAGAAACTTGCAATGTTATGGGTTTATTTTGTCAGGTCAAAATATTATGGTTTAGAATTGTCATTCAACCTAAGTAATAACATTAATTTTGCAATTATTTAAATTGACTTAATTGCCACGTCATCCACCTAATGGTGATTTTTAACGGAGTTATCTAATATGAGTAAATTCATTAAATTATGGTACCAAATGTGTCGGTCATAATTTTATGTTACCTTAAGTGGGAATGAACATAATGGTTGGCACGATCAGTTATAATAATTGCCTTGTTTTGCTCAGAATCATCAATTGGAAGAAAAATATTTGTAAAGATAGGAACTACAATTGAGACTGAAATTACTTCAAACTTGTAAATTGTGGGTTAAATTAATTGGCCTAAAAATATGGGATAAAATTGCCATCGAAAATTTAATTATGGGACCAATTCTGCATATCTTTCATCTATTTTCCCTCCAAAATTGGGAGTTAACGGTGATTCCATCAATTATTGAATTGAAGTTCCAAATGTATAAATGGTTGTTAAACACAATGTATGAAATGTGTCAGGTTTTTAAAATTTGATACCCCTTAAAGTCGGGTAACTTATAATACCAGAAGTGAAATTCACTCAATAGAAAATTCACTTCACAAAAGTTTAAATCTCTTCAACACGAAGCCTTAAACAAGGACCCAACTTCCTAGCAGTTGGGATCTAAGTCCTCCAAAGAAAAAAAGGAAATATACTCAAAATATACTGAAATTTAATGTTATTTCACATATCATCCTACCTATTTGAGAAATTACTCAAACTATCACTCAGATATTGAATTCATTACCCCCTTTACAAAGTGGATTTCATTAAAAAAAAAAAATAATAATAATAATAAAAAAAAAAAAACACATGGCCCCAGGGTAACATCTAAAAAATCACAAATCTTAAGGGTGGCAAAGCAATTTCATAAGTTTTCATTGATTTCACCTATTTTCAATCATTTTTTCACCGATTTAAATTACTTTCACACTTTTTTTCACCGATTTCACTTGTATTTCACATCAAATAATGTGCTTGGATGGTGTTTCGGTAATTCAAATAGTTCTTTGATTAAATTATTGTCGCAAGGGGCAAATGTAATGAATCCAATACCTTAAAGATAATTTGAGTGATTTCTAAAATATGAAAAAATGATCAATGTAATTATACTAAACCTCATGGATAATTAGAGTAATTCTAAAAAAAAAAGTTTATAGTTCCGACTTCTAAGTGATTTCTTTTTCTGAATAACAAGTACGGTGAAACATTTGAGAGGATAGGTGATGACTTCGTATGTACAGTAAATATTTCTCGACTTAATCACTTTACTCACTCAAGTTAGGTTAATTTTGCACTTTACACCCTTCAAATTTAATTATTTAACTTTACATCCTCAAAACACTTTAATAACTTCATTTATACCCCAAAGACTTCAACCACCTTAATATAGCTGGAAAACCTATTTTCAACTGCCACCAAAGGCATGTTTGTTACTTATGAAATTATCTTCAATATTTATATGAAGAAAAGTTTTATATACTAATATAAAAAAAAAAAGTGTGTCCATAAAATACATTAACGTGATGATTTTGAGATGAAAATCAACAAATTATAAGTTGGTTAATGAAAATATTAATAAGAACTTATGAACTACATGTACCAAACTAATGAAAAGCTTTTAAAATAAAAATTCATTAATTGGCTTAAGTGTTAATTGTTGAGAGAATTGCACTTGTGGTACCAAATTATATATTGATTCTCACTTGTGGTACCATAGAAATCAAGGTCAATACATTTGATACCACAATTTAAGAAATCGAATTATTTTTTGTACTACCGTAAAAAATGGACGTTAACGGATGACGTGACAATTAAGTGTTATTGCATAATTGATACTATTACTTATATTGACTAACAATTCTACCCCATAACATTTCAGATTGTCAAAATAACCCCACATCTTCAAGTTTACTAACAATTTTAGTCCACATTGTTGCCCAACTTCAAAATTGGCTCTAATAAGACACGTGCGGACGAAGTTGAAGATTTTACTTAGTATATTTACATATTTATTTAACTAATTTAATTTTATAGGTAATATTAACAGACAAAATAATACTTTAATATAAATACGATAAAATATTAAAAATAAAATATAGGTTTTTAAATCTAAAATTTATATAATAATATTAATATATTTTATATTTATTAAAAGGATAAACCCCCCTAACCCCCACCCACACCCCCAGCCGTACCCAACCCAACCCATATCTCAGGCTGCTCGCGGCCTGGATCTTCAATAGTTTTTGTATTTTCAAGTTTTGGTTTAGAAAAGTGAACGTGCGTTGCACGTGATTAAGGCCATCTCCAGCAGTGATGAGCGGGGTCGGGGCGGGCTCGGGCTCGGGCTGGGAGGGAGAAACCATTGGAGACGGCGCGGGCTCGGGGCGGGGCTGATTGGCGGGGCGGGACGGGCGGGGCTGCGGGCTGCGCGGAGCCCGCAGCCCCGCCCGTAATTTCCATTACTGATGGACAAATCTGTTTGGAAACAGAGCTCTTTTATCGCGGGATTAGACCTGCTATTAACGTCGGATTATCTGTCAGTCGCGTCACGCGCCCCTCTTTAAAACAGGTGTCGCCAAGTGGCGGCACCTGATTGGTCTTTCTTTTCTTTTTCTTTTTTTGTTTTTCTTTTAATGAATTAATGTGTATGGTTTATTTAATGTGTGTATGATTAATTTTGTATAATTAATGTATTATTTTAAATATAACATGATTAAATAAAATAAATTATTTTGGGCCGAAAATAGCAAAACTAAACTTGTCCGAAATAGGATTTTCGGGACGACATTCGTGTCCGCAGGCACACACAAGTCTTGAAGGGCCGTGTGGTAATCCAATCCAAGATTTTCACCCCCCGCACGCGAGGAGGGAGCCTTCTAGTAATAATTTCTTAACCCTTATGGTTTAGAAATCATATATAAACCCAAGTTTTTTTTATCACACTTCCAATGTGGGATAAGTTCATTTTTTTTCCAATTTTTTCCATTACATATGTGAACTTTGAGATTTAATTTCTCATTCACCCGTATTCCGATTTGGACGTACCATATACCATTTTAATCTACTCACGGAGTAGAATATAATTCCGTCAAAACCCGACTCTTTACTCAAAGTGGGTCCCACTTAAAATATGTCCAAAATGGTCCATTAACTTACTTTTTTCAACACTATGTTTATGAGGTTTATAAGGAGCTTTAGGACTATTTTTATTTTCTTTTCCTTGATTATGTTGTGTATTGTTGTGTAATTAATGTTGTGTATTGTTGTAATTAATGTATTATTTTAATTAATACTCCGTACTTAAAAAAATAAAACTATAATATTAATAGGTGAGAGTTTGCGTATTATGTATTAATTCTTAAGTTACTTTAATTAAATATTCTATTTGATATTAATATTTTAATATAATTAATAATTAAATTACGAGTACTAATATAATTATTATTATTAATATTAATATTAAAAAAATATAAATCTATAATATTAATAGGTGAGAGTGGGCAAAGGAAAAAAATGGAAGTAATTCCCCCACGGAGCCCCAACTGCTGGAGACGACCACCAGGGCCCCGGGCTGGCCCTGGGCTAGCCCGGGCTCCAGAGCCCGGGGCTAGCCCTCAACTGCTGGAGATGGCCTAACTAATATCAATATTCTATGGTAATTGAATCACATAATTATTTTTTATCATACTATGGTCTTATTGACAAACCACGTTTTTTTTTTTACTAAATAATTTTAATTATTACTATGTTGTTACCAATAATTTAACGTTGTTATCGTAAATACCTAAAACCCAAAACTTGTAAATGAAAATCTAACTAAAAGCACTAGGTATTTCTAACGTAAAACTACATGTCTACATAACTATTATTCTAAAACTACCATTTGAATGAATGGAAAACATCAACTTTTTTTCTTCATTGACCTTGATATTTTCATCCAAACAATTTTTTTCCATCTAAACCAGTTTAATTTTTATAGGTGTAACTTTTTTTTCTTATCGATTTCATCACTTTTGCTAGTTATACATGTGTTTTACTGAGTTCATCTATGTTCAATTACATGCCTAATCCATTTATACTAATTTCCCTCAATTTTGTCGAGTAAACCTATTTTATCCATTTAATCCATTTTTAGAGTGAGCTCACCATTCTTTTGTTTGTTATTTTAATATGTTTTTTCATCGATTTCATCCATTTTTTTGTTGTTTATCCCATTTGTTAATCAAATAATTCCCCGGTTTAATTCAATTTTAGCAAATTTTACTTAATATTTTGCTTATTTAACCTTTTTTTTTTTTTTAATATTTCACTTTTTTTTGGTAAATTTAACTCATTTTTTTCTTTTGTTCTTTTATCAACTTGACCCCTTTTTTATCTAGCCCATGTTTAGCAAATATTATTTATTTATAAGGTTTACCCAATTTTTGTCGGTTTACCTTGTTGTTTTATCAGTTGTACCATTTTTTTTGCTTTAACTAGTTTTTCTTCGATCCAACTCATTTTTTCATTGTTTTATCGTAAATTTTAGTTGTTTTCATCAGTTTTTGCCATTTATAAATTTTTACCATCGTTTTTACCATTTTTTGATCATATACTTTATTTTATTCATATATACAATGTTATTACAATAGGACCAGACTGGCCAGTTCGACCGCGAATCGAAGGCATGTCCGGTTCAACTAACCCCCCTAAAATCGGTGAGCTTAAAACCAATTTGAACGGTAAACTGGAGAACCGGTTATGATTTTCTATAAGATATTTATTTTCAACTATATTACTTTTAGGATAAAGAGTGTCAAAGTTTGAAAGTCACATCAATATATTATGCAAATTTGATTTTGAATATTAGATGAGTGGATAAGACGTATGTGTCACCTTGCAATTGGTTGTCCAAATCCATCAGCAGATAAGATAATTGATGATGTAAGCGCTTGCATCATCCGCAATCTTAGATGAGTGGATAAGACATATGTGTCGCCTTGCAATTGGTTGTCTAAATTTGCCTGCAGATAAGAGATAGGGTGGTTTACAAAAAACACCCTGCAAGGGGTGTCCTTGTAATTTTTTAAACTACAGGGGGGCTTTCTGTAATTTAATTTCTAATTGTCAATAGCACTTTATAATTGATAATATTGTGTTGAAAGTTTAATGAAATAAAATTATGATAAACATCAAATTTATTATTTGGTGACACATTTGGTGAAATACCATGGGAGATCAAACCAAATCCTTTTCTCTAAAAATGGTGAAATATTATTATTTTATAATTTGGTATAAATTTTGATGAAAACCATGGGAGGCCAGACACACCATTCTTTCACCAAAAATGGTGAAATGGTGAACTGATGTCCTAACCATGGGAGATCAACTCATCTCCATTACACCAAATATAGGATTTGATGAAAAAAATTGTGATGACGGAGATGCTCTTAGCTAGTTCGGTTATCAAAATAAAGGCTGTGAATGAAATTTAACCTTTGTGTTGGTTTTATGGAGAGCTGATGCTTGGTGCAATGAGTCCTTTTTTATTTTCTACTAAAATGGTTCCCATTAAATCATTTTTGACCGCTCAAATCCAACCCAACCCACCTAATGATCACACGTTTAAATAATCTTATTATTACTTTTATTCTTAATTAAAAACTTAAAAAAAAATATTTTGAATATCCCAATATAATTCAATTTCGTGTATTACACATCTTTACTTAATTGGCTGGACTACACCACTGCAGAAATAAAGCACTGAAAACTCTAAATCAACATTCAAATGCTTCTTCCTTTTCTGAAACAATAGTTACATCTATGTAACAAAACAAAAGTTAGTTACATCTAGCTAATAACACACACCAAAAAAAAAACAGCGAAAACGAAAATTGTATCATTATTCAAAGATATACACATAGTTAACTAGTGAGCTGGAGGATTCTTGTTCCAGGATAGGTAGGATGGATCCCCTAAAGGCCTGCAATCATGATAATTACACATTGTTTCAGTCCCAAAATAAACTGATCATATGCACATTGAGGATGAAAATGAAATAAATATATGTAAGTATCCGTATTTATATAGGTGAGATTTAAAATGATAATAATATAAAGATATTCATTTATGCTACTATCTCATGAAAACACGACCAACTTTTTCCTACGGAAAATGCAAAACACTCCCTTAAAAATTAGAATGGATGGGGTTTCATGCATATTTTTTTAATAGTACAAGGGAATTCTATGCAATAAACGTTTCATATGGCAGTATAACACGTGAGAGTGTCTTGCACTAATTTATTTCATAATTCCTCATAAACCATCAATGACACAATGAATTAACTAAATAGAACTTAAGAAAAAATGATAATTCCATTTGGCTCACTTTAAACTGGAAAAATACACTATGTAATTGGAAGAAAGTGAATTTGATTTAGTAATTACCTTGGCTTGATGAGGTAAACGATTATGAACGCTATAGCGAGGAACAAACAAAGCCCACCAACTATGATATACATTTGGCCAAGGAAAGGATTCTTCCCACCAATCCATGTAGTGGTTGAAAGCACCAATTTCTTTTTGCCTCTAAAACTATATGTATTGTAATTGTTTTGTATTACTACAGTGATCCTATCTCTAGCTTCAATCTCGGTCTCAATCCTTCCGTATAATTTTCTAAAAGTTGGCAGCGCCGCAGTTCGCATCCATACAAGAAGATCCTCTTGCTCACTCAACTGTTCCATAGTCAAAATCAAGTCACAAAAAGACGATAAATTTTTACCATATTTTAGTACATAAAATGCCAAAAAAAAAAAAAAAAAACAGAAACAGGGTAGTATGAGTGTATGACTATGACTAACCGGTATGCTCTCATTAAGTTTTGCACCTCCGACTAGGTCAGAATTCTGGAAATTTTTCGGAAAGACATCGGAACCAAATTTATGGGTTTTGTCACTTTTCCATGCAATGTCCTTTTTGTTTATTGGTATGGCAATGTCGTTCACCGAAATCCTATATGTGTCATTAAATAAACTCCAAGCAATAAGACCACATGGAACAATAGCCTTATTATCGAATGTAGACTCGGGATCACAATCACCGTACTCTGTCTCAGATTCGTTGCTCCTGTACTGCTTGTCACTTCTACTCTTCACATATCTTCACCAAAAAACGAGAATAGAAAACACACTTTTAGTATTCATAAACATATTTCACTATACCAATTACAATATATTAATACTTACTTAGTCATTAGAAATAAACAATAAACTCAATTCTCATGCAGCGTGTAGAAAGAGTGAAATGCAAAAATACCGCCTATGCTTTGCCTAGTTAGCAAAAAACTCCCTATGTTATTTCTATTACCAAAAACCCTCTCTGTGCTATTTTTATTAGCAAAAAAACCCTCCCAAGCCGTAGTACATATTTTGCAAGAAAAGTGGCAATTATACCCCAACCAAAAAATGCAAAAACACCCATATTCACCTAAAAAATTGGCAATAACCCCCTATTGATTTATGAAGGAATTTCAAATGGAGTCTTTTGCTATTAAAAAACGAACACGAGGGGCTTTTTGCCAATTAGGAAAAGCATGCATTTAGCTCCATGTAGAAACTACACTTTAAAATAGTTATGAAACTAAAATAAACGATTAAATTTACCAACCGGCGATGGTTTTGGTAGAAATCATCGAGCTGATAGTAAACGAAAATAGGAGGCTTCATCTTATGTGGTGCCTGGAGAGAAAGCCAACAATTTTTTTGTAAAGCCGACATCGAAATATCAATTATGAAATGAAAAAATTAAGCATCATTGAAATAAACACTACGTTAATTAAGAAAAATAGACTTACAACCAAGCTCCTTGTACATGTTTTATCTGTTCTGGAATCCTGAATGAATCTAATCCTGTCTTGATGTACGGTGGTGGGATTCGTATAATTCGAAGGAACGCAAATTTCGTCGTATTGGTCTTTAATTTCAACTACCTAAATATACATATTTAAACTACCAAATTATATAACTAGGAGCTTTTTCGTTTATTAATTTTTAAATACAGAGTAAAATAATCTCTTATGTAAAAGAATTTATTGCCTTTTCCGATGCAGACAAGTGAGAAACGCCAATTGGAATGAATGTTATTCCGAGAGAGATGAAAGATGCCATGACCTAAATAAGATTCAAAGATAATTTCTTTTTATTAATATTAAAAAAATTAATATAAAATTTAAGAAATCGATCAACATAGAATGTAAAAATTGACACATATACCAATGCTGGAGTTAAAATTGGTTTGCAAGCTGGAAGTTCTTGCTGCGTAAACCTAGAATCTGGAAAATATGAAAATTAATTAATTAATTAATTGAATTGATCATGATTCTAGGGCAATTCTTATTTCGGACAAGTTTTTTTTAAAAAAATTAGACAAAAATCATTCACAAAAAAGAGGATAATAATGTAACGCAGAAACAACAAACAAAATTGAAAAATTAGGGTAGTGTACATACATCTGGGTTTCTTGGATTTCTTGGAAGCTCCATCACCAGAGCTCATTGTGCAGAATTTATGACACAAACACGGATAATAATGATGCCTCTCTTTGAAAATTTTAAGAATGAACAAAAATTAAGAGAGAAATCACTTAGATCGTGAAAGAAATGATAATCGTCTTAACTAGTATATGATGATTTGGGGGTGGAAAATAAATTTAATGCAGGTAATTTAGGTGGATTACGCTTCTGATTCCGTTATTTAATTTTTTACTTTTTATGCTTTTTCTTTTTCTTTTTTTACTTAGCTAAAAATAGCATTTGGTTAGCTAAGTTTCTAGAATTCTAGTGCATTATTAGAAAATTTTGAGAAAATTATAAGGTCACATGACGTATGATATACGTCATAATTAATAGAATTATTACACTTCTTAATAAATTATCTACCTAACAGGTTACCAACAAATTATAATTAATACTATTATCATAAATAGTTGTATTATACTATTATTTGACCACATTCATTGTAATATTTAGCAACGACAATAGCAAATTATAAACTAATAAATTATTATAAAAATAAATAAATAATTATGTATAATAATATTTTATAATAAATGATACACAATATTTCGTGTTGAATAATTAATATTAACCTTTGAAAAAGTTCATAATCTATTTTAATACACATAATTTATATTTTAATACATATTGGACATTAGTAATTGCAATACTTCATAATGTAGTTAATTACTACTAATATGGGACTGTACTATGTATGTGGAGTCAATATTGTATTATGTGAGTCTATATACTACTACATGTGAGACATATAACATGTAATGTGAAGAATTATACACATTGTTAGTACTAAATGTAATACTTCATAATGTGATTAATTACTACTAATATGAGACTGTACTAAATTTGTGAAGTCAATACTATACTATATGTGAGACTATCATGTAATAGAAAGAATTGTCAGTAATTTAGTTATGACTAATGGTGATACTACACAATGTGACGTATTACTACTAATATGAGACCGTACTAAATATGTTGAGTTAATATTATGTTATGTAAGTCAATACTGTGTAATGTGAAAAATTATCAGTAACTTGATTATTACTAATGATAATACTATATAATATGACTAATTACTACTAATATGATACCGTACTAAGTATGTGGAGTCAAAACTATGTTATGAGAGTCTATATTACTACATGTGGGATATATAACATGCAATGTGAATAATTATCAGTAAATTAGTTACTAATAATGGTAATACTATATAATGTGACTAATTACTACTAATACGAGATCGTACTAAGCATGTGGAGTCAATACTATTATATGTGAGGTATTATACTATGCTAAGTGAAAAATTATACATACTGGTTAGTACTAATGATAATACTTCATAATGTGGTTAATTACTACTAATATGGGACCATATTAAGTTTATAGAGTCAATACTATGCTATATGAGTCTATACTACTACATGTGAGACATATATCATATAATGTGAAGAATTATTGATAAATTGGTTAGTACTAATATTAATACTATATAATGTGATTAATTATTATTAATATGAGACCATACTATGTATGTGGAGCCAATTCTATTACATGTTAGACATTATACTATGTAATCCGAAGAATTAGACACATTGGTTAGTACTAATGATAATACTTTTTTGGTATGGCTAATTATAATATGGGTCGACCATACTAAGTTTCTGGAGTCAATACTATGTTATGTGAGTCTATATTACTACATGTGAGACATATACCATGTAATGTTAATAATTATCCGTAAAAGTTAGTACTAGTGGTAATAATATATAATGTGACTAATTACTACTAATAAGAGAGAACTTACTAAGTATGTGGAGTCAATACTATATATTGTGAGACATAATACCATGTAATGTGAATAATTATACACATTGGTTAATACTAATGATAATACTTCATAATGTAGCTAATTACTAATAATATGGGTCGGTCGTACTAAGTTTGTGGAGTCAATACTATGCTATGTGAGTATATACTATTACATGTGAGATATGTACCATGTAATGTGAATAATTATCCGCAAATTGATTAGTACTAATGATAATACTATATAATGTGACTAATTACTATTACCGTACTAAGTATGTGAAGTCAATACTATATAATGTGAATAATTATACACATTGGTGATGTTGTGCTATTATATATGAACTTGTACCATACAATGTGTGGAAACATATAATTTTTATGGTAATTTGATATTAATTTGAGTAGAAAAAAGAAAAGAAGGAAAGTATAAATATTTAAGATAGTTAAATTTG
The DNA here is from genome assembly GCA_003313485.2 of Penstemon barbatus. Lineage (NCBI taxonomy): Eukaryota > Viridiplantae > Streptophyta > Magnoliopsida > Lamiales > Plantaginaceae > Penstemon > Penstemon barbatus. The sequence continues at coordinate 13,619,661 of CM064880.1, forward strand.
GAATATTAAAAAATATAAGATACATTATAGTTTTAACATGTTAAACAGATAACTCATAATTAATTAAGTTTAGTTTTATTCTAAATTATAAAATTTATTTGGTTGTGATTATATATTTATGACCCATTGCCTTAAATTAAATTGACATCTAGAAGTCCCCAAAATTTTGAATTATGCAACCTTTTAATTCTAATATTCTAACACTCAATTTTTAAATGAGAATGCTCTAGAACTAGTTATATTATCTTCAAAAATATTAAAGGTAAAATTGCAGAAAACGTCCCAAACTAATTACTGATTTTGGATTTTCGTCCCGAACTATTTAAATTGACGAATTTTGTCCCGTAATTTAATATTTTTTTTGAAATATCGTCCCAAACTAATTACTAATTCTGATTTTTCGTCCCAAACTATATCAACTCGCCAAATTTCGTCCCATAATTTACCATTTTGTATGAATTTAGTCCCAATATTAAATTTCTAATTTAATGAAAATGACGTTCAATCTTGTAATTAATTTGGGATGAACTCTGCAGTATTATATGACTATTCATGTTAAAATTTATCATGTCATGACACTTAAGCAGCCATGTGATAATTCATCGGAAAATGCGTAATTCCGTCTTATAATTATGGTGGGACGATATTCCAAAAAAATATTAAATTACGAGACGAAATTCGCCAAATTAAATTGTTTGGGACGAAAATTCAAATTAGTGATTAGTTTGGGATGATTTTTGTAATTTTGCCAATATTAAAATAATAATTGTTTTATGCTAGGTGTTCAAATTTGATTTGAATTTTATGGATTTTGAAATTTTGTGATCTTTATTTAATTGTTAAACGAGTCAAGCTTAAAATGCGTTTACATAAACGAGTTCGAGCTGAGTATCGAGTAACTTAATATTATATATGTATATTATCAATTTTTAGCTTATCAAGTCGAGCTCGAGCGAGCTTCAATAGTTATCGAATAAAAATAATGCTTAAGTTTATTTGATTTCTGCAATGAACCGAGCTAAAGTGAATTTTAAATATGCCTAACGAGGACGCTACAGTAAATAATTTGAGTGCTTGAAATCCTTCATGAATACTTTTATCGAATTGAATAAGAATTAAACAATGTGCACCTTACCTTCCCTCTTATTTAAATAATTTTTTTTTTTTTTTTTTTTTTTTTTTTTTTTTTTCTGATCTATCTTGAATTTAGAGCAAATTTAATCAAATAAAACAGACTCCTTTAATTTATAATCAAATCTAAATCTGCTGCTACATTTTCCTCAGATTACTTAAAAGCTCATTGAAAAAAGAATCCAAAGACATATAAACTAACACAGAAATCTTGAGGTGATTTTCTGGATTGAATCTCAATCTGAAAAAATGAGTAGATTGAGGAGATTTGAAATTGTAGATCACTCCATTTTGACCCAATTTACAAAAAACCCAATGCTAAACCCTTACTTCTCCATTGTCGAAGATGACCTCGACCTCCTAAACTTCGACCCAACCCCACCCATTTCCTTCTTCGATGAATCCGACATTATCACGGATCTGATCCAGATCGACCAAACCCCATTCCGCACCTCCACTCGCCGGGTCGGGTACGGATCTGAGATCCACATTCAGAAGCTCCTCGATCGCGTGTCGGCTCTGGAGCTGGGGATTAGCAGTAGGAAGGAGAAGGAGAGGAAGTACACGTGGACAGCGGAGATTAAGGATGATGTGAAGAAGAGTTACAAATGGACGGCTGAGATTAAAGGCGGAGAATACTCGCCCGTTGAGAGGAAGTACACGGTTGAGGTTTCAAATGGGGACGGCGGGAAAAAGAAGAAATGTGAGAAAGGGAAAGCGAAGGGTAAATCGGTGGGCCCCATTGCTCGTGTTGTTGAGATTGAAGAAGGGCCTAGTGTTGATCATGGAGCACTTGTTTTGAGGCAGGTTGGTATTAATTGCATTAATTGATTCTAAATTGTGACATTGATTTTGTCATTATTTTTGTTATTCTACTAAATATTGTGCTTATTGATAATATGACCTGCAATTAGAAAATACCCATCAATTTGCGCTGAGATTTCATGCAGTAAAAATATTTGTGTTTTGAATAATGTGAAGAATTTGATGATCTAAAATTGAGTGGCGTAGAATTGACCTCAATGGTGCTTAGAATTAGTAACTAGAAAGGAATGAGCAGAAGTTGTAGAACAAAATAATTATTTGTCAAATAACAAATCTCAAAATAATTTGATCTTATTCCCATGTATATTAAATTAATTGAAATAAAATTAGATTCTGGCCAATAAAGAGGAAACTCAGCTTATAGATGATGGATGAGAATACAAAACTATTTGAGCGAGAGCGTTTCTTTATGCATTTGACTTCTATTGGAAAGGAGTTACTCTTTCACCTTCAAGAATCTAAATGAGATGTACATTGGTGTTTACTTCTTACACCTTTAGCTTGGGGAGGAATTTTTGAGATATTGTTGAGAAATCTGAAGAAAATCTAGCTAATTGTGGCATTGTATAAAAGGTCAAGAATTAATGTGATGTGTGAAAGATACTTCAAATTTGATAGGGAGTTAAATTTTCTCATGTTCCTATACTTCGAATAACAATGTAGCGGTGTTAGTAATGACTTATGAGTTCAAATTCTTGAATGAAAGTGACTAAGAGGTAACGGGAAAAGGTATTCGGTTGAACAAGATCGATGAAGGAGATGCCGAAATATTAATTTAATTTTTATCTATTCTCACGGGATGAAAGGAAGTTTTTGAACCCTTGGTAATATTGATATGAATAGGCTTTGGGCTTAAGGCTTCCTAGTAGCTTGTTTGATCATGTGAAATGACCATAATAGCCTTCCGGGGAAAGTTATTGCCAACCATCTTAAATGATCTTTATTTGATCCCTTTTTTTTTCCTAATCTTGTGAGCCATAGGTATTTGCAAAGAGAGTGGAAAAGAGAAAGGGAAAGAAGGAGGAGTTGGGTCCACAAGATGCTGCAGCTCTGATTCAGATGAGTTTCCGGGATCATATTATTCGAAGGTCTCAAACTCTACGTGCACTTAGGGAGCTGGCCATTGCCAAGAACAAGTTAAAGGACGTTAGGGCTTTGTTCAACAACTTCTCATATCGTCGTCTTCTTGCCCGTGATGCAGAAGAGCGTCAGAGGTTCTCTGAAAAGATCATTGTTTTGCTTCTCACTGTTGACGCCATTGAGGTACCAAAAAAGTTGTCTTAGTTTTGTCCAAACTTCTCCTTTTTAAAACTTTCTGGGGAAAAAAAAAAAAACACAAAATTTTGTTCTTTTGGCCTCTCACTCTTTGAAAATGTTTCAGAGTTAAAATCTCTGAAGATATATATTTTTTTGACAAGTATCTCTGGAAAAATCTCTGAGAAATATTAGTTAATTTACTCCTTTTTCTGAAAACACAGAAATTTCTGAAGTTTTATAGAGAAAACATACAAAAAAGGAAAGTAACTATAGTTAAGACAATAATTATAGACTTTCCTTAATTTATTCTTCTATTCATAAATCATAGTTTTATATCTCAAATTTCTTCGATTTCGTCTGATTTCAATATATAATCGAAAAGCCAACATATGTGTTTTTTTCGTCAAATAACGAGGTACAATCCAATGCCCATTTTATTTGGTTTTCACCATAATCATTCTTCAAAACGCAAAAATGAGGGATGATGTTACAATATATATGTTACTTTATAAAAAAATCATAAGAGAACATAATTTCAAACCTCATCTCAAATTTGCAAGAATTCAATCTTATAGAAAATATCCTAAATCATTCCTAAAACTGAGAGGTCAAGGGAACGTGCATTTAGTATTCCTTCATGTTGCCTAATGCTCTTCATAGCAAGCTCTAAGGCCATGTTGGGATGCATTTTGGCTCGGCCGTTTCAAGATTTTCTTTTGATACTTTTATTGTTCGTTTCTGTTAGGGTGCTGATCCGATGGTTCGATCTGCAAAAAAGTCTATGGTTGATGAACTTGAAGCAATGCTTGATGTAGTGGAACCACAACCTACTGGGAAATATTTGTCCATTCAGAGGAGAACATTTGATATGCCTGATAGAGTTATCAACAAAGATCTAGCTGCCGGTGTTGCACAAGTTGTTCAATTGCTGGAGCAAGAGGCAACCAGTTCTGAAACTTTTGAAGACTACTTGTAACTTCAATTTGATAGAATAAATGATTTCGAACAAAGTTTCTATCATTTCCGTCGAAAACATCGCAATGTTTTTGTTTTTCAAATCACGAAAACAAACTAGGTGTGATTCCGAAACTATTTTTTTGTCTTGGAATTATCTTATTTTCTTGATTTAGTAAATTTTTTTACAATGTTCCCTAAGCTAGCCGAAACATTACATGTGTTATTTTTTCTTATTATTTCGGTGTTTATCTAGTATCATTTAGTTCAGCACTTTCGACTAGGGTTGTCAATGGGCCGGATTCGGAGAGGATCTGGGTGACTCCGGATCCGAATCCGAAAATCAAAAGTTGTATCCGAATCCTACCGAATATTCAAAAGAGCTATCGAATCCGAATCCGAAAAATATTCGATATCCGACTCAAAAATCCATATCATAACAAACAAAAAAATAATTTATATTTTAACTTTAAAAGATAAAAAAATACTATGAATTATCTAATTCAAAAATATATACAAGCTAAAGAGAAATGAAAATAATTGCAGGTAATTTGTAGGAACAAAATAAAAAGTTTACCAATTTTACAATAAATGGTAAAACTCTACGCCAACTTATAATCGAAGGAGGTAGATTGTTGGTAATACCAACTTATACATGTTTAATTGAAAACATTACCACAACATAATTATACCATAACTACAATATCCAAATAGAAGTTGAACGAAGGGGTCACATCCCATAAGACTTTGTTTTTTTCATGGTAAATATGTTGTTTTTCCTTTTTTATCTCAAACCAGGCAACCTAAATTTGTGAAGTTTATGGAATTATTAAAATTGTATCTTGGTCGATGGATACTTATAATCAACATTAACGAATTATGTACTTAACCTACATTCTAATTGCACGTGAAAAGTGAAACATGAAAATTAAATGTATATACTATTATATCAAATATAATTCGGATGCGGATCTTTTACGGATCGGATCAGCCTAGATCCATGTTCGCTCCATATAATTCGGATTACGAATCTTCTTAATCAGATCGGCTCCATCGAATCTCTAATCGGACAATTATCCTAATAAATCAGACCGGATTCGGATCGAATCCGAATTGAAATCCGCCCCATTAACAGCCCTACTTTCGACTAATTAAATACTTCGGGCTTCTCCAGAAGAAAGTATTTTTGTTGTCTCTTACGATTAAAGTAGACAAATTCTTGTTTCTTTTTCTTTTCAGTTCCATGTTTGACTTTAAACAATATATCATGTTATTTAACAGTTTTTTTGCTTGATTGTAGTTGGGCCAATTACAATTTCGTGCAAATTGTATAATTGGGCCAATTGCCAGACAGATTATGTTATAAACTTATAATTAACAAGATACTCAGGGCTAAATACAAGGCAAAAAAGTTTTATTTGGGCTGAAATAAGCTTATAGTTGGGCTTGTGACCAATGATTGTAATTGGGCTCAATAGAGCCGATGGCCCACAATTCTTCGGATTTGGAAGTGATGCCCGGATAAGATCGGCCCAACCGTGCAAAGATGAGGCCCATTAAATTAGTCAATTTGGGCTAATTGTGCCAAACTGAACTGAGCCTGAGTATACCAAGCCAAACAAGGCTTCTTGGGTTCGAAATAGGAGATGACAATTTTCTTTTAGTGTTAAAATGTGCCGCATATTTTTGGTATGCAATATCTAAATTTTAGCACATTTATAGTGTTCAAGGGCATGTATTCAAATATGGACACTTTGGAACTGGGTTTTGCAGCTACTTTGTCTTGGTATATTTGGTATGGTAGGAATAAAGTTCTTTGGGAAGCAGAAGAGTTTCAACCAACGGATATTGTTTCCTTTGCACATAAATTCTATAGTAGGTTCAAGGATTCCTTGAACCATTATGTTGTTCCTCAGCAAATTAGACCAGCTTCATCAAATTGGTCACCACCACTACCTGGAGTTGTTCTACGCTGGCACTAGGGCGTGCGGAGGACTTCCTTCCCGAGTTGAGAACAGAGGACAATCCCACCTTAAAATTAACGTGGATGCATTTATAAAAGAAAGTTCTAATAGCTTCGGAATTGGTCTTATGGCCCGTGATTATCTTGGTAAGTGCTTGGAATGGCGTTCAGAAGTTCGAAGTGTCCCTCTATCACCTGAGGCAGCCGAAGCAGCAGCTATGCTTCGAGGAATTGAGTTTGGCATTGCTATTGGAGACGTGTTATACTGGAAAGCGATTGCAAATCAGTTGTTATTGGCACTAGAGATTCAGAATACTACATTCACTACCACCCTTTGGACCATATCTTTGAAGACATTAAACACTTGGCCTCAAGTTTAGAATCTTTCGAGTGCTCCCACGTGTTTAGAGAAAGCAACTCAGTAGCTCACACCCTTTTCAAATTAGCTCTTAGTATTTCTCCTTCCACTTCTGTTTTACCGAATTTTATTCAGGATCTTGTAATTCTTGATTTCTATCATTAATAGGGGTGTTCAATAAAATCGTCAAACCGCCCCAACCGATCGGCCCAACCCAAACCGACCGCAATTTGCGGGTTGAACGATGAATGGGTTGGTCTTGGGCTTTGTGAACAAAAAACCGCAAATTATGATCGGGTTCGGGTCTATATTTTAAAAAACCGCATAAACCGCACCCAACCGCATATATATAAAATAACAAATTGTGTTTTATTATTTAATATAATTTAAGCACATACAAACTTTTAATTTACCGTCTCAACCCCAAAACGTAATTTGTCCCCTAAAATTACTCGACACAATTTATTAACAATCCAAGTTAAATTCTATCGATTGACAACTACCAATATCAACTTTAATAATTAAAGTATTTTCAATTTTTGTTTATTGTTTGAAAAAGTCTAGTTCGGTTTTGTATTTGAGTAACAATTATTGATTTTATATAGCAAATATAGACTTTAAATAGGTTAACAAATTAAAGCTAAAAATTATGAAAAAGTAGTATGGGTAAATACCACTTTTGGTCCCTCTTATCATTAACTTTTTACAAAGTGGTCCCTTTTATGTTTTTTTTCCCACTCTAGTCCCTACTATGAATTATTTGTTTCACTTTAGTCCCTACTATGAATTATGTGTTTCACTTTAGTCCTTATCAGGTGGTTCCGATAACACGTGACATGCATATGAATATTTTTTAGGGCATTTTCGTCCGTTCACTATTGAGACTATTTGAGATATTGTTTAATTGGGAGCAATTTTGGTGTTTGAAAAAGATTTTTGGAAAAAACTTCAGTTTGGAACGAAATGTACGATTAAGTTCGATTGGAATGAAATCCTAGTTTGAAAATTCAATTTTTTTTAAATAATTAGAAAGATGAAAATATCCATGTTAGTTTACTTGAAATGACAAAATTGCCCTCATGAGCATATCACATGTTATCGGAATCGCCTTGGACCACTTGAAAAGGACTAAAGTGAAACAAATAATTCATAGTAGGGACTACAGTGGGAAAAAAAACATAAGAGGGACCACTCTGTAAAAAGTTAATGATAAGAGGGACCAAAAGTGGTGTTCATATGATTATGAAACATTCAAGAATTTTATTCTTAGATAAAACTACAATAACGAAATAGTAAGTGATAATAAATTAAAGTAAAGTCTCCAAAAAAAAAACTTCATTAAATTAGAAAAAGCAAAGACCACAAAAACCGCCCCAACCCGCCCCAACCCGAAGGGACCGCAAAGTGCAATCTCTAGACTTATTGGGTTGGGTTTGGTCTTGAGTATTAAAAACCCGCAAATAATGGGTCGGGTTTGGGCGAGTATAAAACCGCAATAGACCGCACCGCGAACACCCCTAATCATTAATATATCTCCACCCGTGTTTCGGGTCTTCTAAAAAAAAAAAAAAAAAAGCATATTACTTTTTTATCATTTTTTTTTGGGTTATAAGAGAAAATTTAGAAGCTATCATATCCATAAACTTGAGGCCTATGGTAGTTGCTTTTGGCATTAAAGTTAGCAAGGTAAAAATCTGAATATATATATGGTTGTGTGTATTACTCCATTAATTATGTTATTACTAAAGTTTTTATCTATTATATTGTATTTTCAAATTCACAGTGATGTAGGAAATATTGTTTTCAAAATCAGAGATGATTGTGATGAGTGCTCTTACTTGTAATTTTATAGTATTTAAACATCAATTTCATATATTTAGTAAGGGTTTTTGACATTTTATACCTTGAAAATATAGGATTTTGGCACTTTACACTCCGATTTAAAAGTTTTGGCACTTCACACCCTAGAAATATAATTTATTTGACACTTTGCACCCTGATGCGTGTTCTAATGAGAAAATTTGTTAATGAAAGGGTATACTAATCAATTTTGAATATTTTTTGGCATTTGCAGACTGGGAATATAGATTTTAGCACTTTGCACTCTACAAGTATAAAATATTGACACTTTACACCCTGGAAATATAATTTTTTTTATCATATTCCATCCTAATTCAAATAAATTGGTATTTTGCACCTTAGAAATATAATTTTTGACATTTTGCACCCTAATATTTTTTTGTGAAAAAGCTCTTGAATGTTATCGGTGGAGAGGTAAAATGGCCAACTTCACTGCACAACAATCAAACATAGAAAAAAAAATTATTTCGGGTTAAATCACAAAAATAATCAATTTTTTTAAATAATATTTACATTTTGTCCTTACATTGATACTGATTTGAATCAGTTGTGATGTTCATACAAAGTTATATAATAGTTACAAGTTTTTTTTTCCAAAATATTTCTACACGATATACTCTATAAATATCAAATTATTATCTATTAGCATGTCAAATTTACGAATTACAAAAAGAAAAAAGAGTTCTTACCTAATTACTAATAGCTCAACAATTTTGTTAAAATAAAAAATGTGCCAAAATTTTAAGTCGGGATCGAAAGTGCAAAAAATTTACAAAGGGTCAAAATTTTATATTCGTAGGGTACAAGTGCCAAAATCTATTTTTCCATTGTGCAAATGCCAAAAAGTATTCAAAATTGACTACTATATCATTTTTCTCACTAGAACACACACTAGGGTGCAAAGTGCCATATAAATTATATTTTAGGGTGCGAAGTGCCAAAACTTTTAAGTCGGAGTACAAAGTGCCAAAATCCTATATTTTCAGGATGCAAAGTGCCAAAACTCATTTAGTAATCATGAGTTTTGAAATATTAAATTAAATTGACATAGAGACATAAATGCATTTTGTTTAATTTAATAATTCCCCCTTATAAATAACAGATGATTTATTATCATCTATCACGAATGATTGTATGTTTTTTAGAGAAAAAAAGAATTATGGTCGATAAAATTACATTAATTGATGTCTTTAGATGATATATTTTAAAATTAAAAAAAAAAAAGACAATAAGTGCATTTAGAAAATATTATATGTTACTATGGTTTAGCTTGGTGTTAAGATAAACCGACTAAAGCAAAAAAAAATATTGAAGTCTTTTGCAACAAGTACCATTGACATAATCTTTTATTTTGTAAAACTTAGTATAAATGGTGACAAATACTATTAATTACTAAAATTTTACATTTTACATTTTACATTAATTATGTGTAAAAAATGTATTTTCTTCACAACAACAAAAAAACCTTATGGATTAGTAGACAATACCCTCAACGACGTGTAAGAAAGCAACATGGTTTGTTAGAAGATATCTGGTTATTGTCATTTAAGAGATAAAGGTATATTCTTATTTAATGACAATAGGAAATATATGCATTTTTGGATTTAAGTTGATAAATAATCTTACCAATATTACTTGTAGGTCATCTATAGTACATATACATGCGTATTTCATTCCAGCATGGAATTAGTGTATTGATTTTCAACGTTTTGATGTTCGGTATGTAGAGATCTGCCTGATAAATAATTTTATATTCAATTCAATTTTATTTCCAAATTTTTATATTGATAATAATTTGTAAATAAAACTGATATTAAATTTATCTCCCCACCATTCAAAATTAAAAGCCTAAATGCTAGTTGAGAAAGGGAATGTAGTAACTTTGGAAATAAATTACTCTTGCATAGTTTACTTCTTGTAGAGACTATATTTGTCTTTCAAACTCAATCTTGACTCTATTTATAGATAAAAACATATTGATTAGTGGGAACATCATATTTTCAATTTATAATCAAACGCGTGTTTGATCAATTCAACTTATTTAAGTCATTAGTCAATAATTTTCATCGATTTAAACATATTTGATCAATTTAATCCATTTTTCTTAAAGTGGTTGAGTGCATAGAGTAGAAAAAATGAAATAGTTGGAGAATGTCGAGATAATATATTTGTATTGCTTCATTGTAAATTAGTTAATGTATAAATGATTTTACAACTTATTTATACAAATCATTTCTTTTAGTTAATGACTCAGATCTATTCAATCTATGGAAAATATTTCAAGACATCTTCCCTAGATAGTAAAGGGATATTTCTATAAAATATGTTAATAAGATATTCTACAATATTACCCTATTCCATACTAGAGAATATAAAAGTATGGAGAAACTTTTAAAGGTGTATTGAAAATACCTCTTAACTTCTCAGTTGTTGATTTGTTATAAGGTAAATATTTTCTCAGTCTACATCTATATCTATATTACATTACAAATACAAGTTCATCAAAAATAATTTTTTGAATTTTTTGTGAATACTAATCAATTCCTATTTAAATTATGTTGTGATATTTAATTATATGGCAAAAAGTTAAAAAAAATGAGAATCATAGAAGTATAATTAGATAAGAAGCCTTTCCTACATCAACCTTATAATTATCTTTGAAAGTTTTACAATTTATTAAAATATTAATGGTGATGATAATAATAATAATAGTTAAAAAAATAAAATTTCTCTTGAAAAAAATTATGCTATATTTGTGCTAAATGAATAAAAAATAGTGTTATTTAGTAAACTTAAAAACTTATAATTGGCTTAAGTAAAACAAAGTCATAACATAGAAATGGTTAAAATCGATTAAAAAAAGAAGAATGTAAAATTGGATAAAAAAATATATGATAAATAAATGAGAAAGAGGGTTAAATAAAAAAAACGAGTTAAAACAAAAAAATGGTGCAATTGATATAACAGGTAAACCAAAAAAATTGGTTAAAATCTGTAAAATAAATTAAATTTGGGATAACAAAATAATGGATCAAATTAATAAAAGAACAAGCAAAAAAATGAGTTAACTGGCAAAAAAAAAGGGTAAAATATGTGAGAAAATAAGTTAAATAAATAAAAGAATATGTAAAGTCAAATTAAAATTGGGTTAAATCATAGAGAACTAAGAAAATTGATTAATAAATGAGATAAAATCAAAAAAATTGAGTTAAACTAGAGAGGATGGGTGAATTGATTAATAAAGGTGATAAACCACAAAAAATGGATGAAATTGGTGAAGGAATGAGTTAAAATAACAAAAAAATAATGGATAAACTCAATGTAAAAGCAGGTAAAATATCACTTATTGAAAAATCTCAAAAATATTAAAGAACCTAGAAACAAAAGGTCACCTTCGATATTTATGAATAAAGAAAAGTACTATTTAAATAACTAAATAATAATGAGGGAAAAACACTTTTAGTCCCAAACTTTACCCCAGAAAACACATTTGGTACCATGTTTTGCAGAAAAACAGATTTGGTACCATAATTTAGAGAGTCTTGACATATTTAGTCACTCCGTTAAATTTTGGATGGAATTTGCGCGCGTGACCGTCACGCGCCCGTTAAGTTCACGAGTTTTGCACGTGACAAATCGATCAAAACACTTTTGGTCCCAAAATTTACCCCAGAAAACACATTTGATACCATGCTTTGTAGAAAAACAGATTTGGTACCACAATTTACATACTCTTGATACATTTAGTGTCCCCGTTAAATTGATAAAAATCACATATAATAAACAGACAACAATTTCTCTAAAAAAATTGATTAAAATCACAAAGTGTACTTAAATCTTTGAAAATATTCTTAACAAAAGTACCTTGGATACCTGACTTGGTGCACTTTGACTTGCACTTGTATCCATGGATCAAAATTTCGTTTCGAATATATGTTTCGGAGGGCCAAATATTGAAAACTTTTCGAGACTATTCGAAAATATTTCAGAAAAACTAAGGAAAATTTGTAAAAAAAGTTACTAAATTTAGGAAAATAACTGAGTTTAAGGCAAATAAATAGTTTCGGAATTACATCTTGTTTTCGTTTTGCCTGATTCAAAAATAAAAACTTTTCGATGTTTTCGATGGAAAAGATGGAACTTTTGATCGGTGCTTGTATCAACATTGGTATACAAGTGCAAGTCAAAGTGCACCAAGTCAGGTATCCAAGGTACTTTTATTAAGAATATTTTTAATGATTTAAGTATATTTTGTGATTTTTATCAAAAATTTTAGAGAAACTGTTGTATGTTCATTATATGTGATTTTTATCAATTTAACAGGGACACTAAATGTGTCAAGAGTATGTAAACTGTGGTACCAAATCTGTTTTTCTGTAAAGCATGATACCAAATGTGTTTTTTGGGGTAACGTTTGGGACCAAAAGTGTTTTGACCGATTTCTCACGTGCAAAACTCGTGACCAATTTGAACTTGACGCGCGCGTGACGGACACGCGCGAAATTTCCGTCCAAAATTTAACGGAATGACTAAATGTGTCAAGACTCTCTAAATTGTGGTACCAAATCTGTTTTTCTGCATAGCATGGTACCAAATGTGTTTTTTTGGGTAAAGTTTGGACCAAAAGTGTTTTTCCCTCAAATAATAATAATAAAAAAACTATTGCTTTATATTTCTTCGAAAATATCTTTAGAAAGTTCTTAAGAAGTTATACTTATTAGAGAACCTCGAAAAATAAAAAATAAAATAAATTATTATACATTCGTGCTATATGAATAAAAAAAAGAACTATTTATTTAACTTAAAAACTTATATTGGCTTAAGCAAAAAAAAAAAAATCAAATCATAGAAATAGTTAAAACGGATAAGCGATTAAAAACTATATGATGAAAATGGTAAAATCAATGGGAAAATGAGTTAGATAGAAGAAAAAAAAGGTGAGTTAACGCAAAAAAAATTGGTGATTGATAAAACAGGTAAAACATGTTAAAACCGGTAAAAAAAATAATGAATGACTTCAGCTAAACATGGGATAAAAGGGATAAAATCGAACAAGAACAAAAAAAAAGAGTTAATTGGCGGGAAAAAAAATGTGAGAAAATAGATTAAATCAATAAAAGAATAAGTCAGACCAAACTAAAATTGGGTTAAATTGGATAGAATAATTGAATTAATCGATAAATCGGATAAAATCGAAAAAATTGAGTTAAACTAGACAAAATGGATAAATTGATTAACAAATGGGATAAACCACAAATAAGGGTGAAATCGGTGTAAAATAACAACAAAAAAAAGGATAATGGTAAACTCAGTGTAAAAGCAGGTAAAATAGCTTTTTCTTAAAATTTAAGAAATTATCACCTATTATAGAACCTCAAAAACATAAAAGAACCTAAATACCAAATACCATCTTTGAGCAATATGAATAAAAAATAGAACTATTTAATTAACTAAAAAACTTATAATTGACTTAATCTTTCAAAAGAAAGTCAAAACATAAAATGGTTAAAATCGGTGAAGATGGGTAAAATTCGATCAAAGAATAAGTTATACATAATGGTAAAACAATGAAAAAGTGGGTTAGATCGAAGAAAAATGAGTTAAAACAATAAAAAAATATTTAATGAATTAAACAACAGGGCAAGCTGGTAAAATGTGACTAAACCGGTAAAAAATGAATGATATCGGTTAAACACGAAATTAAAAAAAATGGGTCAAGTCTATAATAGAACAAGAACAAAAAATGACTTACAAAAAAAAAAAAAAAAAAAAAAAAAAAAAAAGGATTGATATTTTAGAGAAAAATAGGTTAAATCAGCAAAATTATAGATAAAATTGGGTTAAACTGGAGGTAATGTGATAATTGGTTAACAAATGGATAAACCACAAATATGGAAAAAATCGACGAAAAAATGGGTTAAAATAACATAAAAGATATGGGTGAAATCGATGAAATAACATGTTAAAATAACAAAAAAAAAATGATAAACTCAGTTTAAAAACGGGTTAAATCGATACCTTTGACATATTTTGAGAGTTGATTAAGTTATACTTATCCATTATTTGTTTTCCAAATTTAATTAAATACATAGCCATTTATAACTGTCTAGGCCTTAATTAAATCATTATCTTAACTAATTAAAAAATTTGGGCCAATAATGAGACTTATTCCGTAATTGGGCCGTTAATCAAGTAATTGGGCCTTTAGTAGTTTGGCCTCTTTAATTAACTGAATCATGGAAATTAATCTTATTGGGCCCGTTTATCATTATAACCATGTTGTCTATTATAATTTTGCGGATTATCGAGTCAATCACCAATTTTCGGACTAGTACTGGCCTAACAAACATGAAAAAAGAAAATATTTTGGGTACAAACATAATCTGGATTCAGATTCAAGTACATTATAATCCGAACCAAGTCCTACCCATTGACAACCCGGCAGAGCATAAAAATGTAGTTGTAGTCATTTTCCTTCATCATTTCTTTTTGACACAATATAAGATTAAAATTTTAATGCAAGTGTTGCACCAAAAAGGCAAAAACATATTTTTTTTAGAGGAAACGGTAACTTTCATTCAAACAAGCTCAGATGCAATAATGTCAAGAATCAATATAGGTAAATCTTTTAAAGCATAGAATTCTTTAAAAGAGAGACGTGCAATTTCGCGAGTCACTCGATTTCCGTCTCTGCCAATATGGTGGCAAAAACATATTTAGTGCAGGCATGAAAACATATTAAGATTTGTTTTCAATTTGAGAATTCCACAAATGGTTAGAAATAGTTGAATAACTGCTGAAAATTTGCATCCTTTTTATCCAAGTGGGCAACAGAATCTGCGATTACGAGGTGGCTTTATGGCCGTTACTAATTGTAAATTATTTGTTTGGCAGCATCAATGCAACCAATTGCTTTCACTTTAAATTATTAAAAAAAATTACTATATATATAGCTTTTACTTTTCAGTTTTTAAATAAAAAATAATATATTCTTGTTCTTTTCTAGACAAATCCTCCATTGGATTGTGGTTGCCAATGAATTTTATATTCATCTCTCCCTTTCTTATGGGATTTTATTACCGTATCCGAGGCAAAATATAAATCTTTTTCTCTCTTTTTTGTCTTCCAAGCAATAATAATTTTATAATAATATTAAAAAAAAAAAAAAGAGGCTAAAGTGATCTTATCTAAGACTAAGACATTGTTTTCAGTTTGAAGGATCCTACATTCCAATTGTTCATTTGACTACATGGATTTGGATTTTGATACAGGGGACAATAAAAAATAAAAAAATTGGTAAAAGATCTTCACGTAATATTTAAGCCAAAATGTATAACACTAAATTAATATGGCCTAATTAATGATTATACGACTTGGGTGGTATTTCAATTTCAACACTCCACCTGTTACCTTATACACTAACTTACAAATTATATTTATTTTTAAATATCAAGAGACGATTATGTTACCATCATTAACTTGTCCTATATAATTGGATTCATTTACTCTTACTATTAATATTTTAACGTAATATATATGGACGAACATTTCGTTTTACTTATTATAATCTAAAGGTATTTACGTATTCCGAAATACGAGGACAAAAGTCTACTACTAAATTAAAGACGCGTTTATAATTTATTTATTTATGTATCTATTTTTTTGTGGAAAATTAAATCGGATACCAGCTTTGATTGATAATCACTAATCACTATTTTTGCTAAGGCATGGGCAACAACATATTATTCTCAGTTTGCTAGATAAATTAACTTAGATATTTTTCTTATCTAATTTTAAAAGATATTTGATACGTACAATAATATTTAAGATAATGTTTGAAATAAATAAGGATTCAGGAAAAAAGAATATCTGTTAAGATGAATAGTAATTTTGGGTTGGATGTTGGAACTCATAGATATCTAATTCTGAATGTAATTTTCTCTTCTAAAAAAAAAAAATTTCTGAATGTAATTTTACATTCTTAATCATGTGTGACCAAAATCTAAAACTCATTTGTCCTTATTTGTTTAGGATTACAAAAAATTCATATTCCTATACTTAATCTAGAAGGAGAGTGAAATAATTTAATCGGTTTACTCATTTTTTTTTATTTTTTACAAACAGAGATCCGAATTTGGATTAACCATATTATGTGAACTAGTCACTTCCACTAGAATAATCACATGTTGATAGTAATGTATATATTATAGTATACATTCGGATTAAACTATTATCAAAATTTGACAATAAATAAATATTTGTGTACATAATAAAACAATATAATCTCAAAATGATAAA
Source organism: Penstemon barbatus (assembly GCA_003313485.2). Lineage (NCBI taxonomy): Eukaryota > Viridiplantae > Streptophyta > Magnoliopsida > Lamiales > Plantaginaceae > Penstemon > Penstemon barbatus. Next base: position 13,636,307 of record CM064880.1, read on the forward strand.
TAAAATTTCAATTTGTCCTCCTAATTTTAACCCACGTATTTTATATTCTGGCTTCCCCACTTGAATATATTACCAAAAAATATTACAAAGTCAAAAAATAAAAAATCCTTGATTCAATATTTTTAACGCAAAAATAAAAAAAAAATGATAATTGTCAAATTTTCCGGCTTCCCATTTTTTCTGAATGATACATGTGAACGTTTTAGATCTGCAAATAAAAAAAAATGATAATAACAATAATATGCATGAATTAGTTGAAATCTTGACTAATTGTTGATTATAAGACTCAATTATACATTGTATAACTTTTCAGAAACCGAAAAGATGTACATTAAAAGTTAGCTATAATATATTGAGGTCAAATGATGACAGATTCATGATTATTCATGTTTGTAGACTATATGAAATAATTGCAACCACTTATGTTTTAAAACTTTGATCCTATTATATTCCTAATATGCAAACGTAGGCCAAAATCACGTTGAATTTTTTATAATAGTACCGCTAATTTTGGACTTAAGCTACATATATATATTTTTGAGAAATCACATATTATTTAAGTTAAACCAACTTTTTTGTTTATTGTTTTTACTTTATTATTGGTAAAATTCAATAAACCCCCTTGAACTAAGACTTTTATACACTTTACCTCCAATTTATTATACATTTTACTCGTGCAATTGTGTTTTGCACCCTTAAATTGTAACGTTCTGGCAAAATATATCCTAAATAAATTAAAAAAAATTTATGAACCATTTAATTAGCATCCATTTGGTAAAATAAACCCTAAGCGCCCTCAAAATAATACTCTCTGATTTTGCATAATTTTACAAGACCACATGGTATAGGAGTGTTGCCCAATTAAGGTCCTCTAAAATAACAGTTTCACAATCTCATGGAACAACCTAAGATGTGTTGGAATTATTATTCTTATCAGTCTAGTAATGTGGACTTACATGTTATATAATTGTATATGATAGGCTATTTCATTTATGTGCCTAATTAATTGTGATCTAATAATAATAATTATGTGGCACTTAAGAATATCAATTAATTAAAGTATGGACTCTTTATATGTGTAGATACCTAATTGGACTCTAATTGTTCTTGATGGGCTGGCAGTTAGAGCCCTACTAGAGTTAGGGTTAATACTCTCCTATATATAGGGTTATGGTCCCTAAGCAAATTCATACTTTGCACTTTCATCTTCCCCATCTAGAGAAAGCATAAGGCAATAGTGAATAAGGCTTAGAAGACCACAACCCCCTAGAATCCATCTTTGTGATTCTTCCGCTACTCTACCAATGGATTCAGGTATACGTCTCTTTAGCATAAACGTATCTTACTTAATCATCTGCGAATAGGTCCTGAGATATGTATGTTTTCACGGCTTATATATTTCATGTTATCATAGCATATCTGTCAATATCTAACAAGTGGTATCAGAGCCACCTTTCGTTAGAAGATTAGAGTCCAGATTCGTTTATATGATTTTTATGAAATTTAAGTCTTCTAAATTCATTCAAGATCTAGATTTAGTTTTTATTCATGCTTTGTGTAGAAATTGTCAGCATGATTTTTTGTGTTAATATGACTGTTGATTTCATAGCATAATCACGTATTTAGGTTTAATTATCTGTGGAAAAATTGGATTTTGATTTAATATAAATTTATTAAAATAATCAAATTTGCGGCACAATTTTTCTTGTTGAAAGCGTGTTATGTATTTGATTATGTTGTTTGGAAGTTTTCCTCTTGATCATCTAATTGTCGTGAATAGATTCACCCATAGTAGGCAGCTTTACCATATACTTATTTTGGGCATAATTTTATTGAACTACAATATTGAATTATGTTAATTTGTGTTGATGTACTATTTAACTATAGTTAATTCCTTTTCTTGGGTTGTAAACAGTTTTTGCTGGTTTTTTGAAGTGAATGAATTTTCTTACCTTTTATTAGTGCTCCAGTTAATTCATTCAATTAGTGCTACGACTTTTCAATTATTGATACAACGTTTAAAAGAAAAGGTTATATGTTTCAAGTACGGAAACATGTATTTTTATGGGCCTTGATTTATTTATTTGGCTGCTTAGCATGGACATTATTGTCATTTTTTTGGGCTGCATTGCCCACTATCTAATTCCAGGGGTGGGGCATTTTGGTAATTTAAAAAAAAAATTCAATACTTGATATGTCCATTATTTACAATTGATTCGATTGAACCGACATGTTGCCAAAACAACCTCTGTTGGGTAAAATTGATCAATTTTGAATAAGGAGACATAGTTATCCATGTGAAATAATCGGCCAAAAGGAAGGTTATTTTGACCGGATAATGATTGGCTTTTACCCCTGGGGTATGTTAATTAATCGAAAATATTTCGATCGAACCAACACGTTGCCAAAGTAACCTCTGTTGGGTAAGATTGATTAATTTTAATTAATTTAGCATAGTTGTCCATGTGAAACAATCGGCTCAAAGGAATGTTGTTTTGACAGGACAATGTGTAGTCTTGAATATGTGTTACATTTGGATTATTATGCTTTTGGTGTGTCGGCCCAAAGGAAGGCACATCATTATGCCGATACTAGTATCAATATTTAAGTCTATGTTAAAAGAGTACCACTTGCGGATTATTATTTTAGTCCAAAGACTAAATAATAACGACGTGCTAGGTATCTTAAGATGGGCCCACCAACTAGTGTATGTGTTAAAAATTATTTTGGTTCATACATAATTTTAATAAATTAATTTGAATTTTTGGTGCTTTACGTTGACGACATTCTTCTCATTGGAAACAATGTAAAAGTATTGTCCGAAACTAAAGCATGGTTATCTACACAATTCTCGATGAAGGATATGGGAGAAGCATCATTTGTACTAGGTATAAGGATCTACCGAGATAGATCAAAAGGACTGCTGGGCCTCTCCCAATCCCAGTACATAGATAAAATCTTGAAAAGATTTAGTATGGAAGAATCCAAGAGAGGATTGATTCCAATGAGACATGGAATTGCACTCTCTAAGTCTATGGCCCCAAAGACGCCAGAAGAGAGAAGCAATATGTCTCGAGTACCATATGCATCCGCGATAGGAAGCATAATGTATGGTATGCTATGTACGAGACCAGACGTAGCGTACGCTTTAAGCGTTACAAGTCACTACCAGTCTGATCCAGGTGAGCAGCACTGGATAGCCGTAAAGGCAATTCTGAAGTACCTGAGAAGGACTAATGAATTGTTCTTGGTATACGGTGGAGGAGAATTGAAATTGGAAGGCTATACAGACTCGAGCTTCCAATGTGATGTAGACGACTTCAAGTCGACATCAGGATATGTTTTCTGCCTCAATGGTGGTGCGGTTAGCTGGAAGAGCTCCAAGCAGGAAACAACCGCAGATTCAACCACCGAAGCAGAATACATTGCCGCGAGTGACGCAGCAAAGGAAGGTGTTTGGATGAGGAACTTCATCCAGGAATTGGATGTGATACCTAGCATCGCTGAGCCCATTACTATCTTCTGTGATAACAATGGGGCAATAGCGCAAGCAAAGGAGCCGAGATCTCATCAGAAATCCAAGCACGTACAAAGACGATACCACGTGATAAGAGATATCATTGGTAGATGAGACATTAAGATGGAACGTGTCGACTCAGAAGATAATACGGCGGACCCGCTAACGAAGCCTCTGCCTCAAAAGGCATTTGAGAAACATCTGCACAAGATGGGACTCAAGAACATAAAAGACTGGCTTTAGGACAAGTGGGAGATTGATAGAAATAGTGTCCTGCAAGCCAGCTGTATGGCTAGCATTAATTGTAATTAATGAGGAACTATTCAATTTCGATTAATAAATGCACTTTATTAAATGGTCATCTTTATCTTATGTAATAATTATCTATGCATAAGGATAGAAGTCCTTAGATCACAGGGCTATGGGACAACCCGTGGACTGATCTCTAAGGCCGTGATCTAGAACATATTCAAGAGTCGTAGAATCCAATCGAGATAGGACATCGTTGGATTCGGTTAGACTCTCACTATTGTGTATACTCCGATGAACTGGAGGACGCTGGGGTCCACGAGCGTGACTGGGATAGTCGATACACATAAGTGGGTGGCTTGCTGGGATGGCAAGCACACTGAATACCCCAATTAGGAAATAACTCACCATGGAAGCGGTAGTCGCATATCGGGGTTGAAGTTATTCCAATTTGCAATAGTATACGAGGAACGATCCCTAACAACTTGAGATGATAGGGTTTATCTGGTACGAGAACGTCTATGCTTTGATGTGAGTTCCGACTGACTGGGGATCACCAGAAAGTCTCTGTGGACTCACATTGGGTTTAGAGGAACTCGTATGCAGATTCATATCATCAACAAAGGATCCGTTGACCCGACTTGATAGGTTGGGAAATTCTCCTATGGATTTCTGTGAGAAATTAATTCTGGTAAAATCCTTGGCCAAGGTATCTGACGACTTTATGTAAGTAGCTCATAAAGATTAAGTAAAAGAGAATTTATTTCGAGATCAGAGTACATAAGGTCAAGACAAAAGAAAAGGGAATCCGATGAAAGACCATACCCTTAAGTCTCGACTGGGAGATTGTTCGATGGAGAGATTGTGTCGTATATGGAAGTTGTAAATGATAAAAGGTTCACTGAATTAATTCACCAGTGATTGGGCTCCATGGGCTTGTGACTGGACATCGACCGTGGAGTGTGGGAGAATTCCCAAATTAGCAGGGGTGCTGATTTTGGAATGATTAATCGACAGAGTGTTCGATTAATTCAGAGTATTAATTGCTCGAGTAATTAAATAACATTTAATTACAACCCACGGTCAATTATGTGGTGAACCTACGGGGGCATACACAATACACATGAAGCGAAAGCGAGGAAGTAAGAACTAACGAGTCGACTGGGTCGACTGAGTCAAAATCGACTGGGTCGATTAAATGGGTGGGTCGACTGGGTCGACCCATATGGAACGAAAATGGATCCAATTGGAATTGGATCAAGATTATAAATTAAATTGAAATTTAATTTATGAGTAAATTAATTAATTAGGATTTAATTAATTAATGGAATAATTAATTTAATTAGACTTGGAGTTTAATTAATTAATTGGGAGATGATTTAATTAATTGGGCTATTTAATTGGGAGATTAAATTAAGCCCTGAAAAATTAATTAATATGGGCCATGAATTAATTAGAAGACTTAGTCTTCTAACTAAAGAGGGCCATGGCCCATGTAGGAGAATTAGTATCCTAATCCTAGTAGGATTAGGTTATGAGAGATATCTATAAATAAGAGACTAGGTCTCATATCTCATATACAACTCCACAAGAAAATCAAGAAAAGCAAAAATTCTCTCCCTCTCCCTCTTGTGATCGGCCGAACTCACTTCCACTTTAGGAAGAATTTTCGTCTTCGATTCTTCGTTCCAAAGTTGTTTTAAAACCTAGATATTAATATACCCTATGTTCCAGTTGATTAGGATATATTAATTTTCGTGATATTGTGGTGTATCAACTCGTAGAGGCGCAACACGTGGGGCGCTAAAATCAAAGGTGTGGGTCGATCTTACCGGGACAGAATTCAGAGTTTGTCTTGCTAGCCGAGGATTTGCAAGGAGACAGGTATAAACGAGAAAACTTATACTGTCATTTATTTATATTCATATATATACAACTAGAGAATATCCTGGCAAGATTCTTTAAGAGGCCCTAGAAAATTTTTATATTCCGCTGTGCCTAGGGCTGTTTTTCTTACCGAATCCCAACAAAGACAATAGTGAATAAGACTTAGAAGACCACAACCCCCTAGAATCCATCTTCGTGATTCTTCCGCTACTCTACCAATGGCTTCAGGTATACGTCTCTTTAGCATAAACGTATCTTACTTAATCATCTGCGAATAGGTCCTGAGATATGTATGTTTTCACGGCTTATATATTTCATGTTATCATAGCATATCTGTCAATATCTAACAAGATGTCGATGTTAAGGATATAACTTGATCAACTATTCGACCTTCTAGTCTATTACGGAGTTTCAATAGCTCTAGCGCGCGACGCGTTTAGTGTATAACTCTTGGTTAAAGTCCTTCTATTCATGAGTTAGATTGAGTATATGAATAGAACCCGAATAGATCCTTAGAAAATTAATGTGATGATGATTAATGTGATAATGATTAGGCATATGTTTTCAGGCATAATATAAGGTACTTAAAGGCTTTGTCATTAGCAATTATTGGGTCGGTTTTACCTCGGATGTTAGATAAATCCAAGTAAAACTACGAGGATCAAATAGAATGTTTACTGTTTAGTCATAATTTACTAGCATGATATGGGTTAAGTAGTTGATCTTACTAAAAGGCATGTAGCTAGACTTCGACTTAGTAGCATTGTTTCATCATATTATGATAGGTTTTTTCCGGTCGAGGAGGATTAGCCTGATGGTGAAGTTGAGGTCCCATGAGCAAGTTAGTGTACTTCTCTTATTTAATACTAGTATTTGTATTTAACTTATCTTTGTACTTTTATAATTAGTAGTATTTGAAATAAATTTAAATATAATTTCTGATGTAATGATTAATCGAACATTGGACCTAAATGCACTGGGGGAGAGGGATATTTGCAGTGAAGTTATAAAATGGAATTTGAAATGACATTACAATTACTTCAAGTTTTTTTTTTTTTTTTTTTTTTTTTTGTCGTGAGAATTATATCTATAAAGTTTATTTTAATTTGTTCATCGTCAGCGAATATCCATACAATGATTGGACATGTAAAACAACAACTTGCATGCGAATAATAAAATTTACTAGACAACTCCTTGTATATATTTTGGTAATTGAATGCCAGTTGAAGGTGCAAAGTATTTTTCTTAGGGTGTATTTTGTTTGAATGATAATTTGTAGGTGCAAGCGTCTTTTTTATTTTTTCAGGATACATTTGTCAAATAGTTGTTTGAGGGTGTAAAACACAATTTGGACAAGAGGTAAAGTGTAGGAGGTAGAATGTAAAAGAATAAGGTTCAAGGGGGTAATCTTAACTTTATCGTTTATCGGCAAATGCCGGCCCTTAGCATACAATACAAATATCTTTTAAATGATGTGACACGTTATGTGGACAAAATTTGCTCAAATTTAAGAGCAATGAAGTATATCTTCTTGTCACTTTATAGTTTATACCTTAAAAGTAAAATTTAAGTAATTTGCACTCTCGAAATGTATATTTTTTGCCATAGTGTGAACATTTTGCACGTCAATACGATACATCTCGCCAAAAAATATGTAATTTGAGGATGCAAAATCAAAGCGGTATTAATTCGAAATACAAAATGTTAATTACTCCAAATTTAATATAGTTTGACGTGCAAGAAAATATATTATCCATACAGACCGTACCAACTAGACGTCGGTTTTGTTCTATAATGATTTTGAATTATATTGCATAAACCTACTTGTTTGTTTGGCATCTCTGAAAAAAATCCGTGTTAGAAAAAAGTATGACAAACACCATTTATATTTTCTTAAATAAATTTATCCACTCTCAATTTTTTCAAATTACTTTCTCAAAGTCAAATAAACAACTATTTTCTTATCTTAAAAAAAAAAAAAAAAAAAAACTACACAAAGTTTACTTTGATTTGAAATGAAGTAATATATCTCTTATATAACTTATCTCACATCACAAATATAATTTGGATTAAAGTCTTATACATCTTATACACCTACAACCTAAACTCTTTCAAAAAACCTACAACTTCAAACAAATATTATTACACAAATCGAGATTATTTCACAAACCCCCCACTCTCACAAACTACACTTTCAATGCCAAACAAACAGGCCTTAAACCTCTTCGTTTGAAAATGGTTTTCATCAAATTTAATTTGCTACACTATCAATTGTAAGGAAAATTTTGCCCTAGACTTGGTCCATAAAAATTTCTAGAAATTTTGGAAATGTGCTAAATCATACTTTCATAATGAATGATAGGGGTGGGCGGTGAGTTCGGGTAATCTAAATTTGAACCATCCCTCTTTTTTCTATTTTGAGTTTGGATACCCAAATTCGAAAATTTTGAATTTACTATGAGAAAACGTGACGAGTTTGGGATTGACCTCTGCAGCCCCAAATATCCGAACCCACCTATATTATTTAAATATTACTTATATAGTTATACTTAATAGCAATAATTATTAATTGCAAGACAATTTAATTAATTTATTAATTAATCATCTTCTTTTAACATTAACCTAATATTTTAACCTTTTAAATTCTGCACTACAGTACCTCTACTGATCTGCAATTTTAGAGGTCTCCCATTATTGATTGAACAAATTATTATTTTTGGTTTTGCCCTACAAAATTTCTACCACATACAGATCGTTTATGCACCTTTCATAACAATTAAAGCACACACAGAATAAGTGGAGTGGGAGAGTAATAGAAAAATTGAGTGTATATATTTCAATAAACAAAATAATTCTACCCAAAAAAAAAAAATTAAATAATTGAACAAATTTATAGTTTATTTTTTTCACTTCATGTGATTTGAGGGGTTAGTAGAACCAGGTAACTGGGAAAGCAACATGAAAGGCCATAACTTTTTGTGAGTGATTAGTAAAATTAATTGGAACCCGCAACTCCGTTAGTAATTTGGTTCCCGAAAGGAGGAAATCGAATTATTACGGAACTGATTTGAGACTGAAAATGTTAATCTCAAAATTTAGTATACTCGTGGTTCTAGTCCCGAACCTATCTCAAATCCGTCTCGCGCCTAGCCCTGATGAATTATACGGTGTAAATCTGGCTATGAGGTCTATATAAGAAAATATTCCAATGATTATCGTGTTTTTTTTCTTCTCAAAATCATTGACATATGTAATCATGTAATAATCGACTATTTGAAGAGAAAATATCAGATAACTAAAAATTCAATTTTCCAACTATTAATCAAAATTCTAATTTCTTAAGGAGAATGAAAATAGAACGATAATACAGTTAAGTGAAACTAAGTATACCGTAGTAAATACAAACTTAATTCGCTAGTCAAGTTTTGAATAATTAAAAAATTTTAATACTAAAAGACTTTTCAGAGATTGATTGTTACAAACAATATTTATTTTATTATGATTATAGTTTTTTTTTTGGTTTTTCCCTTTTGAGGCGGGTCGGACACATTAAGTAGGTATTTTTTTCAATAGGAATTCGAACTTCCTTTTGAGATGGGTCGGACACATTAAGTGGATATTTTTTCCAACAGGAATTCGAACCTGAGTCCATTACTTTGTAATGACTAATCCCTTTCACTGGACCAATCGTATTATATTTATAATTATTATAATGGCTTATTAAACGTAAAAATGTCGTGTGAAGCGCGTATTGGTAATTTGGTGGCCAGCAAAAATGGCGTGGAGCGGCCCTGGGACATATAGCAAATATATGGAAGTGGATAATTTATTTTTGCCCTTTTGTTCATCATGGGGCCCTTTTATCGCATGTGCAGTAAGTGGGCCCCCAAATCGCATTGGTTTGCACCACAAGTCCCTGAATTTTTCTTTTCTTCTTTTTTTAAGAAAATAATTTACATTAGGAATTTCTTTTTCAGACAATTTTTTACATATCTGAAAAAAGAAGTCTTCTAATCCAATGCTTATAAAATTGTAATTTTTTTAAGAGAAAATATGAGTTATTTCCTTATATGTAAGGATATGAAGTATGAAAAGAAATCAATCTCAATTTCCAGACCCAATGGAATTGCGCAGTGAGTATCAAACTAAATTTATATGGTTTTGCAAATTGATTAAAAAAAATGTTATTCTTAAATATATGATTTTATTAAATAAATGAGATAGAAAATTTGGATTCTTATATTTTAAACATAACAAACCAAAAATAAATATATCATTTAATAAATAAATATCAGATGAGATTATTGTTAAATAACAAACGTTGAAATGATTTCAATCCATCATTTCAAAATTTAAAAAATACTACTATACTTGTCACATAGAAAATAATCAATAAATTACTAATAATAACATGTATTATTAATGCGTTCTATAAAGAAATGTACCTATACTTTATTTTAGCTTTAATGTGTATTTTATCTGTCATACATAATAACTATCAATATTTACTATATGGATACAGGGGCCAAAAATTTGAATTTGAATTTAATTAATATTTTTTTTCCTCCCACGACTCTTGCATTTTAATTTCCCTAAGAAGTATAAATTATTTTTAAAATTTATATTTCAGTAAAGATCGAGATAAATCAAGAGATTATCTACTATATATACTTTCTAAATCATTAATTTTCTAAATATTTGTACGCGCAAACAATAATAAATGCCCTTGACTTTTCTCATAACTTCAAATTTAGAACTTGAGACTGTAATTTATTGTTGACTTTGACATAATTGTTAAGATATTAACTAGGGGGAATAAGATCCATGTAATTCCATTATAGTTTGACAGTATGACTACCAATTAAAACATCCATTGAAAAGTGAGAGAAAAAAAATAATGAAGCCGGGGGTGTAGGATGTATTCCAATAAAAGTTGGGTACCAATTTAACATAAACAACAAAACATAAGGGCCCTAAAATAAATTTATTAAACTTTTTACGTTTTTTGCCGAATTTTCATCCATAAAAGCTCCACCGGCTTAATGAGTATATTAAAGGAAAACGGCAATCACGCCACACATTTCTAGAACGTAACCAAAAATAAAAATATATACAGAGAATTCAAACCCAACAGCAAGAATTAAACACATTTACTTCCAGCAAAACCACAGCAAAAGAGACGCTTAATTTTTTTGCTTTCACACAGTTAAACAGAGGAAGTTTAAACACGCACAGATCTACACACAAACCGTGTGTGTGCGTGTTGTCATGTGAATAAAAATTAGGAAAACGAAAAACCCTTTTCATTGTTGAGAGTTTTTGAGAAAATAATTTCCATTTTTCTGAATTTCATTTAGCAATGGGGGTTTTTGGTTTGTTGTATGGAGTTCTATGTATTGGTTTGGTATTTGGAGTGTGTTTTTGTGCAGACCCATTTGCTTATTACGACTTGGAGCTTTCTTACATTACAGCTTCTCCGCTAGGTGTTCCGCAACAGGTTAATTAATTTGATTTTTCGATTCTAAATTTCTAATTATGAAAAGTAACAGTAATTTGGGTCGGCTTTGTTTTTCTATGCATTCAGTTACATTTTGTTTTTTTTTTTCGGGATAATTGAGAAGGAGATATCCAAAGAAAATTTTCGAAAAGTTGTTTTAGGGACCACATTCTGATTTTGAAGAATGTTTTTTTTGTTCTTTGTTTATCAAATTTTGGGTATGTTTTTGTACTGTTTTTTATTTACACCAAATTTTTTGCGATATATGCTGAAACATAATATTTTATTAGTTGTGGTTTATATCTATTTGCATTTAGAGGATAATTTATTAATTTTGTACCATTCACTGAATTTTATAGGTAATAGCTGTCAATGGGAAGTTCCCTGGCCCTGTTCTTAATGTCACAACTAATTACAATGTTGTGGTAAATGTCAAGAACAAATTGGATGAAAATCTTCTCATCACATGGTATTCTTCAACTAAACATAAAACAATGTTTTAGTCTATCAACTTTTTTATATATTTTATAATGATTAAATTACTTTGATTTGTTGATAGGTCTGGAATCCAGATGCGTAGGTCTTCATGGCAAGACGGAGTTTTGGGCACAAATTGTCCCATACCACCAAAATGGAACTGGACTTATCAGTTTCAGGTCAAGGATCAAATCGGTAGTTTCTTTTACTACCCATCACTGGACTTGCAGAGAGCATCCGGTGGATTTGGTCCTCTTGTTATTATGAATCGTGGTATTATTCCGATTCCTTTTAATACTCCCGATGATGATATCGTCATCATGATTGGTGATTGGTATACCCGTAACCATACGGTAGGTACTCTTACTCTATGTTTAGTTCTCGGATTCCAGTGAGTTGAATGATAGGTAGTGTTTTACTCACTAAAATCCAAGAACTAAAAATGTCTTTATGGTTCGTTGTTCATTTGTTATTGATGATTTTTTTTTTCTTGGTGTGGAAATATTAGGCTCTTAGAAGGACTCTTGATGGTGGAAGAGGATTGGGAATGCCTGATGGAGTTCTCATTAATGGAAAGGGACCATTCAGATACAACACGACTCTTGTTCCAGATGGGATTGACCACGAGACTATAAATGTCGACCCGGGTAAAGTTCTCGATAAGTTCTTGGACTTTGATATCAGTTCTATCATTCAAATAATTGTGATTTCTAATTTTAATACTAATGCTATTTTTCGTGTCCAAAACCCAAATATCTTTATTTTTTTTGACAATAACACAAATATTTATCACTTGTAGTTGTATGTAATGTTTGTTTGAGCTAAATGCAACATATCCCCTGTCATTGACAGAAAACCCCCTTGTATTACTTTTATTATCAAAGCTGCCTAACATTCTTTTTTTGCCCGCAAAATGTCGCATTTAATATTCCTTCATATCCTTCATAAATCATAGGGTGGTTATTGTCAATTTTATAACTCAACAGGGGTATTGCCAATTTCAAAGTTGACAGGGGAATTGTTGTCAATTTTAAGTGAATGGGGATGTTTTCGAATCTTTTTTAGGGTGTATAATTATCATTTTGCTTTTTTTTTTTTTTGGGGGGGGGGGGGGGGGGGGGGGGGCTGTGCTAATTAAAATTAGCACCGGGGGAGGGGGGGTTTGGTAATATAAATAACATGGGGATTTTTGCTAGTTAGCAAAGCATTGGGGGTATTCTGCATTTCACTCATATTTGTGTAGTTCTTGGCTTCTTGGTGCTGCTGCTACATTAGAACTACCTTTGATCATTCCACTGTGAATATAGTTCCTTTTTGTTTAATATTTTTCTTTCTGTAAATTACAGGAAAAACTTATCGCGTTCGGGTGCACAATGTTGGAGTGTCAACATCTTTGAATTTTAGAATTCAGAACCATAATTTGCTTCTAGCAGAGACAGAGGGTTATTACACGTCTCAACAGAACTATACTAGCATGGATATTCACGTTGGGCAGTCTTACTCGTTTCTAGTTACAATGGATCAGAATGCAAGCAGTGATTATTACATCGTAGCTAGTGCTCGGTTTGTGAATGAGTCGCTCTGGCAAAGGGTAACTGGAGTTGCAGTTTTGCATTATTCTAACTCTAGAGGAGGAGCTTCTGGTCCACTTCCCGACCCTCCAAATGATGAATATGACAGAACATATTCATTGAACCAGGCTATGTCCATCAGGTACATTGTAGTTTTTGGTATTTATGTTAAATTCGTGTTTTTTACTCAAAATTGGAAAAAAAGAATTGGTCTACCTGGATCTGGCCCAGCATGTTGGATTGGATTAGGTCTCACAATTAACAAAAATTGTAGTTTTGGTCCAATTTTTATATAGCACTTTTGGTCCTATTGCACCCTTTATCCAATTTGGGATCAAAATGCAAAAAAATGGGTTCATCTGGATCTGGCCCAGCATGTTGGATCGGATGCAATAATACAAAATATTGACAAAAGTGCAATTTTGTAAAGCACCAGATGGAAGTGATAAGAGCCCAATCCCTTGGAGCTAAAAATGCAATTTCACCTAATTTGTGATACCATTTTCTCTAAGCTCGAAATATCTTATCTGTCTTAACTGATGATCACATGTTCAGGCAAAATGTGTCTGCAAGTGGAGCTCGTCCTAACCCACAAGGTTCCTTCCATTATGGTTCAATCAACGTCACACATACTTACGTGCTCCAAAGTTTGCCACCAGTGACTATCAATGGAAAACTACGAGCTACATATAATGGGATTTCCTTTGCCAATCCTACTACCCCAATAAGGCTTGCAGATGTATATAAAGTGAAGGGTGATTACAAGCTCGATTTTCCAAGTACCCCCCGTAACAGAGCACCCATCTTGGATCAATCTATTATCAATGGTACATATAAAGGATTCGTTGAGATCGTTGTACAGAATAATGATACAGTTGTCCAGACTTTTCACATGGATGGTTATTCATTCTTTGTTGTCGGGTATAGACCAAATCTGAAGCTTTAGATAAGTACTTCTAGGTGAATTGTTATTTTACGGTCTAATTATTGCGCGATTAATGATTTTTCAGGATGGGTTTGGGTGTATGGACCGAGAATAACAGAGGTTCGTACAACAGGTGGGATGCAATATCTCGCTCCACTGTCCAGGTATGAGATATATGCAGTGAAATACAGACGTACCCCCCTATGCTTCGCCTAATTGCCAAAATACCTGTTATGTAATTTTATTAGCAAAAACACCCCTGTGCAAATTGTTTTATTAGCCAAAAACCCCCTCCGAAGCCAGAGTAACAATTATACCCCCACCATAAAATGGGAAAACATCCATATTCATCTAAAAATTTGACAATAACCCCCCCCCCCCCCCCCCCCCCCCTAAAAATATGATAATAACCTTTCTATTAAATTATGAAGGATTTTCAAATGGGATTTTTTGCTAATAAAGAACACAAGGAATTAGACAAGAACAACCCCCCCCACCCCCCCCCCTCTTCCCCCCCAAAAAATTGACAATAACCTTTCTATTAAATTATGAAGGATTTTCACATGGGATTTTTGCTAATAAAAAGAACACAAGGGGGTTTGCTAATTAAAAAAATACAAAGGGGGTTTGTCAATTAGGCAGAGCATGGGGGGGTAATTTTGCATTTAAGTGCAAGATGTTAAAATGTTATCGGTTTGTTTGTTGTTTGCTAACATTTGTCCTTATCATGAAATGTTTCCGAGAATTTTGGGTTTAAACCAGTTAAGTTGTCCATTACGTGGAAAACGCGAATGTAACTTTGATGAACATAATGTGAATCGAGTTATTTTTCTTATGCGTGTAGGTTTTTGCTGGAGGGTGGACAGCAGTGTATGCATCTCTTGACAATGTAGGTGTTTGGAATCTTAGGACAGAGAATCTCGATAGATGGTATCTTGGTCAGGAAACATACATTAGAATTATTAATCCCGAAGATAGTTCAAACAAGACAGAATTGCCTGTGCCCAATAACGCTCTCTATTGTGGTGCTCTTAGCCACTTGCAAAAGTATGTAATTACACTTAATACCCCCTAAATCCCATTAATTTACTCGGTTATATTAATTTTTACTTTTTTTTTGCTGTTATTTGCAGGCCTCAGAAAGTCTCATCGGCATCGACTCTGCACGTATGGTCGAAGCTCTATGTTTCGTCGGTTGTAGTTATCAGTTTTACTCTGAGCTTTCTCTTTGGTTGATCAAGAGTTTGAAAGTACTGGATTGGCAATTTTATTTTGTTTTTTCGAAAAAAGAAACCTTTCAGTTTGAGTAGGATTTAGCAACAAAGGCAATTGTTCAAAGTATTTTTTTAGTGCAAGTTTTTTAGTTTTATGATTTTTAGAAGAGGTGCTTCCGAATTTGGGACGTATATTGTTATTTAACCAATGAGTATATTTCATAAAAAAAAAATTTCCAATTGTTATATTGATAATTATTGTTTGTTCCGTGTTAATTATATTCTTTTGAATCCTTTGTCCTTGTAATCTTTTGATGATTGGTTCCTGTTAATGAACGTCAATAGTTTGTAAATTCAGTTATTTTGTCCACAGGAAAAATTAGGAAAAGTTCTTAAATGTTGACAGTATGGATCAAAATTTCCAAAAATATAAAAAAGGTTCGAGCAAAAGATAGAAACACCTCTTATGCTTTATCTAACTACATAAAAAATTACCGTGTTATTTTAACTCCCTCGTGATATATCCTTCAGAAAAAAAAGTGTGATTCATATGCGAAAAAATCAGGTATTTGTTCACATTTTGCTTTTGATATGATAATTTTATAACTAACAACGAAAGATAAAAGCACCCCCTATGTTTTGTTTAACTCCCAAGAAATTTTCTTGTGTTATTTTAACTCCCAAAACCTCCATGTGTTTGATTTTAATAACCATAATCGATTCAAGCTAGTATATACTTGGGTTTTCAAAAGGAATTAAAAAGAACCAATATATAGGGGTAATTTTATCATTTCACCAAAAGTCAAGAGTCAAAGTCTACTTGGGTCGAGTGTGAGTTTTTTTGGGAGTTAGACAAAGCATATGGGATGTTTTTGTCTTTCACTCAAAAATTTCTGTTTTTGAATTAATAGAAACAAAAATGAGGTGTGATTTTGAAATTATTTGTTTCACGAGATTCTCTTATTTTTCTAAATCTTTTTTACAATTTTTCCTAATTTGGTCTTAAAGTGTTTTCGAAAAATTCTCAAAAAGTTTTAAAAGTTTAATTAACCGAAGTACATACTCGAAACAAAATTTGACCAATGATTGATAGTTTATTGTGGTGTCGTTAACGGGTTGGATTTGGATTGGACTAGATTTTATTTAGATTTGAATACATTTATATAGGATTGAGTTTGGGTGGGATTGCCCGCATGGGCAGCTTAACTGGTCTCAGAGGTGGAATTTGGAACAAGAGACCAAGGATCGAACCTCACCAGCGGCAGTGTGGGAGCAACCTCTCAAAAAATGAGGGGGGCTCCTTGTGCGCAGTGAGCACTAATCCCAGCCCCTGTTGCCGGTTGAGTCACCATGATTTACCTCCTCTCACAATCCCGTCGGGCAGAGGGTGAGGGGCGCCCGGGGTGAGCGATTTCATCTTGGAACAAGAGTTTGGGTGGGATTCAAATGTTGTCTTGAGTTGAAATATATGAGTTAATCGGATTTGGTCTGGTTTTTTGATTTTTTGCTGATCAGATAATTATGGGTTTTTGGCACTTTGCACTCTGAGATTATAGGGTTTTGGTACTTTGCATCCTAATTTAAAAAATTTGGCCTTTGCACCTTAAAAATACAATTTAATTGGCACTTTGCAAACCTAGTGTATGTTTTGAAGAAAAAATTCATTGATTGAAGGATATAATAGTTATTTTCGAATATTTTTGGTACTTTGCACCCTAAAAGTATAGATTTTGATACTTTCCATTATGAAATATAGAACATTGACACTTTGCACCCAAAAAATATAATCCTGGCATTTTCAACCCCGACTTCTAAATAATGTAAATATCATGTAATATAATTATATGTTATATATGTAAACGTGTATTTTAGATATAAAGTAAATAATTTAGAGGATACTTGAAATCAAAATGAAGACATATATTTTCTTTTTTTTAACCTAAATTTTAACGAGAAAAAAATGTTAAAATAAGTTATTATAAAGTAAAATAAATTTAGAATAACATGTTTATGATTGTTGTGCATAGAAATGACCATTTTATCTCTACATAGCCGACATTCATGAGTTTCTGTTTAAGGAAAATACATTAGGGAGCAAAACGTCATACAAATTATATTTATAGGGTGGAGAGTGCCAAAAAAATTAAACCGAGGTGAAAAATGCTAATATTTTATAATTTTAGGGTGTAAAATGCCAATATTCTATATTTTAAGGATGCAAATCTATATTGTCAGGGTGCAAATTGAAAGTAAAAAATTGAAAATAACTATAATACCCTTCTACCAATGAATTTTTTCACTAAAACACACACTATGATGCAAAGTGCCAATTAAATTATATTTTCATGATGCAAAGTGTCAAAACCTTATAATTTCAGGATGCAAAATGCCAAAAACTCGATAATAACATCTTTTTGAAATTTTCATCTACATATTTTATACATCAGATTCCCTAACATTACTTGTTCAATATTTTTTCCCCATAATTCAATAAGCTTTAGAATAGAAGAGTTTAACAATCGCCAGATTTTATAACTTAATTCAAATGATCTGAAAACTAACGCTGGGAAACAATGCAATTGATGTTAAGTAGTTAATATACCAACATTAATTTATGTTATTAATATGTATTGAAATGAGATCATAAATAAGATTTTGTTTGTGTCTTGTTAAACTTGTTAAACGAGGGAAAAACACTTTTAGTCCCAAACTTTACCCCAAAAAATAGATTTGGTACCATGCTTTGCAGAAAAATAGATTTGGTACCACAAATTTAGAGAGTTTTGACACATTTAGTCATTCCGTTAAATTTTGGACGGAATTTGCGCGCGTGACCGTCACGCGTTCGTTAAGTTCACGAGTTTGCACGTGACAAATCAGTCAAAACACTTTTGGTCCCAAATTTTACCCCATAAAACACATTTGGTACCATGCTTTGCAGAAAAACAGATTTGGTACCACAATTTAAATATTCTTGACACATTTAGTGTCCCCGTTAAATTGATAAAAATCACATAAAATGAACAGAAAACAATTTCTTCAAAAGATTTGATAAAAATCACTAAGTGGAAAATATTCTTAACAAAAGTACCTTGGATACCTGACTTGGTGCACTTTGACTTGCACTTGTATCCATGGATAAAAATTTCGTTTTGAATGTATGTTTTGGAGAGCCAAATATTGAAAACTTTTCGAGACTATTCGGAAATATTTCAGAAACACTAAAGAAAATTTGTAAAAACAGTTACTAAATTTAGGAAAATAATTGAGTTTAAGGCAAATAAATAATTTCGGAATTACATCTTGTTTTTGTTTCGCCTGATTCAAAAATGGAAACTTTTCGATGTTTTCGATGGAAAAGATGGAACTTTTGATCAGTGCTTGTATCAACATTGGAATACAAGTGCAAGTCAAAGTGCACCAAGTCAGGTATCCAATATACTTTTATTAAGAATATTTTTAATGATTTAAGTATATTTTGTGATTTTTATCAAAATTTTTAGAGAAACTGTTGTCTGTTCATTATATGTGATTTTTATCAATTTAACAGGGACGCTAAATGTGTCAAGAGTATGTAAATTGTGGTACCAAATCTGTTTTTCTGCAAAGCATGATACCAAATGTGTTTTCTGGGGTAAAGTTTGGGACCAAAAGTGTTTTGACCGATTTTTCACGTGCAAAACTCGTGACCAATTTGAACTTGACGCACGCGTGACGGTCACGCGCGAAATTTCCGTCCAAAATTTAACGGAATGACTAAATGTGTCAAGACTCTCTAAATTGTGGTACCAAATCTGTTTTTCTGCAAAGCATTGTACCAAATGTGTTTTTTGGGGTAAAGTTTGGGACCAAAAGTGTTTTTCCCTCCTTGTTAAACATGTGATAAACTTATAGAACTATAATGTCTTTTTGTAAAGAATTGAGAAGATCTAGATCTATATTCAATTAATTAACACGTTTAGAATTATATATCTGGTTAATCGCACCTGATCCATTGAATCTCTAATCAAATAAGCATTTAACAAATAAATATTTTAATAAATCGGGTAGGAGTTGAATCAAATTATTGACATCCGCCCAATATTTCATAGCAAGAAATAGTACGATAGTAGTTGTTTTGGGCCCTCAAATTTCAGTTGATGCATAAAATTGAGACAAATTACAGTTTCGTCCCCAAGAAATCTATTTATAGATTACTGGGCCCTACTTTTGGACCTTGTTTTTCTTTTTTATATCTATTCCCCTTCATCACATGTTGTACTTATTAATGTGGAGGTAGGATATTGCACATAGTCTGAATTGGAACAACATTATTTCAAATCACATGGAATTTTTTGCAGGCTGTACATAATTATGATGTTTAACTTCCTTAATTTGCACACCCAATTTGATTACATCATCAATTCATCATGCGCAGCAGCAGAAGCAGCGCGTGACTATATTATCTATTTTAATTAATTATTAAAAGAAACATAATAAATATGTCCATTGACTAATTAGCTTGAAAAAGCCAAGTCCCTTTTCTTCTGTCTTTCCATTTTCCAAAGACTTAGGACGTCAATTAATGAGTATATATGTCCCTCAATAATTTAAGTTCTTTAATTATATTTTCTTGGAAAGGGACTAGACCTCGAGTATAATTCTTCATATAAATGTGACTTTACTTCAAAATTCTTTGGAGAAATATTCTCAAAGAATCACAGATAAGAAAACTGCATGTGTGTTTATTTATTTAGTTGGTTCTACTGCATGCATTAATATTCAAGTTCATCATCAATGTTAGAAGCAAGAAATTCCAGCTTCGATCTACTGGTAATTAATTTATACTATAGCTAGCTAGCTAGCTAGATATATAGGTTTTTTAATAGTAAATTTCTTCTAGTAGTATTTAATATTAAAATAAGTATATATTGTAAGAATTCCCACAACATATATATGAGAAGTTTTGCATGTCACGTTCTTCAATTTCCATGATTTCCCTTACATAAATCTAGCTTGTGAACTTGGTTGAAAGTATGCATTTTTTTAAGTAATAATTGAAAAAAACGGATTTTTGAAAAACGCGACTTCAAATTTGTACCATTAAAATTATTTGTATTTTCAAGTCATTACTGCTTTAACAAAGTATTTTTCAGAAAAATATGTTCATGTATAGACAATGAGTGTTGTTTTAGGACATCAAAAAAGAAATAGGAGTAACAACATATAAAAGGACGGAGGGAGTATAAATTTATATTTCTCCCTTTGGTTTTCTCAGAATGAAACTTTCGCGAATTAAGGAACTTATTTCGCGCGTGCACTTAAAAATGTACATCTCTTTTATACACGTTGAATATTAAATTATGTTACTTTTCTTATAATTTTGAGAATACTCCCCTATAATATTACGTTGTAATAAAAATGATATATATACAACAACTGCACAAAATAATTTTTCCGTCGACAATCTTAATTACTACTCTTACCATAGATGTCTATTTAATAATGAAATGTAACCACTAGAGAGATTGGACCATTTTAATCTTCCTTTATTTGAAGTATATATACACTATTTATTGTTAAAGTTTACTTATATGTAAAGGATAAGAAAACTTTATAAAGATTTTGGAACCCCCTTTGTGTCAAATGCTGGCCGGCCAAGATAGAAAATAATGGGCACTAACAAATAGGCAGCAGGCCTTTGAAGTGACGTTATTTTGGGTGATCGATAGTTGGACCATAAGTAAAAGAGTAGTACTTCTTCATTGAAGATCACTCAAAATAGATACATTTAATGCAATATTAACATTTACCAATAATTAATTAATGCCACTAAATATTAATTTCATACCTACTTATCTACAAGATTTTTCTTTTTTATTATTTTTTTTAGAAATGATATTAAGTCAGTCATTGTATTGTAAATCTATTTAATCGCTATCAATGTACAAAGATATATAAACTATCGACTGTTAAGATTAGTACTAAACTAGAATAATACTCATATTAGTGAGAATACAATCCAAGACCTCTTGCCAATAATTTAACTCTTCCATTATTTAATAAATTACATATTACATATTTACAATTCCAAGCTAGCTAGTTACTTATATACTTTAATACTTATAGCTTGTTTCATTTGTCCAATATTTTGGTTCCTTTCACATTTAGCATGGATTTTAGGTAAGAATAAAAAAATGAAACATTTAAATATTTTTAACTATTTTTTTTATAAAAATACTTGTTGGAGAATTAGTTGTCTCAAATCAATACATATGTGGGATGGTATTTTTCAGAATTTTTTTATAAGGAAAGATTTGGAACATCCATAAAATTAAATAGGAGCAAGAAAGATGGGACATTGGGAGTATATACTTAGCCATTGCGCTTGTTGACGGTATGACAACCATTTCCCTCCACGGAATGAGTCGCGATATAGTTCCCAACGTGACGTTTGGAATGTTGTATACATAATGTTAAGATTTAAATTACACATGTTGTTACCAGTTATAACCGTTTAAACATAACGATGGTTGCTCGATCCTACAATGCTTGAATGTACCTTGATTTGAAAAGAATTTCTCATTAATAATTTGATTTATTCTCCGGTTTGACGTGATTGTAGAACAATTTTTTGTAGGTTTAATCAATTAACAAAATCATAACTGAATCCTTCAAAACATAAGGACATATTACATAACAAAAAGGAAATTTTATACTTCATATATCTTGATTTTGATATAGAGCTTAATAAATACAAAGAAAAAGATCTGCTATTAACCACAGGTTAAAATCATAAAATCAATGTGCTTATCATCAGATCATAACATATAATTAGCTAAATATGCTGCAGAAATTCCATATTCCATAGCATATATCATAGTTATGATATCAACTACTAATTAAATCACTTTATCTTACAACAATAACATCAAAACTACTTATTAAATATTTGTCCTCTTAACTTAAACCTATATGCGGTATTTAATATCGAGTTCGATCAATAGTTAGTTTATAATTCATTTTTATTATTTACAACAAACTGTATTTATATATATAATATATAAGAAAAGACATAATTCTTTGATCCCATTATATACCAATATAAATTCACTTCCACATATCAACCTGACAACTCGAAGACGAAGTCGAAGCTTTCTCAACCGCAATTTCTTTCTCGATCATATTTCTAGCAATCAAATTCTCTTCAATACCACTCTTACAAAATGTATCGTTTTCTTTAGAAATCTCGTCTTGACTTAATTGGGATGCCACAAATTTGTCAAGTACCCTCCAATCCGTCACTTGATCAAATATGTTTTCTGATGATGGTTGCAAATTGCTTATAGGGTTTACGAGGCCCGGCCCGAAAGAGGTCATTGGACTTTGGGCCTGAATCAATTTCGGGCTTTCTAGAAGGGGAAGTTGTAGAAAGTGATCAGGTGGGATTATTGATCCATATTGTAAATCCAATTCTTTTTTTGAGGAAGTGTAGTGATAGTTGTTGTATGGGAGATTTGTTTGAAGATGTTGTTGCTTTGGGGAATCCATACTTGGCATGAACGAGACTTGATCGTCCTGCCAAATAGGCGAATCGTACTCGTTGAATTTACGCGTTGTGGCTATTCTTTTCTTGAACACTCTACATACCACCCATCCTTCTTCCTGTGTTTATATTTCAAAAGTACTTATCAATTAGTTAGGGTTGCTAAATTATTTCATTTGAAAATAGTGATTATTTTATCTAGATCTTCTTAACCTAATCTAACTGTATATGATATGGACAACAAAATTCTACCACATGAATAATGAAAGTTTCATGGAATCGGATTCTTAATACTTTTGGTCTCACATATTACAAAGTTTCATTTTCGATCTCATTTTTAAAAAATATTTTGTTCTTTTACGGGATCAAATCGGTTAAAAAAGATTATTTGATGAGACCTAAAATGCAGTGTAGTTTAATTAATTGGGGCAATAAGTACAATTTGGCATCATGCGGGATCTAAGTATAATTCTTTTTTACAAGTTGGGACCAAAAGTATGAATAATATGATATCCTCACAATATTTTTTCATGGAATATATATTAGTACCTAAAATCAAGAATAATTTAGTTAACTATTGCCACACATTTAACAAATGCCCTAACAATAATCTCAATACTCTAGTAATCTTCATGTTGAATTTCTTAATTTTTTTTAAATCGAAATATATTGATAATTTAGTGAAAACTGATAACTTATTGGTCAATATGAACATTTTATAAAAAAATTAGCTATAATTAATTTGGGATGTTTAAGAACACTTGCCTGAGTTGTTCCATTCTCCTCAGTCTCGAGGCGATATTCGTGCATAATCCAATCCGATTTCTGACCATTTGGAGCTCTTCCTTTATAGAAAACCAATGTTTTCCTCATGCCAATTAAATCTTGCTTTGAGTAAATAGCCTTGTCGCGTCCAGTTGCTTTCCAGAATCCCGCAACCGTTGCTCTATTCGTGCGTGTTCCGGTTGGATATTTCTTATCCTTATGGCTAAAAAAG
Organism: Penstemon barbatus; assembly: GCA_003313485.2. Classification (NCBI taxonomy): domain Eukaryota; kingdom Viridiplantae; phylum Streptophyta; class Magnoliopsida; order Lamiales; family Plantaginaceae; genus Penstemon; species Penstemon barbatus. The sequence goes on from CM064880.1 coordinate 13,660,166, forward strand.
TACCATTCATTTTGATCTTCTGTTCCTATTCTACATAGCTCTAAATAAGTCCAATAAATGTGTTAGTTTAGTAGTATATCATTGTTAATGGGAAAATTGATTAATTTATCGTATTTAACGATTTTTATTATAATTTTTATTAAGTATAAATATTAAATATTTTTTCTCTCTCTCACAGCTTAAGCTATTTACTGAGTCGGACATTCAGTATTCTCGTACGTACCTTGAAGATCCCAAGGCTCAATTTTGTAAAGATCAACATCCTTAATTACATCTAGGTCAATCCTTCTAGAAGCAATCTTTCTTCTAAGATAGTAATCCACGAGTTCTTCGTCTGTGGGATGAAACCGAAAACCAGGAGGAACTTGACAAAAATTATTCATTTCTCGTGCGGTTTAATCGAAGACTGCAATTCAGGAATAATATGCAGCATTTAGATAAAATTTATAGGACCTAAATATTTTTATTAAGCACAAATAATTGTGAAATAATTGGACATAAACTAAAGAAAATTATTCAGTGCAGCTCATTTAGTTAGTTTCAGCTTGTGATTATATTCCAAATTAAATTGTTACTATCAAGTTGCATGCCTAGCATTTTCTTTCATTCTCAAGGATTTTTCATTCTGCTAAATAAAAGAAATAATGAAACATCTGTATAATTTGGATATGTCAATTTAGGAAAGAAGAAAATAAATTGTTTGATATACATGTAATAAATGAGTTAATTAGGAAAGAAGAAAATAAAGAGAAATTAACAACCATCTGAGGCTAGTGAAGACATACAAAATGTAGTCAAACAATTAATGATAGTAGACATATATAATTAATTCAGAAAATGATTGTTTGACTCGATCATGTCTAAAATAATAAATTTTGACTAGATCAAATCCAAATTTTTTTTCCCAATTTTATAGTTGAGTATGCAGCACATAATTTATTGTGATGATATCATACTCTCAAAATGAACGTTAATTATTCTCGAACCTCAAGAAATTTCTTCTATACTTGATTCAGACAAGAATGTCCCTCAAACTTGCAATGCTAATCATTCACAATTTCACAAGTATCATAGTATTGCAAGCATAACCTTAAATTATATTTCTAGTGGTGAAAAACTATTTTATATAGATGCATAAAATTTATCTTATTGTCACAAGTATAATATTTTATAAGACTCATGCTATCTTTTATGGATAATCATAAGTTAAGCAAATCCCTAACATAATAATAGAAGGTGCCAAACATCAAATCATGAGATTTAACTACATGTTAAAGAAGAAAATCCACGCGACAAGACATATTGTCAATGATCCAATACTTCATAATTCACCAAATAATTTAAATTACCATGCAATGCAACACCACTTTATATTGTGTGTCATATGTCCAAATGTATATGGTGATCCGGGGACCTAAACAATAATCTAAGTATAATCTCGAGCAAGTATTTTGTTAATTGCTCGAGATTATACTTAGATTAATATTCCTATTAGGTCCCCGGGTCACTATATACAATTGAAAAAATGACACGCGATAGAAATATAATTCGACAAAATGTTAATCATCATCACTCTTCTAGATTATTAGGTGTCTATAAAGAGTGAATGTAAGTACCCTAAAGAGCACGCTTGCACACTACAATCTTAATCACAAAAACATCACCCCACAAAAAGTGTAACGAAAATAAAGGAAAAAAGAGGAAGAAGAAAAGTAAAGCAATTAATAAGTGAAAAATGAATGCAAGCTCTAGGTTTAAAACAAAATGATCCGGACCCTTTTTTTGTTTTTTTTTTAGTAAGAAACTCTTATCCAAGAATGCCGATCAAGATCACCACTTGTTGAAGCAATAATTGCGAAAATTCGCTCTTAAAAACAAATTACCAAGTAACATAAAGTTGAAGAAAATTGGGATCTCCATATTAAAAAGGGTAGATATTACGTACACTAGAAAAATTATTTCGTGTGTCTGCACATAGTGAAATGTACATTAGTGGAAATTTATTCAGTTTTTGTATATGAATACATGATGAAATAAAATTTGAAATCAAATGTTCATTAAATTCATATGGAAAATGAATTTTCACATATAAAAGGTAACTTAAAGAAGTCAAATAATTCCAAGAAAAACAAACCTTGTGTATATATTACGTACTTGAACGACGGATCCTCCGGAGGAAAAGATCAAGTAGTTTGAGCTAGAAAAAGTTCGACCCGAATCCCAAGATGGATATATGAGCTTTGAGGAGGGAAGTACTAGGTACTAAAACACCAGCAGACAACTAGAAGACAAGGAAAGGACAAAAAGACAAACAACTTCTCCTCGGGACTTGAACCCTTAACCGTCTGAAGTGTTAGAGAACTTCACACAATGTCTTCTTGCTGTCGGATCAGATCCCGAGATTCGAATGGAAAATCCGACCCGACTATAGCTTAGCAAGGGGAGAATGAAAGAAGTAATGGGACCTGTGTATATATATATATATATATAAAGGAAGAACCCAACCAAAATTCTCGAGATAGAGAGAGAAAGAGAGAGAAAGGGAAACCCTAGTTATTAATGATGAAAGGAAGGTGATTTAATTAGGTTTGATTAATTATTATATTAGTAATTTAGATTTTTTTTTAATTGTAATCTCTCACTCTCAACAGTGAGCTGAATTGTTGGGAAAGCTTTTTCCCTTTTTTTTCTTTCTTTTTTCTTTTTCGTGTGAGAGAGAGAGAGGTCCGCCACCCGCAACTGAAAGAGACACCTTGTAATTTTTGTAAGAGAATATTTATAATTATATTTATATTTATATATAGAATGTTCTGTTTTTGCATAAGAGTGAGTGTTCACTGCAGTTATGTTATGTGATTTATATATAGAGTTATTTATTGAGAGAGAGAGAGAGAAAAAAAAAATTGCCTTTATTTATGCTTTGTGATGAACTTTTTCATGTTCATTTGTTTCTAGTTTTGCTTTGCTAGAGGAAAATTTTGTGGTATTGAAAAGAAATTACTTTGTAATTCATGTACGTACATATTTGTTGCACTACACTCATAATATTTGATTAATTTAATATTTCTTCTTAAAAATGTACATTTTTGTAATATAATTTCCATTTTGTATTATAAAAAAAAAAATTAGGTGCATCGCATCACATGCAGAGAGATTGCATGATTTAATATCATTCTTGACACTGTCAACATTGTTGTATATAAATAAATCTAACAATTCTCCTACAATGGAAACGAGATTAACAAACCAAACACTTGATCCAAAACCAACGTGAGATTAACAAACCAAACACTTGATCCAAAACCAATGTGAGATTAACAAATCAAACGAATCAAAGCGAAATTAACAAATTAATTAAACAATTCTTCTTTAACCAATATTGTGAGATTAACAAAATCAAACAATTCTCCTACATGCAATCAATGTAAGATTGAATGTTACATTAAACAACTACATATAAGATAATCTCATCACTAACTAACTCAATTGCTATGCTAATTTTATTCAAGTTAACTAGCTAAGTTGTATTTTCTAATGGATATATACCTATAGTTCGGTTTGAGGTCGTCTAAACATATTTTTTTTTTTATAAAAATTGTGTCTAATACATTTATTTTGTAATTAGATAACACTTCTATAATGAATAATTAATTGCTTTTAAATATGTTTGACCAAATTAAACCGTAAAATAATATTCATTTTTTCTTGAAATTGGTTCGAAATTTTAACCTTGAAAATGTGTTGAGTTCACTTGATTAACAAACGGTGGTGCTTATCTACCACCCACACTATAAACAAAATAGGTTGAAAGTAAATTCTTTGTTTGAGGGAAGGTTGAAAGCACATTAAGTAAATAAAACATTTTTCTCCAAAACATGCTTCTTGCGGGAAATTAATTCCAATAAGATCAAATTATGTCATACCTTTTAGCATAAATCTAATTATTATTATTAAAAGAAGTTCGGTGTTGATGGGATTCATTAAAAGTGACTAAGACAATAAAACCAGACAAGCCAAGGAAGAAGAAAAATTCTCTTCCAAGACTCCCATAAGATAAGACACCAAAAAGGGTTGAATTAAACTATTCCATAGGGCCCTTTTCTTTTTATTTTATTTTATTTTATTCTATTTTATTTTATTTTTTTGTGGGGCGATGACTTAATGGAACAGTCTCAAATCCAAAAGCCAAAAGCCATTTGTTCAAATAGGGAAAAAGTGGGACCCATCTGCCCTACCCTATGTTCCTTTGCCCTACCATTTCTTCTTAACTCACTGATGACCAATTGGGTCCCAAATCCGCACGGTGCACACTTAATTTCATTTTTTCCTCTAAAAAAAATTAAATTAAATTTTATTGAATGGGGTGCAAGAAATTCATGGGGATGGTGAAAAAGAACTTAATTTGTTGGTGTTTGTTACATCAATGATTGTAATTAATTCTTGTCTTGCTCATTGATTTGAAGTGGTTAGCTTGTTAACTTTCTCAATTATTACCACCATGATTTCACCCATTTTGGAGAGTTTAAGTTTAACCCCATAATTAATTAATTTATCTTTCGAATATTTTATCTTTGCTTTATAACACAAGTGAGTACTCGACGTGCATTAAGTTTTCATATATTTTTGTCAAACACTAGTTTATATACTATATCGAGTATTCTAATTCAAATTGACTTAAAAAAACTACATTCAAGCGAATCAGAATAGGTCAGGACACATTTAAGATGAATGAATTAAGAAAAGTAACCTTCCCACGACATATAAGCTATTACTACGTTTTTCCCCAAAGAAAGTTCCCATTTTGTCCTAATTATCTGCATACAATGACAAAAGGAATATATTAAGAAATACTATTTATTAAATCGTTTTTCTAGAACATTGTCAAATCGTTTATACATTGATTGAAAAGAAATAAAGAAAATAAAAACAACATATTCTTGGTATTATATATACAATTAAGCTTCACTTTTTTAGACAATTGGACTGCAACTACTGGCAGCATCGGAGATGGTCCAAAGCAAGCAATTCATGACAAATTGACATATATGGTCCAAAGTGAAAAAACAATTGGGTACCAAATTCACTCATTATAATTACTAGAGTATAGTTCATTGTATATATATATATATTATTATCCACGACATCATTGATTTGATTAATATACCAGCTCTTATTCTTCCTCGTGACCAATACACTTCTTACACCACCACCGACTTTAATCATTATACACACCGTAATACATTTATGTATGTATATATATATATATATATATATATATATATATATATATATATATATATATATATATATATATATATATTTGTATGTATATATACAAAGGGGTCATCATCATTTCATGTACCTTTCATCAATGTAGATGTAGAAAACTGAGTTTAAGCTGATGAAAACGGAGCTTGTATTACGCCCGTGGTTAATTACGCCCCTAGTTTACATCGTTGTCCCGTTTCACTTTAATTAACCAGGAGGACCATTTGTGACAACCTTAATAAGTGTCTATATTTGGGGAAATTGCATATTTGGTACCGTACAACAATTTAATGTTTGGTTGCAATGTTTATACCAGAGTCAAATAACCGGACGAAAATAAATGGAATTGGCCACGCACACTGCGCATGGCCCTTATCTCATTTTTTTAGAGGAAAATTAATCACGTTTTGCTCACGTTTGGAGGGAAACTTATCACATTATTTCATCTTCTGGAAGGAAATTATATCGTAACATTTTCACGTTATCACGTGATGATTTTCACTCCAAAAGACGAGATAACAGTCACATATGGTGTTTATGGACATTAGAGGAAAATTAATCATGTTTTCATCACTTTTGGAGGGAAACTTAATTATCACATTATTTCATCTTCTGGAAGGAAATTATATAGTAACATTTTCACGTAATCACGTGATGATTTTCACTCTAAAAGACGAGATATTTAACAGTCATATGCGGTGTTAATGGACATTGCAACTAATATTAAATTGTGGTACTAGAAGTGAATTTATGTATCTAATAGTATCAATATTGCAAAGTGGTCTGTTGTATGATATCAAATTTGAAATTGATTTCTCCGTTTATATGTGGACTAGTTTAGTACTAGCTTGTGATAATGGATAACCTGACATAAATTTACTTAATTTTTTTCTTGATGAAAAAAAAGGTATTTATATGGAGTATATATTAGAAATCTTAGTGTATTGAAAATTGTTTGCAGTTGAATATAATTGGATATGTAGTACATGACCGATCATGTAATTTGATAGATATAAATTGATATGTTTAAAATATATTTGTAGTTTCTAATACGTCACATGTGCGAGAGATATATTTTTTTCCAAAGTCTGTATCTAAGACGATTAATATTTATGTTTCTCACAAAATCAACTTCCTCTTTAATTTTGACATAAAGATTTTCTATAGATAGAAATTATTAATTAATTGTGCTCCATCTCATGATCCTATTCTTATCTTATTAAACGAAATAGAAAAATAATATATCAATTGTGCTTTGGTATTTATTTAATAAATGGAATGAAAACATAAAATGCACATAGGATTGAAGATTGCAAATTTCAAATACTCATAGTCAAAACTTAAATAAAATAAAATACTGAAATGTGATAGTAAACTAGCTGGGCCTGTTAATCTTAGATTAATTAGGACATTTATCCTAATTTCCCCCTAAGCCGGCTGAAATTACAAGATTTAGCCGAGCCGCTAAGAAAGGGACTACTAGGAGTAAATACTAATTAATAATTACTAATAACTAGTATTATATTTATTTTTTAGATTAGTAATTGGCAAACTACATGTAGATAGAGTGGCTGTGGTGGAATGGGGGGCCCAATTAATCATTTGGGTTTTCAGTTTGGCGGCTTATTGGTCTGGCGTGGGCTAGCTATCATGGAGCTTGGTGGGCTCCCACTTTGTTGCAACCTTAACCACGTGCTATATATATTAGTAATTCTCATAACTCTCTAGAAGCCAATTTAGATTGCTTAGCAAAATTTAGAGCCCTCCATTTTGAAATACTATTTTAATTATCTAAGCAATTTAGATTATGAATGCATGTGACCACTTGAGCTAATTAATTCTGACTATTTCTAGAAATTTTAGGTATGTAGAGATGGTTTGATGAAGGTAACTAATGTATTGAGTACATTTGCTAAGTTATATGGTTTAGTTAAGCTGAGTTTGGACTACCATTTTTCGGACATATATTTTTTTTTTTTATGGATAACACAAAGGATGTACTCAAGTTGTATTTCGTTGAAGAATTATTAATCAATTATTTGTCTAAGATTTTAGCGCGATCGAGTCCTTCCCCTACGCCATATCTGAACGTGAAACACTGCACTCATTCGGTCTAGTCTCTAACTGGACTAGCTAGTACATCCATCGAATCAAGTTGTAAGCCTAAGGGCACCACACTTCACACTTCCTTTTTTCTGATTGGAAAATATTATTCTTTATGTTTTCAAAATGAACCTTGAGTTTTGACAATGGTTTGACTAAATTGTGATTTTGTTCTGTTTCGGAACTTCACACTGATATAGGAGTCTTGTTTAGATCGATTAACCCTAACATTGGGAGGACTGACCTTGACAATTGGACCAATATATTGGTTGTAGGTTGATTTTCATATTGACGAAAACATAGGAATCCTTCATCAAAGATATACTTTTAAAGAGTTAGATCGACTAAGAAACCCATATGCCCCGTTTACTTTAAATTAAGTATTTACTAGAATTTATTTTAAGCCATAAGCAACTTAAAAAATAGAAGTAAAAACATATTTTTACTGTTTAATTTGTCAGCTCATGCTTATTCTCTGCTTAAAATAAGTAGAAATAAGGGAATAATACTAAAGCTAGTCTTGTCCGGTATAACCTGTTTATAAAAAGAAAAAAAACAATTTAATTTAATGTCACTCTTATTTTAAATTAAGCATAACTAAAAACATAAAACATAGTAAACATCCCAAAGTTTAAGGAAAGATGAACCATCAAATCTTGAATCAATTAAAAGCCCAACAAAGCAGTATGGTGGGATCCTGAGCCTTGGTGAAGACACATCCCGCGATTTATATCCTTCAGGATTCTAGGGTAAGGGTTCTGAGAATCCATGATTAATCTAGTGTAAGCTTAGACACCTGAATTATTGAAAAAAAAAAAAAATTTAAAAGCCTAACAAATTAGATTGGATAAGAATTGATGGAATTAAATTCCGTTCTATTGACTACAAAGGGCCCAAGTGTCCAACTATCTCCATCAATGGGTATGATGACGTCACTTCCCGTCCTAACGGTTTGGGTACAGTGTAACGCCGTTATACAGCAACGTGGCATCTTTTGGTTAGCTGAATTTAGCAGCAACCAATGAGGTTGCGGCATCAGTACTATTTTTTGGGCCCCACTAGATCTTAACATAGGACGGTCTACCTACTCCTGATCTACTCCCCCTATATACGCGGAAACCAAAAACTCTTTTCCCTCCTTTTCGCTTTATTTGTCGCGTAGGCCCCACGCGGATGGAGCTTTTGGGTGTTTCCCAAGTCGAACCGCGTAAATGACAATACTGTCCTCATTGCTCAACTTGAGTACAATTTAAACTTTTCTCTCGACCATTTGGCATGATAAATTAAATTGCTGGCATCATTATATTATGTGTATTTCCTTTTTCCTTTTTAAGAAACATGTGATGTAAGTTAATTTTTGTTTCCCAAAATGTTAAGTCAATGTTCACAAGCGGCTGTGTTTGCTAAAGAATTAATTATTTTTTAAAATATTAAGCCCACTTGAAATTGATTAATATTTTTAGTAGTTTAAAGGATTTAATATTTATTGTTGTTAACAATATGTTTGCATCTTATGGGATAACAAGTAAAGAAAGCCGGTAAAATTGAGGCTCCAAAATTTAGAGGTCTGAGTTTCAATTCGAGTAAAAATAGGTGTATTTGTCTAGTTATATGAGTCTTTATTTTATTTTTTTCGATAATTAAAGGCGGGAAGCTACCGCTTCTAGAATGGAAGCTTTTCCTTGACTTTTTTTTAGAGCTTGAAATAATAAAAAAAGGTTTATGGATGAAGTAATCGGAATGACAAATGGTTACGGTTGCGGAAAGCGGAGAAAGTCGGGAACCGTCGGTTACCTTTTGAATCAAAGTAGCGACGAGCCGAGTATTACGACTAAAGGGGGAGAAGCTTTCCATCAAATCAAATAACGAAACAACAAAATCAAACTACGGGAATCCTACCCCGTCACAAAAAACACAAACATGAAAATTAAACAGAGCTATACTAATCTTAGTAGTTGTTTTTTTGGTAATTTAATAGTAACTAAATAGAACTTTGAATTTTATAATGTACTTATGTTTCACTTTCAAATAAAACGACAACACAATTTATGCCCATTTTCTTTTTCTTTTTTGATTTTCAAGGGTTTAATCCCTTTTGAGGCGTGTCCGACACATAAAGTAAAAAAAAATTTTAAACAGAAATTCGAACTTGAGTTCACTAACTTGTAGTGATTAGACTCTTCTACTATAACAATCACACGTTGGTCCATTTTCATATAACTAAATCTAGTTACTTATAGTGATTCCGTTATTACAGACTTTGCTAGACATAATAAAATGTCCATTTTCAAACAACTTCTGTGAAAAAAGACTCACTCCTAGGGACGGATCCATGATTGGTTATTTAGAGGGCCGAGCTTCATGATATGTACATTCGCGGATAGAATATTGAAACAATTTCATTTGAAAGTCTACAAAAATAACAATATCTTTACTAATGCAAAAATAATTTAACAAAAGATACTGAAATTGCTCACAAAATTCTTTCAAATAATTAATTTTATATTAGTATCAAATTTCTCTAAATTTCTTCTTAAGTAATTAAAAATGAATAAAAATATTCACATGCATCAGTACTATATAAAATAATTCTAAAAATCTTGGGAGGCCAGGGCCCCCCAAAATGGACCTAAATCCGTCCTTGCATGCCCACTCCCTCCCTCGATCTCTCCTATTTTAAAATATTTATATACACAAAAGCAGTGGTGTGTTTTGTAGCAGGCCAGTTCTCGAGTTCGTGTACTTTTTGGAGGACATATTTCAATTAATGCTTCACTCTTCTTCTTCTTATTCAAACACTAAAATATTACTGATTTAATTTAAGCATGCATAATCGAAACCAATATATATTCAGCGTGAATTTTAATTGATCTGATCACTATATACTAAATGAAACGTGCATAATATACAAACTAATAATAGGAGTACGTACTGTGCTATGTCCTTTCCATTAGCTCATTCAAAATCAATAATTCATTTAGTAATTTTTGAGAAAAGAAATGTGAACATCTCAAATATATGATACATGACATGATGGCTCATGAATTTGATTATGATAGTTTTGCACTAGAAGGCATTTTTTGATCATTTTCTTTGTTTATGGAGATATTAAAATAAGGCTAGCGATATTGCCAGAGCAAGGATTATTGCTGCCAGAGCAATTTTTTTTTATTTCCTAATTTGCCCCTTCTAGTCAAAAGTTATAAAAATTCATATTTTTCAGTTCCTAAAATACCCCTTATTAATCATTAACAACTCACTCTCTTCTCTCTCCTATTAAAATATCAACTACTTTTTCTTTTCCCAAAAAATCTTCAAACATGAAAATAATTTAAGTTGAATTTTCATTTTATAGAGTTTAATCTGTTGGGAAGGTCATGACATAGATTACAAATTTATAATTTCGTTTTAATTAAAGTTTAATTTGAATATTATTAAAAAATTAAAAACTTTATATGGAAACAACAGAATAATATATTTTCAATGAAACATAGATATTCATTAAGCAACATATTAATTTTTACTTTCACAGTATAATTATATTTTTGTTATCTAACTTGCTAAATAATTTTTAGGAATAATTAATGATATTTATAAATTGTATATAAAGTATTTATAACTTTTGACTAGAAGGGGCAAATTAAGAAATAAGAAAAAATTCAAGTTAACGATGAAAGACTTAATAATTAATTTTAATTAGAAGGGATGCATGTATTGTTGTATATATATGAATGAATTAGTAGGTACTTACTTAGGGTGTCGTTAACTTGAAATCTCATTCTCTGATAATAAAATATTTATAACTTTTATTTTCATTTCCTAATTTTCACTTTTATTTGCAGTTATAAATATTTTATATAAATTATTCCTAAAAATTATTTAGCAAGTTAGATAATAAAAATATAGTTATACTATGAAAGTGAAAATTAATCTGTTGCTTAATGATTATTTATGTTTCATTGAAAATATTATTATGTTGTTTCTATATAAAGTTTTTTAATAATATACAAATTAAACTTTAATTAAAACAAAATTATAAATTTGTAATCTATGTTCATGACCTCCCAATATATTAAACTCTATAAAATGAAAATTCAACTTAAATTGTTTTCATGTTTGAAGATTTGTTGGGAAAGGAAAAAGTAGTTAATGATATTTTAATAGAAGAGAGAAGATAGTGAGTTGTTAATGATTAATAAGGGGTATTTTAGGAACTGAAAAATATGGATTTTTATAACTTTTGACTAGAAGGGGCAAATTAAGAAATGAAAAAAAAATTGCTCTGACTGTAACAATCATTGCTCTGGCAATATCGATAGCCTTAAAATAATGACATAATAATGATAATAATAGCAACATTTATGACATCGTAAAAGGAACTTTTTGTTCTTTTTTTGAATACATTTCTGTCATTTTACGGGGGTAAAATACCCTTATTACATTCATAAATAAATGTACCTCCATACGAAGTTTGACTCCCTCTCTCTTGAATATTCTGTATCATCGAGGAAATCGAGCCAAAAACATCTTTGAAATGCGTTAGTGTTTTTCCTTGTGCAAATATTTGATCCCAACTAAAAAAGAAACAAGGAGTAAAAAAATGGTAAAATTGGTTTTATAACTTATGGATGTTGACGAATGACGAGTTTGCCCATAAGTATTTGGGCTATCAATTTTACTCTATAAGTCAATAAACTGAAGTATATTTGGAATTTTTATGCCAAAATCATACTTCCTATGTCCCTAAACTTTTATAACTATTTCCTTTTTCGGATATCCCAAATTAGATTTGTATAAGTCTTCAAGTTTAAAGTTCTACGACCCTCACCTTACAAGCTAATTAACATACATCTCCTTAATATTGCTACACTCCAATCATTGGGCAGATATTTGAGACCTAATCTCAAGATTAGTACAGGTAGATATCTAGTTTAAGCATATTATTACCTGAAAAGAAAATTACAAATTGTGATCATCAAACATATTAAAATTTCCCACAAAACAAGGGAACAATAAATTTTAAAATGAAAAAATAATTGATTTAATCATTGTGTTAAAGGGTTCAACACTACTAAATTATTTATTTAATTTTCGATCTAAAGTCAACAAGACAAAATGATTTATACATATACGCAAAGATACTTAATCAACCTTATATATATCATATATGTGGGCGGGCCGGAAAAGAATGGACCACAAAGTCATGTGTCTCTGAAGTGGGATTAAAACAAGCATGTTTGATCAAATAAAGTGCAAGTTAGAATATTCATGAACCCTATAGATCTAGTGTATCTCGTAAATTCAGTAATATCTAATATGCAACTAGTGCTTTTAACTAAAAAATAAGTGCAATATACTTATTTTTTGGTTTTCGAAAATAAATGTATTGTATTTGCTAAATAAATGATTCTGCCAAATTCGATTTTGGGCAAGAATTACCTCTAATTTAGTGACATTGGGAGTGAAATAACTTTTGGCAGGGCAGAGTTTCTCCCTTCTTCTGTTTAGCCATTAAGGCCATCTCCAACAGTCCTCTTAAATTCTGATCTCTTATCTTAAAATTTAAGAGATGAACAGTATTATACATTCTCACTTTTTACTCTGCACTCCAACAATTAGTTTATATTTTAAGATTCTACTTTTAAACTACAACACCATTTCACTCAAACATCTATATTATATTTAATAAAATATTTTTAATTATGATTCAAATTATATAAATAATAGTGGGATATATATATATATATACTATTATTTATTAATATAATATTAATTATTTAAATTAAATTATCGTGTTCTATAATTTAAATTAAATATTTCGTAAAAGTAACATAAAATTAAAATATTATTATTTCAAAAAATAATATGAATTACTATTTTTAATTTTATTTAGGAAAAGTACATTAATTATTTAAATTAAATTATCGTGTTCTATGAATTTAAATTAAATATTTCATAAAAGTAACATAAAATTAAAATATTATTATTTCAAAAAATTAATATGAATTACTATTTTAAATTATTTTTAATTTTCTATAGAAAAAGTACAAAAGTTTTGTACTTTCAATGCAAAAAGAACTTGTAACAAATAACTTTGGCCTCTTATATTTAAGCGGCCAAACTTATAATTTTCTGTGGGTCTTAAAATATAAGAGCTCTCTTGGAGCTCAATTTTTTGCCAAACTTATATTTTTATTATAATTTGAGTTATACATTATCTCTTGGAGATGGTCTAACAACTGTGAATGAATTAGACACATGCTTCTTTTCTTCCTGCCACAGATTGTCATATATAGATATATTGGAATTGTAATGTAGTAGAAAAATATCTATGGATAAAATTACAGTATTGTTGGAAAACAGGTAAAATAAGTCTCCTCAATGTTTTAAAAATCAGATCGGACATTGAATCGCCAACTTTACTTGTTACTAGTTAAATTGATTTAATCATTTTAATCACTGGTTCAACCGATGTGACATCATTAAAAATAATATTTTAGTTTTAAGTTTCAATGTATGTAATCAATTATTTAAAAAAATATATATTATCCATTTATTCAAGTTTATTTCCATAAACTAAATGTTTATCTCATGAACTTTTATTTCTCCTACAAATTTTGAGTTGAGAATGAAGGATAGCAACGAAATTACAAGTGTAATAACATGAAATCAATGCAATAATTCAAATTATAATAAACGTCATATAAAAAACAATAATTTTATTATTAATCACCTATGAAAAAAAGAAAATATTGATGAATTTTATCATCGAATTATATAAAAAAATAAAAATACTTGAAGTTTGAGAAAAAAATGACATTACTAATGAAACTGATGCTCAAATATATTTATATAACTTATTATATATATAAAGATTTTTTTGTTTCTTCTTAATTTTATTTAATTTAAAATGAAAAATAGATGAAGAGATCAACATTAATGACGAATAATAATATGTAACAGAGAGACCTTCCCGAAAGTTGTATTTATTTTAATGATTAGATGAAATAAAATATTCAGAGTCGAAACTGTATTGGCCCAAGGCGCTCGGGTCAGATTTGGTTCGAGTTTTTCTGTAGAATTTGGTTTGATTTAACTTCTTGTCATCTATGTATCCAACTTTTATCTTAGAGTGATTTACACTTAGACCCTCTGAGGTTTAGTCATATTACAAGAAATTCCCTGTAGTTTCAGAAATTACAAGAACACTCCATGTAGTTAAACAAGTTTTACAAGTATACCCCTATAACTTGTAAAAATATTTATAAAAAATACCTTATAAGGGATGCCTCTTTAATTTTTAAAATTATAGGGGATCCTTTGTAATATGTCTAAACTTCATGAGATCTGATTGTAATCACCCTTTATATATCTTGAGTCATTTTAGTATTTGGAAAAAAAATTAAGAAAAAAAACCAAATCTAGTCAAAGTTGGCCCATAGACTGGCCCGGCCAATCTCCAAACACTAGGCTTGATCCCGGTTCCAAAGCAAGATTTATCATCTGATGTATAATTAACCTAAACAACTTCACTTTTTTCTTTTGTAATGATCGAGGAGCATAATTAAAGAGATTATAGAAACACCATTTAGATTAGTGTAGATAGTTAATGGAATTAATCATATGACTAAGGCTTGTTGAACAAGTGTATTATTGACCTCTTTTAAAAGCCCACACGTAGAACTTAATAAGAAAAATATAGAGCTTAAAGATGTATAATGGTAAATTGTAACTATGATTTTACTATTTCATATTTTCATGAAAATTAAATTCTAATCTAATTTCTAATGATTAGATGTATTAGTAGAGATTATGATTGCGAATTGGTTTAAAGGTCTCCTTCAAAATCATAATCGCTATTAAAGTTATTATATCACGAGTAAAAATGAAATATGATAAGGGCTAAATGGAGAGGTAAATGAAATGATTAAAATCATATTCATAATTGTATTTTGTGTGAAAAACACATATATAACGTGTCGTAATGCAATTGCAGTCAAGATCATAGAGCAAAAGATGAAATGTAAAAATAAAATGGAAGAACATTCCATGAATTATAACTAAACTAGTCTCTTAAACTATTAATATATCTCACATATTGGAATAGTAAAAGAAGTATCAACATGGATAGTGACGAGAATTCGACCCTACAACTACAATTTTTTTTTTCAATAAATGGTGAATAAATTATATATTGTATATAATTAAATTTGTTCCATAACTACCAATGTACAAAGAGAAGTCCAAACAATATTCTTTATTGAGAGTAAATGTGCATTGAAAATATCAAGCTTATGTTCACTTTATAACATCTTGGAGAATACTCAACTCTTGAGCTAGATTTTGAGGTGAGTTAAACCCAAGTCATTTATTTTGGACTTAACCCAATCTATATGAAATCGACGTAAACTACTTAGTGGACTTAGTATAGTTCATGTGTAATATAAGATGGTATTAGAGTCTCAGGTGATTAATGTGGGTCATTTTCTTCCTTGATGAACTTCTGATTGTTTGCATGTTGATATTTATTTTTCAATCAAACGGTTTTAATTAGGGGTGGGTGTTTGGGTCGGGTATTTTGGGACCCGTCCCGACCCGTTTGGGTATTTCCCGTTTGGGACAAAAAAATGGGTATTTTGACATTCGGGTTCGGGTACCCGAACCCGAAACATATTTTCGGGTAGGGTATTGGGTATTAATTTCACACCCGAACGGGTATTCGGGTACCCGTTCGGGTATTTATAAAAAAAAAAATTTGAGTAATTTAGTTGGATTTTCAAGCTTGTAGGTGGATATGATTGGTGAAGATCCGAATGATGAGTTAAGATGTGAAATATTATTGAATGTGATTTGTGATTTTATGTCTATTGTAAGATGTAACTTTCATGCCATGCGATTGTGATATTTAATATTTTGATGCTTTGAGACTTCGAGTTTGATTTGATTTTAATTTATTGAATACTTGAATCTTGAAGGCTTGAGACATTTGTATTGTTTTGTTTTGAAGTTTTTGTGTACAATTAATGTTTGAATTCATTTATTTACAATTTTAAGTATATATATGTTGAAAAAAAATTCTTGAAAAAAAAAAGTGTGAAATTTCGGGTACCCAATACCCAATACCCGAAATACCCAAAAATTTCGGGTACCCGATCTTCGGGTACCCGCCAAATCGGGTAGGGTTTCGGGTATGAAAATTCACTACCCGCCAAGTCGGGTACCCGACCCGAAATACCCAATACCCGAAATACCCTACCCGCGCCCACCCCTAGTTTTAATTAATGTGTTAAGCATCCACATGGTCTAGGCGAAATCTACATATTAGACTCTTACCCACATGTTGCAGATTGGCTATATTCGAATTATAATAATATCATATGATGGGCTTCCTTCATCCATACGTTGAACCTTCACTGAAGGTTGAGTATTTAAACTAAATGTCCCACGAGATTTGAAAATCAACATTAAGTTCACTTAATAAGATCTTGAACAAGCCTTACTTCTAGAGAGCTTTTGGAGTAATTAAACTAAATGTCCCACGAGATTTGAAAATCAACATTAAGTTCACTTAATAAGATCTTGAACAAGCCTTACTTCTAGAGAGCTTTTGGAGTAAGTTAGGCCAAAGCCAATTTAAGATGGACTTCACCCAATTTATGTGAAATCTAAGATCATCTAAATATATTAGCAATAACTAGAAAAAACTACACTTTTTGTGGGATTATAACCATGGATTAAAATATCGTTTCGAGTGTATGTTTCAGTTAGCCAATATTGGAAACTTTTCGGACATATTTCGGAATCAATAAGGAAATATTGTAGAAAAAGTTACTAAATTCAGAAAAATAACAGAGTTTAAGGCAAACAAATAGTTTCGAGATTACATCTTGTTTTCATTTTGCTTGATTAAAAAAGGGAAACTTTTCGATGTTTTCGGCGGAAAAAATGGAAATTTTGATCTATGATTATAACACAATGACATTTCTTGAGACCCACAAAAATTGAAGATTCTTAATCTCGTAGAAATGTATAGTCCTTAATTAATTATAAGACCTTTCTTCCTTAATTATACGAAGACACGATGTAGGAATTACCTACAAGGTGGCCATTTACATATAATTTCTTGAAAAGTAATTCTGGACATCACGTACCTAGCTCCACCCTTTTTTTTTTAAATCTAATCTCACTCTAATTAATAGAGAAAATGTGGGAAAAAAGAAGGATCGAAAATATTTGCATGTAATCATATCTGATACCAAAATTTGTGTCTAATATTTTTCATTTTTTAAGGGAATAATTAATCTTGATTAATGTAACAATACACTAAGTGCAATGCCAAATGGTATATTAAAATTTCAAGCAACAAATACCATAGATGGGAAATCGGAGCATGTCAATCATTTTGCCAAACATATCTAGTGAAACCACAATTTTACATACAAATTAAAATATTGTTAAATATAATGGATTATTTCTTTGTAGAATATAGAGATTAAAACCCCACACGGGCCACACTAAAATTATAAGATTTGGGTCGGTCCATCAAAGTTCAGGATGAACTGATGAAGATTTTATTGGAGCCTATTTAATCAAACAAAAGTAGCCCAAGACTGAGGCTATCTCTCAGCACAAAATGATCCACCTTCACGAAATGGCCCAAAAGTAAGCTTGCATAGTATATAAAAGGTGTTGAGATTTAAAAGCCGTATTTATAATTCGTCCAAATATTACCCCAAGTTAATTATGTCCTTCCTGTGAAACTGAGAAAAGTGGAAAAGGAAAAGTGCGAAAGGAATAAAATATAGGAATCAAAATTTGTTTAATTATAGGGTATATTAGGGATATCCATTAGGTAAGAGGTATAATTATAAAAATTCTCTCACGTGTTGAGAAAATTCTCCAAAATATGGCAATTCTTATAATTAATTAATTGCCCCCTAAAATATTTTAATTTTACCTTGTGTATTATTTGTAATATTTATAATATCTTATTTAAGTTAAATCTTGAGTGTTAATGTTATATCTAATAAATTATTAAAGTGATAATTATAAATTTACTACCAAAATAGTTGATAAAATTTATAATTGCACATTTGTTTTAGTAAATATATGATTATCATTTTTATAATTTATAATCTATAATAATTAATATCCAAATTTTAAAATTTATATTATATTATAAACATTACAAATAACCCCAAAGGCAAAATTAGGTGAAGGGGCTAAGTGCACCTTTATTTCAATTTTTACTGATTTTTCAACAAGATATGTGTGATTTGAATGTGAAGTGTTATTGGAAAATTCAGGGATGGTGAAAAAGTCGTTTCATGTTATTTTCCTTGCAGCATTTGAGTGAAAAAGTCATGGTGAAAAATGTTATGGTATTTTATTATGACTTAGGAAAGGAAGACCATCATTTGAGTCAGTTTGTTCATATTTGACATCTGCTTATATTAAAAGGAATTCTTTGTTATAATACTCAATACGTGAAGGAGATGGGTTCAACTCCCACGAATGTGAGTATTTTCTCTAGTTTTATACTATATTTTCTCTAGTTTAATACTAGGAATTAGTTCACTTTGATGTCATTGTAATAGTTTCGATTCGATATAGTGTTTGATGTTACAACATTTTGTAATCAGGTCTTACCTTAGGGGTATCCGTAATTTACTTTGTTTTTATGATGTGTCAAAATTTTCATTGTTTCCGACGAAAATAATAATATTTTAGTTTTTGATTATGGACGAAAATCAGATGTTGATAAGCAACTTTTATTTGCGTCATACTTTCTTATTTTCTTAATTTAGTAGTTTGTGCACATTATTTTATGATGTTTTCGAATATTTCCTAAAAGTTTACCAAAAGGTTTCCTATATGTGATTGACTAAATTATATACTATAAACGAAATTTTGATATATAGACTTGACAGGTTATTGAATAGGATTTTATACCTTAAAATGGTAGAAGACATATAATTTGGACCGTACTCAAATAATGGCATATGTTATAATAAAAATTAAATTAAAACAGATATTTTGAAACTCTACTAAATTATATCCCATTATAAAATAATTAAATTAAGAATTTCTACATATACTTCATTTATCAATGAAACCTTTTCCAAGTACTAAATTGATGTGTTCAAGCCAATCAAATCCAATTTTGACTAGCCAACAACTATAATTAGGGGTTCGTAGAAGATAAACAGAAAATTCCGAAGTAGTAGAAGTTGAAGAAAGATTATAATTATCTCTATGAAGCTCATTATCTTTAAGGCGTTCTTGGTGTCCACGGTGAAATTCAAGGCGTTTTTCACCACGTCTAAAATACTCTCATGTGAATGAAAAGGGAAATCAGCAATTACGTTAAAGGGAAGAGAAAAAACAGAAAATGCCCTTAAAAATGCCCAAATCGCGACCTCTCAACAGTCTTCCGGGGCCGCATGACCTCGTGGTTCCTGCGGCCGTGGGAGTCTGGCCCTGCACTGCCATACTTTCTTGCTAATGGCATAACTTTATCTTTCGACCTCCGAATACAGATCCGTAAAATCTGTAGTGTATCTAATAGTAAGGATACTCCATTTTCAATCTCCACATTATTATTATTATTTAATTTTTTTTTTGGAAAAAAAAAAGAAACATAGATACCTCATATGCAACCAACAAAAGATATATGGTAACGTCAAATTGAAATATAAGCCGTGTAGCTCACAATTGTGTAGCTTACAATTGCCCATAATATTTATTTATTTTTTAAAAAGTAAAAATTTACAAAAAAGTTTACATTAAAGAAACTTCAGGGTATGCAATGAATAACGAATTAAAAAGTAATTAAGCGAAAGAAAATTCTTCATGAATCAAACCGAAATTCCTTTAATTAAAGTCCAGCCGTGAATGGAACACCGGTAGCCGGTAGCCATGAACGGCCAGCAATAAAATTCGCTGGCGTAAATCTCCCCGCCTCTGTGGCACTCGTAATAACCCGATATCCCCTCCATCGGACCCTCCGACCCGTGCCCGAACCCGGTCCAGAGTTCCTATACTCTCCATAATATAACGTGTTGAGAGCGAAGTTCCCATCCCACTCCAACCATCCAGCCGGGTTCACCAACGAATCCAAATACGTTTGTATATAAACAGTCCTCGAATACTGTCTCCAGGGTCGACCCAAGTATGTTCGAAAAGATCCGAGCACGGGCACAAGATCGGCTGAAGCCATGATCCGAGAGTTTTGGATTGAAATTCCAGTGTTTTGGTTCGGGTCAGATCGTCCTTGGGCCGTGACAACGTTACTCTGCCCGTTCATGGGGCGACGTGCGTAAATCATGCAATTTTGGAGGACTACGGCGGCGTTCCCGAAGATGAAGTCCACTGTGCCGTATATGGAACATTCTCTGTAGAATTGACGTTGGGAATGGACGTATAGCGTGTCTTGGTATCCTTCGAAGCCGCATCGATGAAAGACGGAGAGGTCGGCGCCGGAGCGGAGCGCCACCGCTTGGTTGTTTTGTGGGCCTGCGGTATTGCGGAATGTGATGTCTCTAGCAATGAATCCCTCGCCGGTCACAACTGAGAAGTAAATAAATTTTAAATTAATGCACGTAGAACCATTTCCTTAACGACTTTAGGAAAAATATAGTACAAGTAAGTATATTTATACGCGAGCTTCTAAAATAAAAAACGAAAATTGTAGATTGAGGAAAAAAATTATTTTTACACGTTTGTTATACAACACAATAATACTTCCTCCGTCCCAATTATTTTGTTCCTTTATTACAGTGGATCAGTCAGATTGACTAAATTTATAAAATTATAATAAATAATCTTATTAATATATTTCACGAATAAGTTGATAATATCATATGACTCGATATATATTAATATTAAAAATGTTTAATACATTGAATTGATTGTGCTATATGATCATATCCAACTGTTATACTAGACGATTTTTTTTTTTATCATAATATGTAATTTTTAGGAACTGTATATATAAATATAGTCAAGGTGTATTAATATTAAGTAAAATTACACATTATATTCATGAAATAAAATTTGACATATATCCATACGGTTTTATATCCTGTTAAAATAATTGAAAAATCAAACCCTATATATCGAGAATATTCCTCCTTAAAATGTTGAAGTCATGAGAATGATTCTACTTTTACTATTATAAATCCAAATAATTCAAATAATGCTTGTTTTAAAGAATCAATAGTTATGCAATAAGTTAGACTTCTTCTTATGGTTTAAAATAAATGCGAAAAAAAATGTAAGAATGTAAAGAAAAATTAAATTAGAAAGTCAAGGAAGATAAACTTACTGACTGTGGCCGAATTAAAAGTGGTTGAGCCTCCTCCAACACTTCTACTACCGGTAATTATAGTATTTGCCATTCCATCACCAACAAGCATAATATTCCTCAACCCATTCCCAATCTCCACATTTTCTCTATAAACACCTCTTCTCACCTGTATAACAAACCTACCACTCCCGCTCCTCCTCGCCGCGGCATCAAGGGCCGCCCTAATCGTCCTAACGTTCCCGGACCCGTCTTGTGCCACGACGACATTCGGCCTAACCGAAGACGACTGAAGCAGTCTCCGGTCCCCGGGCGTAACCCAACTCGGAAAACCATCTTTATAATAGTTGGTAGTCTCATGAGTTGTCTCATTATTGCCAAGGGCCAAAGTGTTGCATATCAATTTCGACACGTTGTTCGACATTAGAGGGAGTACGAAATCGGATACTCCGAGTTCCACAAACCCGGTCCTACACGTCTCGACGTTTGTTAGTGCAGTGCTGAGCCATGTTTGTGCATCGAAATCGGTGCATTTTGTGTTGGGGTCTATTGTTTTGTTGAGTTGTAAGATTGTGTTTTGGTATAGCTTCATGCAATCGGCCCATGCGGACTTTTCGCGCTCGTTTCGACATTTGGGACCGAGTGTTTTCGTGTTGACTTCGGCCCTAATAGCGCGTTCTAAGGCTAATTCGATAGCCATTTTCTTGAAGTCCGATTTGTGTTTGGGCACGTAGTTTGGATTGTGGGTCATGAAGTATTTGCATGGCTCAGGGTATGGGGTTTGGTTGCACCACCAGTTCATGCCACCGGAGGGGACATTAGAGTGAACGGATTGAAAGAGATAGGAGGAGATGGAAATGAATAATAACAAGAATTCTGCCATTGTTTTTTTTTGGGGGGGTTTTCTTTGTGTTATGGAATGGAAATAATAATGTGAAACGTATGTATATATAGTTATTAAGAAAAAGTTGGTGATGACAATTTGTGATTTTTAATTAATACTAGTAGATATATCATGAGAATGAAAGAGTTGACTAATGACACAATAAAAGCCAATTCAATGGACAGAGATTCCTAAATATCTAATTCCCCTTTTTTTTTTTTATTTAATCAATATTCCTTGCTTTATTTGTTTATAATATCTTTAATAATTAGTGAAATGAGTGAAATGCAAAACACCTTATTTCATTTTAATCCTAAAGAGGAGCCAATGACAATCAAGAACCAATTTTCAATAATTCACAAATTTTATACTTTTTTTCTTTTAAAGGATATACGTACTTGACTTAATTTTTCTTTTTACGCATCAGATATATTACGTAAGCCTCTCTTGACGAGAATAAAAATTTGAGCTCGTCACATTCTGGTGGAACTATAATCTCTTTCACTAGACTAAACATCTCACAAACTACATAATTATATATATTTATATATATGCAGTTTGAATTTGTGAAGATTGAAAAAACATTGTCCGTGACGAATAAGTCTTAAAGATTGAATCTCAAAACCCCGAGCTTATCAAAACCACTTCTAATTTGACCATCATATTTTCTAGAAATTTTTCCATCTTTTATTTCCCTTGAGTATACGTTCAAAATTGTGTGTCTTGTAAATAATTATATTTACATTAGTCAAGGAATCGTAAAGAACAACAACATGTCATCCCTACTTGTATGGTCTTTTCTGTCTAAGCTGGATAGAGTTAATGGCAATTTTTTTTATATAATATTCATAATATGAAATTTATTTTTCTATGATTTGAAAAATAGAACTTTACCCACTGTAGTTTATAAATATTTCATATTGTCTCCTCACATTTTTATATGTGGCAATTTACCCTCTTGTGTTATATATGAAAATATGGTAAGTTATGATAAATGTGACAATTTACCCTTGTGTTATAATAAATGAGACAAAATATTACAGAACACTTTTCATGCCCACTCTCAATTTCGACAAGTGAGTTACACTCTCCGACGGAAGGAACTAAATTGCTTCTTTAGATTTTTTACGGAAAATAACATGCTTTTTTTTATAAATCATGAAAAAAATAAATTTAAAATTATATATTTTACAGAGGATAAATTGACATTACCTCTACAAAGCTTATTGTTATCATTTAGCTTGAAGACAACTATTTAACCTCGTTTTGATGCGGTGTGATAACAAAAAAGACGTAAAAAAATGTACTTGAATGGATTTGTTTAAGCAATGATTGTACAAATTTTTTCCTTTTAAAATTAAAATATAATATAAGATATTTTTTAAATTAGAACAAACATGGGGAATTGTTTTGCATTTCGCTCTAACTGCCCTTTTTTTTTTTTTTTTTTTGTCAAAACGCTCTACCTATCTCTAATTCTATCCAAAACAAGTATTGAAGGGTGCATGATAATATTAAATAAATTTTATTGTTAATAATAAGTGCATGCACTATTATATATGCATGTTACAAAAAATAATTTGACATATGAATTATTAAAAAAAAAATTAATGATAAGTTTTTCCAATTTTATAATTCACCAGTTAAAAAATATTATTTCATTTAAATTAAACACGCATTTCAAATTCCAGACTGATGGTTGGTGGATATAGACTTGAATTTATTGATCCCTTTATCTTAAGTTGACGTAAATGAATAAATGTTGCAATTAGGACTTTAATATTAACATTGAGAAGTAGTAGAAAAAGTCGTGCGCGTATAAAATTCTTAAATTTAGAAAGTAGAAAAGTCGTGCGCGTATGTCCTATTAGCTACAGCCTACTTAAGAATAAAAAGTTGGCAAGGAATGTGCTGTATCCTACAATATTAATTTTAAAGAATTTATTATAATATATACCGACTTTTACAAGACGACCTAGCTAATAACATGATCCCATTTTCTATTATTTTCGTATTTTCATTAGTTTCATGGAAAATAAGTTAGTTGTCTGTGGGTAAAGATTATTATATATACTGCAAATAGAAAAGACGTTGCGGTCACTTTTTCTTCCGAGTTCAATGACGTTTTATACTTCAAGAAAAAATTAATTCCAAGACACATCAAAATGAGAATTGTATTTTTAGTTCTAGATGACTTATATTTCGTAAAATTGTACTTTACTTTTTTTATTTTGAAATAATTCTATGTTTCTAGTTCAATCACATGCGCGAGAGGAAAGTGCAAAATTGAGACAATCATATGTGATAAAATAGAAATGCAAAATATATTAGAGAGTTAGACCAATAATGCAATTTTATAAAGTGTGAAACAAAAAGTATAAACTATTTCAAAAAATTGAGAGCGAAATTGCAATTTTATAAAGTACGAGACTAGAAAATTTCCAATTTGTGGGACTAAAATGCAATTTTCTCCTCAAATAATGATAAAAGTAGCATTTAATAACTAGTCATAATTAGCGATGCAGGTTTAGTATCACCGTATGATAAAATAAATTATCACTATGAACGAGTAACAGTTCTTTTTCAATTTCAAGTAAATATAAGAATGGGAGAATTATACTTTTTATTAAACTTTTACATACTTTATATATTTGGTACAATATTTTGTGAAAAAAAAAAATTTATACAATGATTTCACTACTGGACGCATTTTCTCTCTCTGTCAATTTTTGGACGAGAACCATCGTTAAGTCACCAAAATAGCACGCTTATATTCCCTATATTATACATGAAATTGACGTAGCAAGGACATATTTCACGGATGTTTTTGTCCAAAAATTGATAGAGAAAGAAAATGTGTAAAGAGAGGTAAAATCATGGTATTAAAATTTTTTTTTTCAAAAATTATGATACCAAATATATAAAGTAGGTAAAAATTTTAAATGAAAAGTGCAATTTTCTCAAATAAGAATTTACATTTATTTTGAGAACTAAACAAAAAGCTTTTATTAAGATGGTATTTCCTAAATAACAAAATTTAAAGTTATGCTAGGTAGTATAGTTATTTAAAATCACATTTATGGCTAGCTAGCTAAGAAATGAATCACGCCGCCAAATTAAATCTACAGCCAAAACTTTGATGTCAAATACGAAAATGCCAAAGCTTTCCCAAAGGGTGTCCGAGTTCATAATGCAGTATAGGTCATCTCCAACAGTCTTTTCAAATTTTGGCATTTTATTTTAAAATTTAATAAATAAACAATGTTATACATTCCCATTTTTTACTTTACACTTCAATAATTAGTTTATGTTATAAGATTCTATTTTTAATATTACCACCATTTCACTTCAACGTCTAAATTATATTAAATAAACTATTTTAATTATATATGATATATATATAATTAATTAAATAAACTATTTTAATTATGATATATATATATATATATATATATATATATATATATATATATATATATATATATATATATATATATATATAATACCACCATTTCACTCCAATATCTAGATTATATTGAATAAATTTTTTAATTATGATTTATATATAACTATAGTGATATACATAGAGTTAGTATTTATTTATTTAATATAATATTTTAAAAAATATTATTATTTGAGAAAATAACTATAATTTACATTAAATAACCGTGTTCTATGAATTAAATTAAATATTTTGTGAAAGTGATATAAAATTGAAATATTATTATTTAAAAAAATACGAATTACTATTTTAAAATATTATTTAATTTTCTATGGGGAGAGTACAAAAGCTTTGTACTTTCAATGTAAAAAGAGTTTTTAACAATTAATTTTGACCTTTTATATTTAAGAGGCCAAACATATAAAATTTTTTGCGTCTTAAAATAGATATAAGAGCTCCCTTGGATATTAATATTTTAGCAAAACTTATATTTTTTTTTCTTATAATTTGATATATACATGATCTCTTGGAGATGGTCTAAGCCCCTTATTATTACCCTCAAAAGTGTATATGATATTTTGGGTCTCCATTATAACTTTTTTAAAGTTAAAGAGGTAATATGAAAATATAGTGGGTCAAATATCATGAAAATCAGTACTGATCACAATTAATTTTTTAAATTGGGTTCAAACATTTTAAAAATCACAATAAAAATCTAAAACTGAGCTTCCAAGACCGAATTCACCCTTAATTGCAATTTTTGCGGTTAATATGGCACATATAACTTCCTTAGACCAATTAAAGAGGTAATATAAATTAATTTGACGAATTAATTGATGTTGAAAATATTATACTAATTCTACTCAGTATACATGAGTAGTAGATTAAGTAGGAGCTAGTCCTATTTGGTTAGATATGGCTGTACGTTTTGTGGCACGATTTTTGCATGGACTAAAAGAAAAAGGAAACA
The DNA here is from genome assembly GCA_003313485.2 of Penstemon barbatus. NCBI lineage: Eukaryota > Viridiplantae > Streptophyta > Magnoliopsida > Lamiales > Plantaginaceae > Penstemon > Penstemon barbatus. The sequence goes on from CM064880.1 coordinate 13,687,137, forward strand.
ACCTATATATATAGCTAGATAATTGATTTGGCAGCTAAGTTCTACCGGTTTGCTATTAGACGGTCCAATACCCTGGTGTTGGGGTATCTAGTTTTGATTAAAAAAACCAAAAATTGGCATATGTTTTGATCAAATAATGAAACCTTTATGACAATAGTTGGAGAACATTTTGTAGCAGTAGAAAATTTTGAGGAAATTGTTATATGAATAAAATTAAGAGTCTCAAGAAAAATAATGATCGAGTTTCATAATTACTTGTCATTTTCGTTTACATTATTACAAGAGTTCAAACTTATCGATGATTTTAACAAAAATGATGGAAATATTGATTCATGAAAGTGTAATTGAAATAAAAAAAAAATTCTATATATACATATAAAGACTTAAATAACTAGTTAAATAAACGTATAAAACCTTGAAGTTGGGGTTATAACAATTTAAGTATTGTTCAAAATGAGATATTTATTTGAACAAGTGATTGATTTTGTGAAAGGTACTAGTACTCTTAAGGTGGCGACCCAAGTTCGAATCCCTATTGAGAGAGGTTCTCATATAATATGTCTGACGCGTTTAAAAAAGGATTAAAATCCTTGGAAAAAGGAAAGCGACATTTATTCCTCGGAAACTTCAGTCAATGTAAAACTTTGACGCACTTAACTCCTGCAATTAAAATACAAAAATGTACTTATTATCTTTACCGAAGTGTTGATTTTAGTCATTAATCTTCAAAATACGTGACTTAGGTCATTTCCAGTGACTCCATACACCCCTTCCGGTCCTTCAACTTCCCCTTCCTCTTCAGACTCCTCTTTTTATAATCATCTTCAATGACTCAATCTTTCCATTCTATTTAATTTCAGTTCTCATATTTTCTCACTCTCACTTTATAAAATTAATAATAATATATTATTGTTTCTCATATTTATTGTTTAGCAATAAATATTATTGTTTGAAACGTTCAAGATGTTGACTTGAACATGATCCACTCCGATGGCAAAAATTTCGAGTTTAATTAGCAATAGATTGTTTTTATGATTTTCTTAACATGCATAATAAAATCATCGTGTTGGCATAAATTACGGGTTTAATTAAGTAATAGTAACTTAATGTTTATAATAAAGTAACATATTAATTACATATAGTATATAACACATTAACTAAAATATATCACACTAATTAAAGTAATACATTCACTATACAACTAACTAACATAAATATCACATTAATTTAGGCTCATTAATTATGCATAAATATCACATTTATTAGGCCACATTAATTATAATCACATTAATTATAATCAACACACTAAAAAAAAAAATTAAAAAAAATAAAGGAAAGGAGCCAATTTAAAATAGGGGCGCGTGTCCCCTCTTCTTCTCCAAATAAAATAACCAGATCTCAGACTTCCATAAAATAAATAGAAATTAAATGGAAGAATTGTTAATTGATGCACAAATTGATTAATGAAGAAGAGTGGTGGTTGATATTTTGAACAATCTGACGCGCGCCCCGTTCTCCTTCCCGTGCCGCCCCGAGCCCGCAACCCAGCCCAGTCCGCCCTGCAGCCCCGCCCCGCGCCATCTCCAACCGTTGTGCCGCAGCCTGCCCCGAGACCGAGACCGTGGAGATGGCCTTATAATCCATATTTATAGTAGTGTCATAACCATGAATGGAGCACATAACTAAAAAAGTTTTGCATGTTACTGTATTATTCGTTACAAAAACTAGTTTTCTTGTGCATAGCAGGGTTTCTACACAATCGAAAATTGTGACAAATAAATACATGAAGATATTGTATGATTTGAATTAAGACAATTCCCAAAGAAATTTTCTTGTAAAAGGTTTCCTAGAAATGTCCTCGGTAAAATAAATACCATCTTTTCTTACTTCCCAAGAACATGAAAATCTGCTGCATGTTTTTCCCCATTGTGATTCAAAAACATCAAAAGCTCTTTCTTTATCACCCCACCAAAGATGACAAAAAAATAAAGTAGTAGAGATAAAATTTTGACAAAAGCTCCAATGAAAATCTTGATTGATAGAAACATTATGGTATCCAAGATCATTATCTCCAGATGCACAATGCAACTTCAAAGGTTTAGAATTTAGGGGAAGGCTATTGATCACATGAATCTTGTATTTACCAAGAAGCCAACATTTCCATTTTTCGGCAGCAAATGCTTGAAAAATGTTAGGAATTACTAAAAGAGATAAAATGAAAATTTTCAGCATTGTTTAAATTCTTCTACACAAGAAAAAGGTGTGATGTTAATTTGTCATATTTCAAAGTTCTTATATATAGATGTATTTGGAGTCATGGGTACAAAAAATTGTTTACGATATTGCTAGAGAACCAACAGGTGATTGGTCTAGTACTGGAAGGGACTAGTCACTACAAAGTAGCGGACTCAGGTTCGAATCCCTGTTGGGAGAGGTACCCATTTAATGTGCCAAACCCGCCTCGAAAGGGATTAAACCCTTGGGAAACCAAAAAAAAAAAAAAATCAGTAGTTGGTGCCATAACAAATTTCTTATTATGGCTAATTTAGCCTAAATTGTTTGATATGGTATATGAATTTAAAAGGAAAATCTTTATTTACATTTCCTAAGTTGATAAAATTATGGCTTATCCATATTTTTCAAAAATAATTCCACATTGTGTTTGTATCTTTCAATTATCACTCATGTCACGAAATACTTGATTGTTGGAATTTAAATCGTTAACATCATCATATTTTACAAAAATTGTGTACCTATATACATATATAATATAACATAACAATCTAATATTAAATTATTAATATTTTATGTGCTTTAAATTTTCCAAATCTATTTCCAGGGTCAATTGATTTGTTAATGTGGATGCCTAAAATAGAGGTGTAAATTGAGCCGAACAGTACGTTATTCAAGATTGATTTGATTTTTATATTGAGTTTCGAGATTATATTTGAATTTAAATGAACTAAAACAAACATGCTTTAATTGAGTTAAATTCGAATATTTTATTTTTTTTACATGTATTGTGTTACTTGCCATTGAGTTGAGCTCCAATTTAACTTCAAAAGATATCGAACGAAAAATTGTTCAAACATAAATTATATGGAATTTTTAGAACTTTAGATCTTGAAATTATTGGTCTTTGAAACTTTGCAAAAAAAAATAAAAAAAATTTATTTGACACTTTGCAACCTAGTACAATTAACGAAAAAATACATTGATTGAAGATAGGACATACATTTTCTTAATACTTTGCACCGCGAAAATATAAAATATTGGCACTTTGCACACTAAAAATACTTTTTTTTCATTTTCAGTCTCGACTTAATATTTTTGGCCTATTTTTTTAACCAAATTACTAGCTATTAATAATAGGTAAGAATTATTTTTACTTTTTTTTTTTAATTTAACAAATTTAACATACTAACAGTAAAAAATTAGATTTGTAGAGTATATCGTGTTGAAAATTTTAAGTCAGATTACATGTGAGAAGTGGCTGCGGCGTGTTGAGGCACTTCTTCGACAGTGAATTTAATGGGTTGGTTAATTTGATGTTAAATATTGAACTAGTGAGTTGTGGAATTGTTTAATTTTTCCTCTTTCTATCTGCTTCGCTTAATGTTTGTTTGTCAATTTCAGGTTTTGAAGTGGAATTAGGTGTTGGATTTTTTTTTTTATCTTGGGGCTGGTACAGAAAAGGGATTACAAAGCTTCCTAGAAGGTTTAGCTGACTAAATGATGCTCTACACGTATTATTTTAATACCTCATAAAATACTGAATTTTTTATAGACCTTTATGAAGTTGTACCCAAACCATTTTCCTTTTCTAGATCTATCTTTAGTTTTTAGATTGGTTTTATATCCCAGTTTTTTTTTCAAGGATTGTTATTCTTTAATTAGTTTGTAATCAACTTTTGATTCATTATAATGAGAAAATTATCTCTTGCAATGAAATAGTGAGTTGTTTGCATCAAACGTTTATTAATTACTGAATTTGTAGTAATTAGAGTTATTAATTACTCGAATTTGTGATTGTATTTCGATTTGGAATTTCGTAGTTGGATGACATGTTTGATCAATATATGTATATTAATGTTTGTCGAATGTCGAAGAATTTAGGTATAATTAACAGGTGCAAAAAAAAAATATTGAAAATTTCAACGGAAAACATTTTCCGTCGAAATTTGATAGATTTCGACGGATTTTTTTTCCGTCGAAATTTGCCAGATTTCAACGGAAAAAAATTCTGTTGAAATTCAAAAATTTCGGCGGAAATATTTTCCGTCGAAATTTTTGTCGAAATTTTAATTTCGACGACACTTTTTTCGACTATCTATGTCGGTTGAAATATGTAAATTTCGACGTCGAAATTTTCGTTGAAATTTCTCTGTTTTGTAGTAGTGATTAAATGATTCTCGTTCTTTTATCTTTTCAAAACTATCGTCTTAACATAAAGTAATTTGGGTGAGTTAGGTCTGACAATTGCAAATTACTTTTAAAATATTAAAAAAATTGTTATTTAATTGATTATTAATTAATTTCACTAAACAACAGACTATAATAAAAATGATGAATAAAACTAGTAAAAATCATAAATCAATTGAAAAAAAAAGCTGGGTAAATGTTACAAGATCACCACCTAAAATATTTAAGATAAGATAAAAGAGTTAATGAGAAAGAGTTGATGGAAAAGGGTTTTAGAGATCTTAATTATACATTGTGTTCATTGTTTTATTATGTTATATAAAATATGTCCCGTTATAGACAAATTATCTTGTATTGTAGTTGCATATACGACATATAACACAAAGTGTGTTTTAACGTCTTGTGATTTAACCATTTTTCGTAGGGTTCGATTAAATCAATAATGTGTGTTTATGGGGTAAGATTATACGACATTTATGGGGCTGATAACGCCGTGAGAACGTCGTTATTACCTATCTCTTTAAGCCCAAAATATCTTGCTTTGATTCGAGTTTTGCGTGCTTTTGCTTATTTTCGCGTTCTTTTGCGTTTTTGGTCCTTTGTTGGACTTTTGTGTGTTTTGATTGTTGTTTGTGTGTTTTGATTGTGTTTTGTGTGTTTTGTAGGGAGATGTAGAAAAGAGCTTCAAAGGAATGAAAAACCGAAGTCAAAACATGGAAGTTCGTAGATAGCTGCTCACTAGAACATGCATAAATATTTTATAGATGATCCAAATGAGCTGAATTTTGGATATGTTGTAGATGAGTGAGTTAGCTACACTACCGACTTTACGGATCCAAAATCGGAGTTCGAAATCAAAAGATATGCCGCTCGGAAGGAAATGTGGCAGAGCAGAAAACTCTCTGCCTCAATCTCGCGGCCGCGAGGTTTTGTCTCGCGGCCGCGAGGTCCTGCTGCTGGTGTGAAATATCAGAAAAGTCTCCGCGTTTTCAAGGGCATTTTTGGGGTTTTCTCATAGGGGGCTATTAGGGCAAGACAAGAGAACAACTTGGAGACTTCTTCCACAATCTTTGCCTCTTTTTGCCTTCCTTTCTCTCTTTGCCTCCCTCAACTTTCTCTCTTTACTTTTTCTTTTTTTTCTTGTATTTGAAGGCTCCACCAAGGGGGTGAGTTAATCACCACCCTTGGGGAGTGATTAGGTGGTGATTAAGGGGAGGAGAATTCATCTCTCGATTTCATTCCGATTAGGTGATATTTTTCTATTTCTTAGTTGTCATTGATTAGGAGATTGATGTTGTATTTCCTTTTTATATGAATGAATGTGGATTTGAATTCTCCGGATTTATATATATTTATGTTATTGTTTGATTAAATGATGTCTTGATGATTAGTATGGTGCTTATATGTGTTCGTTAATCCGATTCCGTGCTTATCGTTCATCTTATGGTTTGACAAGTTTTGTTGATGATAGTTATTGATTCTTGATTGCTAGATATAGTGATTTTGAGGATTTGATTATGAATTTCGATTGTGATTCGATTTTAGGATATACATATACCTAAGTCGTTTCATACTCGTTTAAGGTTTGAGTTTAAATGCCGTCGATTAGATTTTAGTCCATTTAGACATAAATTGGATTAGTTTAATTCAATAGGTTGGTATGCTATCGGAAGATACATACGAACGTCATTGAATCCTTGAGTAGCAACACGAGCATAATATATTAATTTTGGTCTGTGTTTGTATAATGGGTTCGTTCGTAAATGCATCAAATAACTTAGATTCTCTTTATTCGGGGATTTGGGTTAGTTTTAGGTCCCGGGTGACAACGATACGCCTTAGAATCCTCTTTCGGGTTCGGACTTTTCTTAGAGCATCGGTTGACAGCGATGCTCGTTATTGATCCGGAGATGGAGAGTTTGGGTAGATTGGTAGAGTTAAGTCAAACCGACGGGGAGACTTTATTAATTTGAACTCACAAACAACAACTAAATCTAGGATTGTTTGCATAGCTTACCTAACAACTTCATGATTTATCTGCTTTAACTAATCTCTTATGAATCCTCCTTACCGCATAATTAACTCCTCATTTACTTGCTTTCATAGTTAGATTTACTTTATCGCTTGTAGTTAAATAAAATCACCCTTATCATATGTTTGGGTAAGATAATATTGTATCAAGCATTCTTAGATGAAATAAGCCGTCAATTGATTCGTTTATTCCCACCTTTTACCCATTCGTTGGGATTCGATACTCGGTATGTACTTATCATTTTATATTACTTGTAACGACCGTATACTTGCGTGTTTGCGTATTAGTATTTGGAACGCAACAGGGGCCTAGTTACTTTATTCCGGATGGATCAATCTCAAGAAAGAACAATATATAAGAACAAGAAAACAAGATGGCGAATATAGAATATTCAACATAGTATAGCAAAAGTTTTTCTATTAAATTGATATCAGATTGCCTAAGTATGGAGGCGTAAGCTCTGATTCGTAGTTGTGTCAATACAATGTTGATCAAGGTATTTATATGATATTAACCCTAGCTATACAAGGAAACATAATCCTACTAAGACTCAGAGTATTGATCCTTCTTGAACTAGGATTTTGGTTTGATTGCCGTGAATTGATGTCTCTGGTCGGATCGAGTGGCTGTTAGTGAATGAGCTTCCTGGTCGAACCGATCCAGTATCTTCTAGTCACTCCGAGTATTATAAGGGGTGCGAAATAGCCCCCATCAGTACTCCCTCACTTTTTCGAGCGTATATGTAGTAGAAGCTCGTAGAAGTAGATGGTTTATTACGACTGTCTTTTCTATGAATTGTGCCTCGTTAAAAACCTTACTTGGAAAAAACCCTGTGGGAAAAAATCCTAAGTAAGGAAAATAGTACTACTCTTCATAGATAGTCGTTTTGTCGTTTCCGAACTGTAATGTTGTTTCTCTTTCGACAAGGCGTTTCATCTTTTACTGATTGGCGGGAATATGATTAGTCGCAAGAAGTTCGAAACGTCTTTTCATCCTTCTATATAAATAGGTGATCGTTGTTTCGACCACTTTTTACTTTCTACCTCCAATAGTCTTGCAGTAGTTTTCTTACTCGATAATTTCTCATATATTATATTCATCGATCAATATTCTTTGAGGATCCAAATAACATGGATTCTTTCTCGAAAAACCCCTCCTCTTCTTTTGTCGAACAAGTCACTCTTGTCATCGACGTGGGGGCTTCTCCTAGCCCTCCACCAGTTCAGAACGGAGTATCTGAGATGATTATTCCTGACAAAGACACATTTAAAGTGCGGATCCTGTCTGATGCCGAGGTTGCGGCCAAGGCTAAGAAAGGCAAGGGTGCTGTCCCCCAAATTTTTGATCCAATCGAGAACCTTTCCTGCGCGTATACCGATGAGACTTTTCACGAGGTCTTGGATAATTATGCGAAATATTTTCCGGAGGGCTCTGAGATTATCCTTCCATTTCCTTCCGACAGGGTCACCTCTCCGCCGGCTCTGTCGGCCTTATTCCTCGACATTTTAAGGATATTCAGCATCTCTTTGACGCAACTGGTTCCCAATTCCGTGGCTTTTGTCGTTTGTTTTTCTGTCTTGATGATTGCAAAAGAATTTCAACCTTCTTTTTGTAATTTTACCCAGTTGTTTCGTTTTAATATTTCTAGTTCTTCCAACCATGGTTATTTCTTCGCTAGTAAAAAATCTAGTCGTTCTATCTTTGATTCTCCTGTTTCAAGCAATCCGGCCTGAAAATCTCACTTTTTCTTCGTACGTCCTCCTTCTCATCTTGTCTTAGCAAATGGTTCCACCAAGCCATTCTCGTGGGACCATGACTCCAAATGGGTTTCTGGTGGTCGCTCCGTTACGGGCCACTTTATTCCCGACGATCCACAGTTGATTGACGAGATAATGGAGATGCGTGCCGATAAGTACCAATGTGCCCTTCTCATTGGCGAGGCTTTTCTCCGTAAAGCGGGCCTGAGTCCTCACACCTTTCCTATCTCCTCTTCCTCACAATCGCTTAGTAAGTGTTTATATCTCATTATTGCATTTACTTTTGTATTTTCTTTGAATAGCTTATTTAACGGAAGTTCATTTTCTTCAGTTTCCATGGTGGAGAATTCCCGGCATTCTTCAAAAGGGAAAATGGTTCTGTCCAAATCTACTAAAACGGTAGAGAACCATCCAATCGAACAAAGAGTGTCCAAAAAGAGAAAATTGGACTTAGGTCATGATTCTGAGGATTATAGAGAGGAATCTCCAGATTCTTCTGAAGAAACTCCTCAGCAGCCTCCATCTTCACAAACTCCGGGTCATCCTGGGACTGGACAGGGTTATCCTCCTTTCCAGCTCAGAACTTCCCTTGGTATTCACGGTTGTCGTAGTTGGTCGATGCCCCATCCTATCGAGACGCCAGTTAAGAGGAGAAAACAATACTATGGTCGTTCTGGTGAGGACCTTTCTTTGCTCGACGAAGAGCATCTGAAGCCTACTATCGTCGAGATGATCGAAGATCATTTACAAGGAAAGAGGGCGGCTGGTTACCCCGAGAATGATTCTTTGATCCATGATGAGAATGAAAATGCAGTTGACAAAGCTACCAGTATCCTTATTTCCGGTGTCTTTACACGTGATATTAATAAGTTGCTCTGCAAGGATCCTTTGGAGAAGTTACAGAAAGCTTCTCTTTATGTCGAGAAGGTATTCGTTGTTACGTATGTCTCTTTACTGACTTTCCTAACGAATTTTCAACACATTGATTTGTTCCCTTTATTCTTCAGACTAAGACTTGTCTGATGTCATATGCTTATGAAGCTGCTCTTTGGAGGCAACAATGCGAATTTTTGGAGGAAAAGAATAAGGCATTGCTTCATAAAGCATCTGGTTCAGAGGTCGGTCCTTCTACATCCTCTTCCCTTCCACTTCCAATTACAGATTCTCAAGCTGTGGGAGCCGATGACCCTGATATCTTAAACACAGTTTTGGAGATTTCTCGTGCCCAAGAGCAGGTTGATCAGCTAGCTAAGGAGCTGGAAGATTATCTAGTTCGAAGTACTACTCGGATCAGTGAGCTGGAATCGCAGGTCGCTAGTCTTCAAGCTTCTTTGGACGAATATGGAAAGGATTTTCCTCTTAGCGGACTCACTGATCAATACGGCAGGAATCCCGATGAGAAAGTAATCCGAGAGTTCCTTAGCTCCCTGGTTCATACTGCTTTGGTGTACCAGAAGGTTGGCCCGCTCCTCGAAAGCACTTTCAAGAAAGCGATTCATCAGATGGTCACAATGGGATTGATTGAAGATCGTCGGAGGGAGTATTTTAGGGCCACACATGTTAGCCTGAATCGTTATGGTGAGGAATATTCTTCTTCTGACCTGCCGAGCGTTAATTACCAACATTTTCCATTGGCTCATCTTGTCAAGGAGTTTGGAGAGCCACTGCCGACTCATTCTTCGGACATCAACCCAGAGGTCGACAACAACTTTGTTGATCAAGAGGATGAGGAGGAGATTCCCGAAGTTGTGAATAATGCAGATAAAGAAGGAGGACCGGTCGGCGATCTGGATGTTCCAGCTGGCGATTAGGTCTTGCCAAGGAGCGACCAACAAACTTCAGATAGTGGCGAAAAATAACTTTAATGATAATTATCAGAGAATGATTTGTAATATTACTTTTTTATCCCTTTTTAATAAGACAATTTGTATTCCAAACGTGTGATGTTTCGGCTTCTTCATTAATGATAATAATTTAGACAAGTCTTTAACTCTGGCGTAATCATTATGTTTACGTCTTTTTGAATTCGTACGATTGTTCATTGGTCAGGTTCTCTGTTTCGCGCCCGTCCTTAGGGTCTGTCGCGTCTTTTCATTCATTATAAGCACATACGGTAAAAAGTTTACTATCTATTTACCGCACTTACTTAATTTCGATAGAATATTCTCTCAAGTAAGGTCGATAAGCTTTCTCGATAGTTAAAATCATTTTTTAATTTCCGAATATGAGTAACCTCTTCGATAACACTTCAAAGTGTTCTTTGATAGAAATAGTGTCCTGCAAGCCAGCTGTATGGCTAGTATTTATTGTAATAAATGCGGAACTATTCAATTTAGATTAATAAATGCATTTTATTAAATGGTCATCTTTATCTTATGTAATAATTATCTACGCATAAGGATAGAAGTCCTTAGATCACAGGGTTGTGGGACAACCCGTGGACTGATCTCTAAGGCCGTGATCTAGAATATATTCAAGAGTCGTAGAATCCAATCGAGATAGGACATCGTTGGATTCGGTTATACTCTCACTGTTGTGTGTACTCCGATGAACTGGAGGACGCTGGGGTCCACGAGCGTGACTGGGATAGTCGACACACATAAGTGGGTGGCTTGCTGAGATGGCAAGCGCACTGAATACCCCAATAGGAAATAACTCACCATGGAAGCGGTAGTCGCATATCGGGGTTGAAGTTATTCCATATTTATAATAGTATACGAGGAACGATCCCTAACTACTTGAGATGATAGGGTTTATCTGGTGCGAGAACGTCTATACTTTGATATGAGTTCCGACTGACTGGGGATCGCCAGAAAGTCTCTGTGGACTCATGTTGGGTATAGAGGAACTCGTATGCAGATTCATATCATCAACAAAGGATCCATTGACCCGACTTGATAGGTTGGGAAATTCTCCTATGAATTTCTGTGAGAAATTAATTCTGGTAAAATCCTTGGCCAAGGTATCTGACGACTTTATGTAAGTAGCTCATAAAGATTAAGTCAAAGAGAATTTATTTCAAGAACAGAGTACATAAGGTCAAAACAAAAGAAAAGGGAATCCGATGAAAGACCATGCCCTTAAGTCTCGACTGGGAGATTGATCGATGGAGAGATTATGTCGTATATGGAAATTATAAATGATAAAAGGTTCACTGAATTAATTCACCAGTGATTGGGCTCCATGGGCTTGTGACTGGACATCAACCGTGGAGTGTGGGAGAATTCCCAAATTAGCAGGGGTGCTAATTTTGGAATGATTAATCGACAGAGTGTTCGATTAATTAAGAGTATTAATTGCTCGAGTAATTAAATAATATTTAATTATAACCCGCGGCCAATTATGTGGTGAACCTACGGGGGCATACACAATACACATGAAGCGAAAGCGAGGAAACAAGAACGAACGAGTCGACTGGGTCAACTGAGTCAAAATCGACTGGGTCGATTAAAAGGGTGGGTCGACTGGGTCGACCCATATGGAACGAAAAGGATCCAATTGGAATTGGATCAAGATTATAAATTAAATTGGAATTTAATTTATGAGTAAATTAATTAATTATGATTTAATTAATTAATTAGACTTGGAGTTTGAATTAATTAATTGGGAGATGATTTAATTAATTGGGCTATTTAATTGGGAAATTAAATAAAGCCCTGAAAGATTAATTAATATGGGCCATGAATTAATTAGAAGACTTGGTCGTCTAATTAAAGAGGGTCATGGCCCATGTAGGAGAATTAGTATCCTAAACCTAGTAGGATTAGGATATGAGAGATATCTATAAATAAGAGACTAGGTCTCATATCTCACACACAACTCTACAAGAAAATTAAGAAGAGCAAAAATTCTCTCCCTCTCCCTCTCTGGATCGGCCGAACTTACTTCCACTTTGGAAGAATTTTCGTTTTCAATTTTTCGTTCCAAAGTTGTTCTAAAACCTAGATATTAATATACCCTATGTTCCAGTTGATTAGGATATATTAATTTTCGTGATATTGTGGTGTATCAACTCGTAGAGGCGCAACACGTGGGGCGCTACTCAAAAGGTGTGGTTCGATCTTACCGGGGCAGAATTCAGAGCTCGTCTTGCTAGCGAGGATTTGCAAGGAGATAGGTATAAACGAGAAAACTTATAGTATCGTTTAATTATATTCATATATATACAACTAGAGAATATCCTGGCAAGATTCTTTAAGAGGCCCTAAAATTTTTTATATTCCGCTGTGCCTAGGGCTGTTTTTCTTACCGAATCCCAACAGTGGTATCTGAGCCAACTCTAGGCTTTGTATATATATGAATTTGCAAATTCTGTGTTTATTAAATCATATGTTTGATTTATGTGGCTAGTTCTTTAACTTTGCATGTTATAGGACGTTAATTGTTTAACTTGGAGTTAATGGGTAATTTTAGATTCGAAAAATTTTATCATGTTAGTTTTATTTTTGGATTGGGATTTAATTAGACTGGATATGTTAAATTAAATCATGTGAGTAATCAAAAACAAAAAAAAAAAAAATTTTGAGTTCAACCGCGGTGGCACGCGGCGGTACGCGGCAGCGCACCGCGGCTGGGCGGCCACCGCAAGCTGTCGCGAGCAGCAGCGCATAACCAGCGCGCTGGTAGTGCAGCACACGACAGCTGCCTTCGGGCAGTCTGCCGCGTGCTTGCAACGCGCAGCAGCACGCTGCTGCGTGCTGTTACGCGCGGCAGCAGCCGCTGCGTGCGGCTCACGCGCGGCCTCCGTGGCCGCGTGTGTGCTGCCACGTGGCGGTGTCCTATTCGTCACTACTTGGCTGAATTTTGGTTGATCTCAAACACGCCTATTTTGAAAGTCCTGAAAATCTTGGAGAATTTTGGAAGATTAGGAAACTTAGAGTTTTTGGATAAGGTAGTTATCTTGTTAGATGTAAACACTACCTTAATTAAACTAATCTAATCAAAATAGGATTATCTTGAGAATCTTGGAGATTTGGGAATTTTGGGAAACTTAGAGTTTTGGATAAGGTAAGAATCTTAGAGATTTAGATTACCTTAATTTACCAATTTAATCAAGATAAGAATTGTAGATTACTTAGAGTTCAAGTAAGAGCTAATTAATCTTAGAGGTTAATTGTTAATTCAAAATTAATTAACTTGGATGAATTTTTGCGAATTAAAATTAATGAAGCCGGTAAATTTACATTATTGCCCTTATGTGAATTTATGCATGTTCTTGTGTGAATATGTGGATTGGTCGATTTTGCCCTTAAGCCCTATGTAGTTTCTGGTTTATTTATTTTATGCGTTGTAATTAAATGGGCCTGATTGGTGCCCTTGCTTGCGCAAACGAATGTAATAGAATAGGCCATTTATTTTTTATAAGTTAGACTTAGTTTAGGCTTGGAGCCGAGAAGACCTCATGAAGACTTGGAGATCCACATGGAGGCCCATTTACCTTGGAGGACATAGAGGCCCAATTCATTACATGGAGGCCCAATCAAGCTGGATATTACAAGAAGGCCCATGATGTATGGGTTTGAAAATTGTAATAGTTAGGACATTTAATTTTCACCCTAGACTGACCAATTGATTCATCACGTGGCTCGTGATGGATCGCATAGGATGGGCAATCGACCAATCATATCTTGCTAGGTGATGAATGTTTATTTTTTCGCAAATTATTCTTTGATGTATGAGATGCATGCTTAGGATAGAAAACGTAAACAAGATAAGCATAATCTGATGAGACCTCGCACACTTAGAAACCTCCAATTGAACTTAAAATTCAATTAGAATATTAAATCGAATAACGGGCGCATATGAATAGTGTCTATGGTCCGAGCCTATCCAATTACTAGGTCTTAGGCATATTGTACGAATATATCTCGATGTCTCACGAGTCCTGGGTCGAGCTATAGGAAGATGATATGTCTATTGCCTCGATGCACGAGTTTAGTGCCAAGGGAGGGGATAGCAAGGTTTTAGGCGCTGTCTCACGAGTCGTGGGGTGTCTAGGATTGAACTATTTCTCTCCACGAGTATTGGACATGATTTAACGCTAGTAAGTATGGATGTCTCACGAGTCGTGGGTCCATATCGAAAACCGAGGCTAAATGAACTTAAGGGTTAGCTGCGATGGTTAACCGTCGACGTATTCGACCACCAAGTGGATCAAATAGTATGGCCAACGAGTCGTGGGTACTAGGAGATTGCATTTGGGCCTTAAGCCCGCTAGGATATTTTAAATTCCCGAAACTTATGTGGGGGCATAAGATTTTGATTAAAATAGTGGGAGTAATTTACAAATAAAAACCATGTTTGTAAATTGTGCATTTTAAAATTAATCATTCGCGTATTTATTTCTTCTATCGTCATTTTATAGATATGATGTCAAAAGAGCTTAGAGCACTTAGAGATTTGTCCATCTCATCACTTGAACGTAATATTTTAACTGGACCCAACTTGCATTTCTGGACGCATCATTTGAATGGATTATTTGAAGCTGAAAACATATTCTATGTTTTGTCTGTGCCACCACCCATTACTATTGCACATGACGTTCCTGATGAGCTCCGTAAAAGTTTCACCAAATGGAAATTGGATGATGGCTTAGCTCGTGAATACATGTTGGAATATATGTCACTTGATCTGCGTTTGCAACATGAGCATATGGCATCCGCGAAAGAGATTCTCTCGAATCTCAAATTCCTTTATGGGATTAGAGATGGTCGTCGCAGATTCGCGATCACGAGGGAACTCTTGCAAGCAAGAAAGAGAAGGGAAACTCCTGTCGGAATCCACATACACAAGATGATTCGACTTCTTTCTGAACTCGATGATATGGGTGTCGTGATGGACAATGATTTTCGAGTAGATCTCATTCTACAATCTCTTCCTAGATCATATGACCGATTTATCGCGGACTTGAATCTCCAGAGGCGAGAGATCACTGTGCATGTCCTGCGAAAGATGCTCGAGGAACACGAAGCTTCTTTTGGAAAGAAAGCGAGGGTTGGCGAAAGGACTGGGCGGCGTTCAAAACCAAAGCAAATGGAAACCAGAGCTCCTTACTGCACAAGGTCAAAAGAAAGGATTAAATTCGAACCTATGGAGAGTTCGAACAGGTATATTCCTTGTTGAAGTTAATTTTACAATTAACTGTGCATTTTTGGTGTTAGACATTGACTGGAGTTCTCATCCTTGTAGGTGATGGGAGCGTTGAGGAAACTGGAGCCTGAGGATTGGATCCTTGAATAAGGCAATGGAGCTGGAGCTGCTACCAAGGTCGTAGGCAAAAGTAGATTTAGGTGGTTTGATAAAGTCATTAGGAAACTTTCATTTATGTACCTAGTTATTAATGAAAAACTTTTATTCATGTTAATGAATAATGTTGATTTTAATAAAAGCTCCTGTTTTAGTTTTTCATTTGGTACATTGAATTATTGACTTCACATCAAAAACCGCCTGAGTTAGTCATGCACGTACAACAAAACAAAAGGAAACAAGATAATGAAATATCTGCCCAATTATGGCACGCTCGACTTGGACATATATCTAAGTCTAGGATTCAAAAGTTAGCATCATCTGGCGCGATTGAAATCAATCGCATTGATGAAATGCCAACATGTGAACCATGCTTAAAGGGTAAAATGGCTAAGTTGCCGTTTAAGGGAAACCCTGAGCGAGCCAAGCAAACATTGGACTTAATACATACTGACGTATGTGGATCACTAAGAAAAAGCGCCCAAGGTGGCTATGACTACTTCATCACTTTCACTGACGACTTTAGTCGTTATGGATATGTGTTCTTGTTGAAACACAAGTCTGAAGCCTTTGAGCGATTCAAAGAATTCAAGATGGAAGTAGATAATCAACTTGGTCATACGATAAAGGCTCTTCGTTCTGACCGAGGTGGAGAATTTCTTAGTAACGAATTTCTAAATTATCTTGTAGAGCATGGAATACTATCGCAGTGGACTCCTCCTGCAACACCCCAGTTAAATGGAGTAGCAGAGAGAAGGAATCGAACTTTGATGGACATGGTTCGATCCATGATGAGTGCCACTGACTTACCTCTTTCATTTTGGGGACATGCCCTCCTCACGGCAACGAAGATACTGAATATGGTACCTTCGAAATCCGTAGAAAAGACACCATACGAACTATGGTTTGGCAAGGCACCCTCATACGCATTCATGCGCATATGGGGATCTCCCGCTTACGTTAAAAAGCTAGTGGGAGATAAATTGGAAACTAAATCCACTTTGTGCAAATTCGTGGGGTATCCGGAAAACTCAATAGGATACGAGTTCTACGATCCTACAAGACAAACAACGTTTGTCTCGAGGAACGCTCACTTCTTGGAGAAGGATTTCTTGGTGGACAAGAAAGAAAATAACGTAGAACTAGATGAGGTCACTGAAGCTGAAAAGGCCTTAGAGGTCGATCGAGCTGACCCGTCACCACAGGCAGTGGGAGAACAAGAGCATGAAAGTGCACCAGAAAGTACACCGATACTTCGTAGGTCAGAAAGACAACG
>CM064880.1:13703881-13778082 GCA_003313485.2 Penstemon barbatus
TTTGATAGAAATAGTGTCCTGCAAGCCAGCTGTATGGCTAGTATTATTGTAATAAATGCGGAACTATTCAATTTAGATTAATAAATGCACTTTATTAAATGGTCAACTTTATCTTATGTAATAATTGTCTACGCATAAGGATAGAAGTCCTTAGATCACAGGGCTTGGGACAACCCTGGACTGATCTCCCAAGGCCGTGATCTAGAACATATTCAAGAGTCGTAGAATCCAATCGAGATAGGACATCGTTGGATTCGGTTAGACTCTCACTATTGTGTATACTCCGATGAACTGGAGGACGCTGGGGTCCACGAGCGTGACTGGGATAGTCGATACACATAAGTGGGTGGCTTGCTGGGATGGCAAGCGCACTGAATACCCCAATTAGGAAATAACTCACCATGGAAGCGGTAGTCGCATATCGGGGTTGAAGTTATTCCAATTTGCAATAGTATACGAGGAACAATCCCTAACACTTGAGATGATAGGGTTTATCTGGTGCGAGAACGTCTATGCTTTGATGTGAGTTCCGACTGACTGGGGATCACCAGAAAGTCTCTGTGGACTCACATTGGGTATAGAGGAACTCGTATGCAGATTCATATCATCAACAAAGGATCCGTTGACCCGACTTGATAGGTTGGAAATTCTCCTATGGATTTCTGTGAGAAATTAATTCTGGTAAAATCCTTGGCCAAGGTATCTGACGACTTTATGTAAGTAGCTCATAAAGATTAAGTCAAAGAGAATTTATTTCGAGATCAGAGTACATAAGGTCAAGACAAAAGAAAGGGAATCCGATGAAAGACCATACCCTTAAGTCTCGACTGGGAGATTGATCGATGGAGAGATTATGTCGTATATGGAAATTGTAAATGATAAAAGGTTCACTGAATTAATTCACCAGTGATTGGGCTCCATGGGCTTGTGACTGGACATCAACCGTGGAGTGTGGGAGAATTCCCAAATTAGCAGGGGTGCTAATTTTGGAATGATTAATCGACAGAGTGTTCGATTAATTAAGAGTATTAATTGCTCGAGTAATTAAATAATATTTAATTATAACCCGCGGCCAATTATGTGGTGAACCTACGGGGGCATACACAATACACATGAAGCGAAAGCGAGGAAACAAGAACGAACGAGTCGACTGGGTCAACTGAGTCAAAATCGACTGGGTCGATTAAAAGGGTGGGTCGACTGGGTCGACCCATATGGAACGAAAAGGATCCAATTGGAATTGGATCAAGATTATAAATTAAATTGGAATTTAATTTATGAGTAAATTAATTAATTATGATTTAATTAATTAATTAGACTTGGAGTTTGAATTAATTAATTGGGAGATGATTTAATTAATTGGGCTATTTAATTGGGAAATTAAATAAAGCCCTGAAAGATTAATTAATATGGGCCATGAATTAATTAGAAGACTTGGTCGTCTAATTAAAGAGGGTCATGGCCCATGTAGGAGAATTAGTATCCTAAACCTAGTAGGATTAGGATATGAGAGATATCTATAAATAAGAGACTAGGTCTCATATCTCACACACAACTCTACAAGAAAATTAAGAAGAGCAAAAATTCTCTCCCTCTCCCTCTCTGGATCGGCCGAACTTACTTCCACTTTGGAAGAATTTTCGTTTTCAATTTTTCGTTCCAAAGTTGTTCTAAAACCTAGATATTAATATACCCTATGTTCCAGTTGATTAGGATATATTAATTTTCGTGATATTGTGGTGTATCAACTCGTAGAGGCGCAACACGTGGGGCGCTACTCAAAAGGTGTGGTTCGATCTTACCGGGGCAGAATTCAGAGCTCGTCTTGCTAGCGAGGATTTGCAAGGAGATAGGTATAAACGAGAAAACTTATAGTATCGTTTAATTATATTCATATATATACAACTAGAGAATATCCTGGCAAGATTCTTTAAGAGGCCCTAAAATTTTTTATATTCCGCTGTGCCTAGGGCTGTTTTTCTTACCGAATCCCAACAGTGGTATCTGAGCCAACTCTAGGCTTTGTATATATATGAATTTGCAAATTCTGTGTTTATTAAATCATATGTTTGATTTATGTGGCTAGTTCTTTAACTTTGCATGTTATAGGACGTTAATTGTTTAACTTGGAGTTAATGGGTAATTTTAGATTCGAAAAATTTTATCATGTTAGTTTTATTTTTGGATTGGGATTTAATTAGACTGGATATGTTAAATTAAATCATGTGAGTAATCAAAAACAAAAAAAAAAAAATTTTGAGTTCAACCGCGGTGGCACGCGGCGGTACGCGGCAGCGCACCGCGGCTGGGCGGCCACCGCAAGCTGTCGCGAGCAGCAGCGCATAACCAGCGCGCTGGTAGTGCAGCACACGACAGCTGCCTTCGGGCAGTCTGCCGCGTGCTTGCAACGCGCAGCAGCACGCTGCTGCGTGCTGTTACGCGCGGCAGCAGCCGCTGCGTGCGGCTCACGCGCGGCCTCCGTGGCCGCGTGTGTGCTGCCACGTGGCGGTGTCCTATTCGTCACTACTTGGCTGAATTTTGGTTGATCTCAAACACGCCTATTTTGAAAGTCCTGAAAATCTTGGAGAATTTTGGAAGATTAGGAAACTTAGAGTTTTTGGATAAGGTAGTTATCTTGTTAGATGTAAACACTACCTTAATTAAACTAATCTAATCAAAATAGGATTATCTTGAGAATCTTGGAGATTTGGGAATTTTGGGAAACTTAGAGTTTTGGATAAGGTAAGAATCTTAGAGATTTAGATTACCTTAATTTACCAATTTAATCAAGATAAGAATTGTAGATTACTTAGAGTTCAAGTAAGAGCTAATTAATCTTAGAGGTTAATTGTTAATTCAAAATTAATTAACTTGGATGAATTTTTGCGAATTAAAATTAATGAAGCCGGTAAATTTACATTATTGCCCTTATGTGAATTTATGCATGTTCTTGTGTGAATATGTGGATTGGTCGATTTTGCCCTTAAGCCCTATGTAGTTTCTGGTTTATTTATTTTATGCGTTGTAATTAAATGGGCCTGATTGGTGCCCTTGCTTGCGCAAACGAATGTAATAGAATAGGCCATTTATTTTTTATAAGTTAGACTTAGTTTAGGCTTGGAGCCGAGAAGACCTCATGAAGACTTGGAGATCCACATGGAGGCCCATTTACCTTGGAGGACATAGAGGCCCAATTCATTACATGGAGGCCCAATCAAGCTGGATATTACAAGAAGGCCCATGATGTATGGGTTTGAAAATTGTAATAGTTAGGACATTTAATTTTCACCCTAGACTGACCAATTGATTCATCACGTGGCTCGTGATGGATCGCATAGGATGGGCAATCGACCAATCATATCTTGCTAGGTGATGAATGTTTATTTTTTCGCAAATTATTCTTTGATGTATGAGATGCATGCTTAGGATAGAAAACGTAAACAAGATAAGCATAATCTGATGAGACCTCGCACACTTAGAAACCTCCAATTGAACTTAAAATTCAATTAGAATATTAAATCGAATAACGGGCGCATATGAATAGTGTCTATGGTCCGAGCCTATCCAATTACTAGGTCTTAGGCATATTGTACGAATATATCTCGATGTCTCACGAGTCCTGGGTCGAGCTATAGGAAGATGATATGTCTATTGCCTCGATGCACGAGTTTAGTGCCAAGGGAGGGGATAGCAAGGTTTTAGGCGCTGTCTCACGAGTCGTGGGGTGTCTAGGATTGAACTATTTCTCTCCACGAGTATTGGACATGATTTAACGCTAGTAAGTATGGATGTCTCACGAGTCGTGGGTCCATATCGAAAACCGAGGCTAAATGAACTTAAGGGTTAGCTGCGATGGTTAACCGTCGACGTATTCGACCACCAAGTGGATCAAATAGTATGGCCAACGAGTCGTGGGTACTAGGAGATTGCATTTGGGCCTTAAGCCCGCTAGGATATTTTAAATTCCCGAAACTTATGTGGGGGCATAAGATTTTGATTAAAATAGTGGGAGTAATTTACAAATAAAAACCATGTTTGTAAATTGTGCATTTTAAAATTAATCATTCGCGTATTTATTTCTTCTATCGTCATTTTATAGATATGATGTCAAAAGAGCTTAGAGCACTTAGAGATTTGTCCATCTCATCACTTGAACGTAATATTTTAACTGGACCCAACTTGCATTTCTGGACGCATCATTTGAATGGATTATTTGAAGCTGAAAACATATTCTATGTTTTGTCTGTGCCACCACCCATTACTATTGCACATGACGTTCCTGATGAGCTCCGTAAAAGTTTCACCAAATGGAAATTGGATGATGGCTTAGCTCGTGAATACATGTTGGAATATATGTCACTTGATCTGCGTTTGCAACATGAGCATATGGCATCCGCGAAAGAGATTCTCTCGAATCTCAAATTCCTTTATGGGATTAGAGATGGTCGTCGCAGATTCGCGATCACGAGGGAACTCTTGCAAGCAAGAAAGAGAAGGGAAACTCCTGTCGGAATCCACATACACAAGATGATTCGACTTCTTTCTGAACTCGATGATATGGGTGTCGTGATGGACAATGATTTTCGAGTAGATCTCATTCTACAATCTCTTCCTAGATCATATGACCGATTTATCGCGGACTTGAATCTCCAGAGGCGAGAGATCACTGTGCATGTCCTGCGAAAGATGCTCGAGGAACACGAAGCTTCTTTTGGAAAGAAAGCGAGGGTTGGCGAAAGGACTGGGCGGCGTTCAAAACCAAAGCAAATGGAAACCAGAGCTCCTTACTGCACAAGGTCAAAAGAAAGGATTAAATTCGAACCTATGGAGAGTTCGAACAGGTATATTCCTTGTTGAAGTTAATTTTACAATTAACTGTGCATTTTTGGTGTTAGACATTGACTGGAGTTCTCATCCTTGTAGGTGATGGGAGCGTTGAGGAAACTGGAGCCTGAGGATTGGATCCTTGAATAAGGCAATGGAGCTGGAGCTGCTACCAAGGTCGTAGGCAAAAGTAGATTTAGGTGGTTTGATAAAGTCATTAGGAAACTTTCATTTATGTACCTAGTTATTAATGAAAAACTTTTATTCATGTTAATGAATAATGTTGATTTTAATAAAAGCTCCTGTTTTAGTTTTTCATTTGGTACATTGAATTATTGACTTCACATCAAAAACCGCCTGAGTTAGTCATGCACGTACAACAAAACAAAAGGAAACAAGATAATGAAATATCTGCCCAATTATGGCACGCTCGACTTGGACATATATCTAAGTCTAGGATTCAAAAGTTAGCATCATCTGGCGCGATTGAAATCAATCGCATTGATGAAATGCCAACATGTGAACCATGCTTAAAGGGTAAAATGGCTAAGTTGCCGTTTAAGGGAAACCCTGAGCGAGCCAAGCAAACATTGGACTTAATACATACTGACGTATGTGGATCACTAAGAAAAAGCGCCCAAGGTGGCTATGACTACTTCATCACTTTCACTGACGACTTTAGTCGTTATGGATATGTGTTCTTGTTGAAACACAAGTCTGAAGCCTTTGAGCGATTCAAAGAATTCAAGATGGAAGTAGATAATCAACTTGGTCATACGATAAAGGCTCTTCGTTCTGACCGAGGTGGAGAATTTCTTAGTAACGAATTTCTAAATTATCTTGTAGAGCATGGAATACTATCGCAGTGGACTCCTCCTGCAACACCCCAGTTAAATGGAGTAGCAGAGAGAAGGAATCGAACTTTGATGGACATGGTTCGATCAATGATGAGTGCCACTGACTTACCTCTTTCATTTTGGGGACATGCCCTCCTCACGGCAACGAAGATACTAAACATAGTACCTTCTAAATCCGTAGAAAAGACACCATACGAATTATGGTTTGGCAAGGCACCCTCATACGCATTCATGCGCATATGGGGATCTCCCGCTTACGTTAAAAAGCTAGTGGGAGATAAATTGGAAACTAAATCCACTTTGTGCAAATTCGTGGGGTATCCGGAAAACTCAATAGGATACGAGTTCTACGATCCTACAAGACAAACAACGTTTGTCTCAAGGAACGCTCACTTCTTGGAGAAGGATTTCTTGGTGGACAAGAAAGAAAATAACGTAGAACTGGATGAGGTCACTGAAGCTGAAAAGGCCGAAGAGGTCGACCGAGCTGACCCGTCACCACAGGCAGTGGGAGAACATGAGCATGAAAGTGCACCAGAAAGTACACCGATACTTCGTAGGTCAGAAAGACAACGTAGAGAACCCGAGAGGTACTACGGTCTGCTGCATGAGACTGGACAGTCTCTAACCGACCCAAGGACTTACGAAGAGGCTATGCTAGACATAGACTCGGGAAAGTGGCGCGAAGCCATGGAATCCGAATTGGACTCCATGCACTCAAACAAGGTCTGGGCCTTGGTAGATCCACCAGTGGGAGTGGCTCCCGTGGGTTGCAAGTGGATCTATAAGCGAAAGCTTGGAGTGAACGGAGAGGTGATTACCTACAAGGCGCGACTAGTGGCAAAAGGATACACTCAAAGACCAGGTATCGACTTTAAGGAGACCTTCTCGCCCGTCGCAATGCCCAAATCCATTCGGATCTTGCTGGCCATAGCTGCGTGGTATAACTACGAGATATGGCAGATGGATGTAAAGACTGCCTTTCTCAATGGAGACATTGATAAGGAGATCTACATGGAGCAACCAAAAGGATATGCATCCAAAGGAAATGAACACAAGGTGTGCAAACTCCAGAGGTCCATTTATGGACTGAAGCAAGCTTCCCGAAGTTGGAACATTCGTTTCGATGAGACAATCCAAACTTTTGGATTCATCAAGAACATGTTCGAACCTTGCGTGTACAAGAAGATCAGTGGGAGTACAGTTGATTTTTTGGTGCTTTACGTTGACGACATTCTTCTCATTGGAAACAATGTGAAAGCATTGTCTGAAACTAAAGCATGGTTATCTACACAATTCTCAATGAAGGATATGGGAGAAGCATCCTTTGTACTAGGTATAAGGATCTACCGAGATAGATCAAAAGGACTGATGGGCCTCTCCCAATCCCAGTACATAGATAAAATCTTGAAAAGATTTAGTATGGAAGAATCCAAGAGAGGATTGCTTCCAATAAGACATGGGATTGCACTCTCTTAGTCTATGGCCCCAAAGACGCCTGAAGAGAGAAGAAATATGTCTCGAGTACCATATGCATCCGCGATAGGAAGCATAATGTATGGTATGCTATGTACAAGACCAGACGTAGCGTACGCTTTATGCGTTACAAGTCGCTACCAGTCTGATCCAGGTGAGCAGCACTGGATAGCCGTAAAGGCAATTCTGAAGTACCTGAGAAGGACTAAGGAATTGTTCTTGGTATACGGTGGAGGAGAATTGAAATTGGAAGGCTATACAGACTCGAGCTTCCAATGTGATGTAGACGACTTCAAGTCGACATCAGGATACGTTTTCTGCCTCAATGGTGGTGCGGTTAGCTGGAAGAGCTCCAAGCAGGAAACAAACGCGGATTCAACCACCGAAGCAGAATACATTGCCGCGAGTGACGCAGCAAAGGAAGGTGTTTGGATGAGGAACTTCATCCAGGAATTGGATGTGATACCTAGCATTGCTGAGCCCATTACTATCTTCTGCGATAATAATGGGGCAATAGCGCAAGCAAAGGAGCCGAGATCTCATCAGAAATCCAAGCACGTACAGAGACGATACCATGTGATAAGAGATATCATTGGTAGAGGAGACATTAAGATGGAACGTGTCGACTCAGAAGATAATACGGCGGACCCGCTAACGAAGCCTCTGCCTCAAAAGGCATTTGAGAAACATCTGCATAAGATGGGACTCAAGAACATAAAAGACTGGCTTTAGGACAAGTGGGAGATTGATAGAAATAGTGTCCTGCAAGCCAGCTGTATGGCTAGTATTTATTGTAATAAATGCGGAACTATTCAATTTAGATTAATAAATGCATTTTATTAAATGGTCATCTTTATCTTATGTAATAATTATCTACGCATAAGGATAGAAGTCCTTAGATCACAGGGGTGTGGGACAACCCGTGGACTGATCTCTAAGGCCGTGATCTAGAACATATTCAAGAGTCGTAGAATCCAATCGAGATAGGACATCGTTGGATTCGGTTAGACTCTCACTGTTGTGTGTACTCCGATGAACTGGAGGACGCTGGGGTCCACGAGCGTGACTGGGATAGTCGACACACATAAGTGGGTGGCTTGCTGGGATGGCAAGCGCACTGAATACCCCAATAGGAAATAACTCATTTATCGACCATACCTAACCCTTTGGCAATTTTTGTAGTCATCATAACCCTTAGGCAATTGGATTTTTGTACTTCGTTCACATATTCAGCTCTCGAAAGAACTGTGAAGTACGTTTATCATGCTTGTCGATGATCGATCAGTGCCTGTTGTCAAATATTGTATATTTGTCTGTTATGGACTTCTATATAAAGGTGTTATTATCATCTTCCTTTGAGCACTGCTTTGCCTTAAAATTTGAATTTCTTAGAAAAGATTGGGTTCTACCCTTTTTCTTTAGCTCCATGTTTCTTTGCATTGATAGTGAGCTCCATTTTTCTCAAATAAAACAACCACCAATTCTGTAAGTCATATTCTTGGTACGAGAGGATTTGGAAAATTTAGACTTATTGGTCAGATCCAGCTTGGTAAGACCTCCTTAAGCAATTCTCTGAAAGATTAGGCAGTGACGGTATCGTATGCTTCAGTGAGGAATATTGTTCCTCTAATCAGTTAGTCATATTTCTTAGATTCCAATGGAGACCGAGTGTATATTTAAATAAAACTCGTTCCTCATTATTGAAAGTGAGCTATATTAAAAACTCTTTGTAGTACTTGTCTTTTTGGTGTAAATATTCATGTTCGTATCGAGAATCCCTTATTCTTAGAGATTCTGTTCGTTGAGCGATCATTCTTTATAAGCTTCGAGATCTATTTAGGATAAATTGATTCGAACATGCGTGGATTTTTCGTGGTGATCTCTTCGACTTTGATACCTCTTTCTTATCGAGCAGCTTTATCGACTAATCAGGAGTCGTTCCAACTTACTCGCATTAAATGGGGGAAGTCAAAAGGTGCAGTCCCGTCTTTAGATCTTCGTCCAACCGTAGGATTAACTTCAGCATTTCCCTATAAATAGGTAGTAGGTTTCTTTCACATCTATTCATACTGTACGAAAATGTAGATATCAGTTTCTTTGGGTTTTACGTTGCCCAGTGATCCTATAACTTTCAAAAAGTCACATTATCGTGATCTATCGTTCCATAATAACTCAAGCACAATTTGCCTTGTACTGACAGGTTCCATTACCACCCTACCTAGTACTGATGGGTCCCATGTGACCTCTGCCTTAGTCTTCATTGGGTTGGGGTCCATGGTTGCTTGTTTGCACATGGAGAGTTCATACTTACCAGGCATCCCCTTTCTTGGAGGTTACCTCAGGAGTGATAGACACTGGGGATGTGCTGGTAAGTTTTCACTTTTGCGACGGCCCTCGAGAGATGCTGCTTTAGAGTAAAAATCAACCCCATCATACAAGCAGTAGCTCGTTTTGGGCGAGTGACCGTTATCGGACATCTGGCTGGTAACGACCATTCCAACCTAAGGGAGGATTGATCTTCAGAGCCTGACCATCGTACTAAAGAAGTCGACCATCCTGAGCAGCATGCTACTTAGGTGGTTGAACAGGATCATCGAGGCACTAGGAGGAGATTGATGTTTCCGTGGACATTGTCGTGAAAGCCACCGATCTATAGCATAGGTTTATTTCACCTTCGTATTTGTAATGATATGTAAACAGTAGAAACGTTCTCTAGATGAATAAAACTTCGTATGTAATTTGAGATATGTTCTTTGTACTCAGGTGAATAAAACTTCATTATTATTTTCATATTTCTTGTTATTGATCTCTGTTAATCTGTTCTTATGTATTCTCTGTTATGGAGATCGAGGAGTGTTTATTGAGCGAATCAATTTTACTCAACTCCTTTAAGACTTAGGTTTTTCTAACAATTTTTTGCATTAACCTTTTTTATCGTCGCTATGGAGATCTAGGAGTGTTTATTGAGCGAATCAATTTTACTCAACTCTTTTAAGACTTAGGTTTTTTACCAATTTTTGGCTTTAACCTTTTTTATCGTCGCTATGGAGATCGAGGAGTGTTTATTGAGCGAATCAATTTTACTCAACTCTTTTAAGACTTAGGCTTTTTACCAATTTTTGGCTCTATCCTTTTTTATCGTCGCTATGGAGATTGAGGGGTGTTTATTGAGCGAATCAATTTTACTCAACTCTTTTAAGACTTAGGTTTTTTACCAATTTTTGGCTTTAACCTTTTTGATCGTCACTATGGAGATCGAGGAGTGTTTATTGAGCGAATCAGTTTTACTCAACTCTTTTAAGACTTAGGTTTTTTAAACAATTTATGGCTTTAACCTTTTTGATCGTCGCTATGGAGATCGAGGAGTGTTTATTGAGCGAATCAATTTTATCAACTCTTTTAAGACTTAGGTTTTTTACCAATTTATGGCTTTAACCTTTTTGATCGTCGCTATGGAGATCGAGGAGTTTTTATTGAGCGAATCAATTTTACTCAACTCTTTTAAGACTTAGGTTTTTTTACCAATTTATGGCTTTAACCTTTTTTTTATCGTCGCTATGGAGATCGAGGAGCGTGTATCGAGTGGATCGATTTTTACTCAACTCGTTTAGGACTTAGGCTTTTTAATAATTTTTTGGCTTTAACACATGTGAATCTTTGATTCGGCTAACAATTCAAAATCATTGATTAAATTCGCAGAAGAAATCTTAGGCCAAAGTCTTTATTACAAAGAATAGTATGAAAGAGGAAAAAAAAAAGGTTAAACAAACAAAATTTAAAAAGAATTTAACAAGGATAATTACTAGGATTCATTTTCCATAGTATCTTCTTTGGTTGACTGCATTCCAAGTCCTCGGCATGGTCGTTCCGTCCAAGTGTCCGATATTGTATGAACCTTTCTTTCCTACACCAATGACGATGTATGGTCCATCCCAATTCTGCTGCAATTTTCCTACATGTTTTGACACCTCTACTTTTTTCAATACCAAGTCCCCCTCTCTGAAGGTTCGTATGCTTAATTTTTTATTGTAGGCCTTTTCCATATTTGATCTAGCGACCTGCAGTCGTATGGCAGCCTTTTCTCTTAAGGCTTCTGTCAAGTCGACATCATTTTCTCTTGCTTTTTCATTTTCCTGGTTATCGTACATCTCAATCCTTGGGGTCGGGATTAGTGTTTCGACTGGAATCACAGCCTCCGAGCCATATACCAAACTGAACGGGGTCTCGCCAGTTGAAGTTCTAACTGTCGTCCGATTTGCCTAAAGTACTCCGGGGAGTTCATCCAGCCATCTTCCTTTGGCTGCCCCTAATCTTTTCTCCAAAGATTTTATTATTTCACGGTTTGCTACTTCAGTTTGTCCGTTTGCTCTTGGATGCCCTACTGAAGTGAAATTTTGTTGAATTCCCAGTTTGGTGCTCCATTCTATTACTTGTTTTCCCGCAAATTGAGTTCCATTATCAAAGATCAGGATTCTCGGGATGCCAAATCGACATACTATGAACTTCCATAGGAAATTAATTACTTGGAATTGGGTTATCCGAGCAAGAGCGATGCATTATCCACTTACTGAAATACTCAACGGCGACTAGGACATATGCTTTCTTAGACCGGGCTACTGGGAAGGGTCCCACAATGTACATTCCCCATTGATCAAATGGCCAACACACAGGTATCGAGTGCATGTTCTCGGCTGGTTGATGGTTTATATTTGCATGGACTTGGCAATGATGACATTTTTGCACATATTGAAAGGCATCATTGTTTATGGTAGGCCAATAGTAACCCGTTCGGAGGCACTTTAAGGCTAAAGCTCTTGTTCCACTATGGTCCCCCACTTCTCCTTCATGTATTTCTCGAAGGACATCGTTGGTTTGTGGCTCGAAAATGCATCTTAGTAGAACTCCAGATACTGATCTTCTGTAGAGTTTTTCTTCTATCATCGTGTATCTTGGAGCTCGATACTTTATTTTTCGAGCCTTATTTGGATCAAGCGGCAGATTTCCTTCTCGGAGATAATCTATCATCGGAGTCATCATGTTTCTTTCAACTTCTTTGATTTCCATCATCTCTGCTACTGATGTCTCGTCGATGTCAATTGCTGGGGTTTTGGAGATTAACCAATTGATCACTCTTTCTGTTTTACCGTCACGAGATCCTGTAAATCTAGAAAGTTGATCGGCCCATTTGTTTTCCGAACGCGAAACATTCTGTACTTCAAAATTCTCAAATTTCTCAGTCAATTCTTTTACTTTAGCGAGGTATTTGACCATGTTGAATTCATTTGCCTCGTATAGACCCTCGATTTGTCTCTGCACCAGCTCTGAGTCAGTCAATACTTTAAGACTTTTTATGTTGGCCTTGATCAGCATTTCCATTCCCGCAATCAACGCTTCATACTCAGCTTCGTTGTTAGTTACTACGAAGTCCAATGTTATCGCATAATTTATGTCTTCTTTATTTGGTCCAGTAAAGTTGATTCCAGCGCCTCCTCCCTCTCTGCACGAAGCACCATCGACATGCATTAACCAAGTTTGATTTTCTACGATCAGGATTTCGTTATCGCGACTGGTCGACTCGCTATGTTCTAGTGTCGAGGTCGGAGTCCCTAATAGAAAGTCGGCCAGAACTTGTGCCTTAATAGTAATTCGTGGTTTATAATCAATTTCGAACTGTCCTAGCTCGATTGCCCACTTTATTAACTTATCGGAGGCTTCTGGCTTTGCCAAGACTTGCCTTAGTGGTTGATTGGTTAATACCACAATTTTGTAGGTTAAAAAGTATGGTCGGAGTTTGCGCGCTGCCACCACTAACGCCAAGGCAAATTTCTCTATCTCCAAGTAATTCTTCTCGGCCCCTTGTAGTAGCTTACTTAGGTAGTAAACAGGCTTATGCTCGGTGCCTTATATCTTTACCAAGACTGAACTGATGGCGACTGCGGAGATAGATATGTAGATGTATAATGGTTCTCCTTCAGTTGGTTTGGCTAACAATGGAGAAGATGTTAAGTAGTCCTTTAGTTGGTTGAAGGCCTGATCGCAATCTTCGGTCCAAACAAAGTTTTTTGCCTTTCTTAGGGTTTGAAAGAAGGACAAACTTCTGTCGGCCGACTTGGAGATGAAACTGTTTAATGCCACAATATTTCCTACTAAACTTTGTACTTCGGAGATTGTTTTAGGTGGTCTCATTTCTGTTATGGCTCGAATCTTTTCGGGATTTGCTTCAATTCCTCGTTGATGGACCAAATATCCTTAAAACTTTCCCAATTTTACTCCGAAAGTACATTTCGCGGGATTCAGCTTCATTCGGTATTTTCTTACGTGATCGGCTTCGTTCATGCTTTTGACTAACATATCGTCCACGTACACTTCCATTATCTCTCCGATCTGCTCCCTAAACATTAGGTTAACTAATCTTTGGTAAATGGCTCCAGCATTCCTTAAGCCAAATGGCATGACTATGAAGCAATATACACCCTGTTCTGTTACGAAAGCAGTTTTCTCCTGATCTCGCTCATCCATGTATATTTGATAAAAACCTTGAAAGGCATCCATCATGCTGAAAATCGCGAAACCTGCAGTTGAGTCGACTAGTAAATCGATCCTTGGAAGGGGGTATGGATCGCGTGGACAGAGTTTGTTAAGGTCGGTGAAGTCATTGCACATTCTCCACTTATTATCTTTTTTATCCCCTTTAGCCACTAATACGATATTGCATAGCCATTCTGAGAAGTGTATTTCTCGAATTTGCTTAGCCTTGAATAGCCTCTCAACTTCTGCTTTGATTATCTTGTCTTTTATTGGCCCATGATTCCTTTTCTTTTGTCTTACATGTTTTGCCATAGGATCGATCTTTAGGGAATGGGTAATTACTCTGGGATCAATGCCCTCAATGTCATTCGCACTCCAAGCGAAGATGTTGATATTATTCCTGAGGAAGTTTACCAACTTCCTGAGGAAGTTTACCAACATTACTTTCCCTTCTCTACTGAGTTCGGTTCCAATTCTGGTCGTTTTTGTGGGATCCCCCTGCACGAGCATAATATCCTTATGTTCAGGTGGCTTCATAGTTAAATCAACTGGCTCCCTTCCTTTTCGATCTATCCGATCTGTGCTGGGGATTTCAACTTCGTCTCCTTCGATGTCGCCCTCGAGCTTCCTTCTAGCTGGGGTAAATGATTTGGTGCGGTTCCCTAGCATTAAGGAAGTGTTGTAACAATCTCATGCCATACAATGATCGTTTACCATTTCTCCGATCCCCATGTCCATCGGAAATTTTATCTTCTGATGGTATGTTGATACGACTGCTCAAAATAGGTTAAGGGTAGGTCGTCCTAAAATTGCGTTGTATGCAAAGGGAGTCTCTACGACCAAAAACTTGATCAATTTTACTGCGCGATGTGGTTTCTTTCCCAGTTAGACACTTAAACTTATTGTCCCATAGGGAACTATTTCCGAGCCTCCAAGTCCTACTAAGGGAGTTGCTACCTTTTGAAATGTTATTTCTCCCAAGTTCATCTGAGTTAGGACCTCCTTAGATATGATACTCGTTGAGCTCCCGTTATCGATTAGGATCCTATTAACGTTGTAGTTCGCTATCTCCAGGGATATCACCATTGGGAAATCAGGGTTGTCCTCTTTCATATCCCAAACGAAGTTCCTTGGTACCTCGCTCTCGTTAAAACTGATGAGCTGGTCTTCTGGGGGTTTGCTCTCTAGTGTCCATACTTCTTTTGAGTACCTAATGTTTCCCAGTATAGACCTTGTTGGGATTCGGTAAGATAAAAAGCCCTAGGCACAGCGGAATATATATAAAAATTTAGGACCTCTTACAGAATCTTGCCAGGATACTACCCTAGGTGTATATATATGAATATAAATTTAAATGATAGTATAAGTAGTTTACACTTTATACCTATCTCCTTGCAAATCCGAGTTGGCAGTCGAGATTAAGTTTCTCCTCCAGCAAAATCGATCCAAGCTTTTGCAGTAGCGCTCCACGTGTTGCGCCTCTACGAGTTGATACACCACAATTCCACGAAAATTAATATATCATAATCGACTAGAACATAGGGGATATTAATATCTAGGATTTAGGAACGATTTAGCAACAAAAATCGAAGACAAAAAATTCTTCCAAATAAAAGAAGAGTTCGGCCAATCTGGACTGGGAGAGAGGGAGAGAATTTTTGCTCTGATCAATTTTTGCTTAGAGAGGGAGAAAAATAACCACGAGTTACCTACTTATAGTTATCTCCTTAACCTAGTCCTATTAGGACTAGGGTTTTATTCTCCTACATGGGTCATGGCCCTCTTTAATTAGAAGACTAAGTCTTCCAATTAATTCATGGCCCAGTTAATTAATTTGACCAGGCTTTATTTAATCTCCCAATTAAATAGCTCAATTAATTAACTACTCTCCCAATTAATTAAATCAGACTCTAAGTCTATCTAATTAAATCTTCTCTATAATTAATTAAATCCAACTTAATTAATTAATTCACAAATTAAATTTCAATTTAATTTATGATCCTGATCCAACTCCAATTAGATCCCATTTTGTTCCAATTGGGTCGACCCAGTCGACCCACTCATTATAATCGACCCAGTCGATTATATACCCAGTCGACTCGGTCATTCTCATTTCCTCGCTTTCGCTTCATGTGTATTGTGTATGCCCCCGTAGATTCACCACATAATTGGCCGTGGGTTATAATTAAATATTATTTAGTTATTCGAGTAAGACATACTCTAAATCAATCGAACACTCCGTCGAATGATCATTCCAAAATTAGCACCCCTGCCAATTTGGAAATTCTCCCACACTCCACGGTCGATGTCCAGCCACAAGCCCATGGAGCCCAATCACTGGTGAATTAATTCTGTGAACCTTTTATCATTTACAATTTCCATATACGACATAATCTCTCCATTGATCAATCTCCCAGTCGAGACTTAAGGGCATGGTCTTTCATCGGATTCCCTTTTCTTTTGTCTTGACCTTATGTATTCCGATCTTGAAATAAATTCTCTTTGACTTAATCTTTATGAGCTACTTACATAAATTTGTCAGATACCTTGGCCAAGGATTTTATCAAAATTAATTTCTCACAGAAATCCATAGGAGAATTTCCCAACCTATCAAGTCGGGTCAATGGATCCTTTTGTTGATGATATGAATCTGCATACGAGTTCCTCTATGCCCAATATAAGTCCACAAAGACTTTCTGGCGATCTTCAGTCAGTCGGAGCTCATATCAAAGCATAGACGTTCTCGCACTAGATAAACCCTATCATCTCAAGTAATTAGGGATCGTTCCTCGTATACTATTGCAAATTGGAATAACTTCAACCCCGATATGCGACTACCGCTTCCATGGTGAGTTATTTCCTAATTGGGGTACTCAGTGCGCTTGACATCCCAGCAAGCCACCCACTTATGTGTATCGACTATCCCAGTCACGCTCGTGGACCCCATCGTTCTCCAGTTCATCGGAGTATACACAATAGTGAGAGTCTAACCGAA
The DNA here is from genome assembly GCA_003313485.2 of Penstemon barbatus. Taxonomy (NCBI): domain Eukaryota; kingdom Viridiplantae; phylum Streptophyta; class Magnoliopsida; order Lamiales; family Plantaginaceae; genus Penstemon; species Penstemon barbatus. The sequence goes on from CM064880.1 coordinate 13,720,562, forward strand.
TCCAACGATGTCCAATCTTGAATATGTTCTAGATCACAGCCTTGGAGATCAGTCCACGGGTTGTCCCATAGCCCTGTGATCTAAGGACTTCTATCCTTATGCGTAGATAATTATTACATAAGATAAAGGTGACCATTTAATAAAGTGCATTTATTAATCAAAATTGAATAGTTCCTTATTTATTACAATAAATGCTCGCCATACAGCTGGCTTGCAGGACACTATTTCTATCAGACCTCGCGGTACTGCGGCGAGCATTGCGACTGTCTCCCCCGGCCGATCCTCCAGAGATTGTATGAATGGTGCCGTTAATCTGATCATTGTTCAACTCTTGCGACGGACCATTGCTAGGGGACCTTCTTCTCGAGATTCCTCTCTGATTATTGTTTCGCGGGCTTCGGCTTCTGCCCCTCTTGCGATTGTGTCGTTCTAGATAGTTATCTAATTTTCCTTGTTCGATCAGCTTTTCAATTTCCTGTTTCAGGTGAAAACAATCTTCGGTGCGATGTCCATGTGCACGGTGATATCTACAATATAGATTGTAGTTTTGGGCGCCTGGCTTAGGCTGAGCGATTCTTTTAGCTGCGGGAATCCAATTGTTCCTCTCAAGTACTACCAAGATTTCTTCAATAGGAACAGTCAGTCGGGGATATTCCACTTGGTTTATTCTGTTTCTGTTTGTAGGTTCGGCTGACCTTGATCTTGGATAGATATTAGGTCTTCTATCTTGATCGTTCTGATTATATTCTAGTCGTTGAAAAGCGTTTCCTTTTCTGAAGGATCGATCATAATCTGTCGGTTTTGAAATGGGAACTTTGTCATGCCACCTCGATCCGGCGGTAGGAGCTTTGTTTCTATTCTTATCTTTGAAAGAGTTCATTTTTTCCTGAGTCATGTATTTTGATGCCAAGGTCATTATATCCGCAAACGTTCTCGGTTGTTTTCTACTGAGTGCGTTCCCGAACTGCCTATTTTTGGTGAGGTCGAAGTGGATGGAGATTATGTAGTCAATGTTCGGGGAATCGATTTTAACCAACTCCACGTTGAATCTTGACAACCAGTTTCACAGGGATTCTCCCTCTTGTTGATGAATGGTTCCTAGATAGCTCATCGGCAGTTTCTGTCTTTTCTGGCTAGCGAACTGCTGAGTCAACTTATTGCATAACTCTCAAAAGCTGAATATGGAATAAGTGGGTTGTTTGGCAAACCAATCCAAAGCTAGTCCTTCGAACGTGGTGACCATTAGCTTTGCAGTGTATTCCGCCAAGTGAGCATATAAATTCATTATATTCGTAAAACTGAATATATAATCATCTGGGTTGGCGGTTCCATCATATCTTGGTAGTCGTCCCAGAACCTGTCCTGACGATTGGGCTTCTTTTATCTCCCTACAAAAGGGGGAGCACGCAGCTAGGCTTTCTTGAAGCTCCGCGCTTCTGGCCCACGGATTTTGAACAGTTTGTAGACGTTGTTCCAATCGCTCCTGTACCATCTTTTCGATCTCCCTTTCCGAGAAGCGCATAGTTCTTTGTCGATTAGGAAGTGCATCAACTACGTCGTCCTCGATAGGGATTATGGTATGTTCCTTTGAACCTTGGCGGGTCAGTTGTGGCTTCGTCCGATCTGTTTTTCTTCGGATTCTCTCATCGGTTGGCTTCGTATCGCTCTTCTGTGGACTGTGCAACGATCGTTTCTCGCTCACAGGGCTCTCTACTTGTTGTGAGATCTGATCGACCTGCCTAGGAGTTCTTTGAACAGGATTCGCCCTAGTAGTTCTAGGGTTTCTAAGAACCTGCTCGGGGAGCAGTAGTTCCACTGGGCATAGTGAATTGAACAACATAGTAATTTGTCGTAACTTCTCCCTCGTATCTGACGGAGGAACCGGGATTGTTGGAGTCATGCGGGCTTCCGCTATCACATTGGTGGGGATCCCCTGTTGTCCTTGAGGGTTTTGGATATTTGTCCCTTGAGGTTCCTCCTGATTCGGTAATTGGTCGTTCCCTTATTGATTATCATTGTCATTGGTTATTGGAACGTTATTATTAGTATCGTCCTGCAGATCATCAGACGTGATATGTGGGTTCGTCGTGATACTCCTTGCTCCGTTACGAGCGTTCTTCCTTGGGCGAGCCATATGTCAATCGAATAATTAACCTTGCCCCACGGTGGGCGCCAACTGATTTAACCGTTTTTCGTAGGGTTCGATTAAATCAATAATGTGTGTTTATGGGATAAGATTATACGAAATTTATGGGGCCTAGTTACTTTATTCCGGATGGATCAATCTCAAGAAAGAACAATACGTAAGAACAAGAAAACAAGATGGCGAATATAGAATATTCAATATAGTATAGCAAAAGCCTTTATATTAAATTGATATCAGATTGCCTAAGTATGGAGGCGTAAGCTCTGATTCGTAGTTGTGTCAATACAATGTTGATCAAGGTATTTATATGATATTAACCCTAGCTATACAAGGAAACATAATCCTACTAGGACTCGGAGTATTGATCCTTCTTGAACTCGGATTTCGGTTTGATTGCCGTGAATAGATGTCTCTGGTCGGATCGAGTGGCTGTTAGTGAATGAGTTTCCTGGTCGAATCGATCCAGTATCTTCTAGTCACTCCGAGTATTATAAGGGGTGCGAAATCACCTTGCATTGTTCTTACCCATTGTGGTGACTTAGCAAAATTCAGAATATAAAATGTGTTGGATACGTCTAAATAAGTATCCGATATGTGTGTCCAATTTTTCTATTTAATTATATTTTTCGACATGCCATGTGAAGCGTCAATACGTATCCCTCGAGTATCCGAGGAGTATCATATTCGAAAAACATCTGACACGATATTTTATAATTTTTGAAGTATTTGTGCATCATAACATTTATCCTACACCAGTGAATTAATTAATACAATTAATTTTTAACTGATGCTATTTCTTAGAGCATAATAAATAAGCTAGCGATATTAAATTACTGTATTAATTACACTTTTCAAATGATCGCCATTATCAACCCTCTACTCTACTCACCCATGGAAGAAGACAACACAATACCTATATCGCTTGCCTAATAAATATGAAGATGTCCAAAATTTTCATTAATCAATCTTCACCTAAAACTCTCCGTCCAATTGAAAGAGAGCAAACTAGGTTAATGGAACAAATTAAGAGAGTATTAGTATACTACTATACCTATATTTAGTGTGTGCGTGTGTATATAAGACAATTGAAAATTAATTAATACAGTCTTTGAACTGGAAAATTCTACAGGGGGTTAATTTTTTTTGGTTTGTGAGAAGTGAGATTTTGTGTACAGGGGGTTAATTAAGGTGGAGTGATTATGTTATCATGTTAGTGTCAAATTTGTTCTATATTTTACGTCAAAATGAAGTCTCGGTCAGGGCTGGCCCAAGATTTGTCGAGGAACTAGGCAAAATTAAAATCGGGGCCCTAAGTCCCTAATCAAAACTCTAACATAATGTCATTGTCCTCACCATTCATCATTATACACATAAGTACATAACTCACACAGTACATTGAAAAAGAAGAACAAATTATTAAAGTATTCATCTCCATTGAAAATTTAAAATAAAGGAAAAAATAAAAACTACATAGAATAATGAATTTAATGTAATAGAACAAAATTAAAAAAAAAATACAAATCTTGAAAATCAACATACCTTAATTTATAGAGGGAAAAAGAGATGAATATCCAAAATAAAAGCTTGAAATTCATATTGTTAGAAAATTGGACTAAAAGAATTTGAGAAGAAACAATTCGAGTTGAATTGTTGAAGAAGCCGAGAATAAGGAGATTAGGAGAGAGACAGATATTGAAGTCTTGGAGAATGACTCTTAGAATTCCGAATTCTTGGATTTTTTATTTTTTTATGTCAATCAGCCAATGTTTTATTCACATTAGAAAAAAAAAAAAAAAAGGCCAAGTGGAATACTTGGGAGCCTGCCGCATAATAGATCTTCATTATGTTCATATACATATAAATATATTCTAAAATATACATGCATATATGGGCCATGGGCTGGGAGGCCAAGTGAATGGGACCCTCGACTGTTTTCTGGTTGGAATAACTAGTGAGCCGGCCCTAGTATCGGTCGTATTATATAAAACATTTATGTAATACCTTCAAGCATTCACAAGGAAAAGGGTAAGATTAACAATTGTTATTATATATCGCAATTAAGGGGATAATATGCTTTTTTTTTTTTTTTTTTTTTTTTTTTTTTTTGTTACATGGGATAATATGCTTATTTCATATCATAGGAAGATAAAATTACTCGTTAACCCAAAATGATTCCTTATGTTATCAAAATTGACAACTTAATTATATCAACATACACTTGACATTAATGTCAATAAGGTAGTTTCATGCATGTTACATAGTTCGCACAACACAAGGGAGTATTTTGCGTTTATCCTCGAGTTTATATATGTTTTTTTTTTTTTTTGGTCAATTTTTAAAATATGGAGCCGAATTTGAACGTATGAGCCTCAAAACTTATCAAACAAAAAATATTATTCAAATTTGTTTGATTTGCACAACTAATCAAACTCAAATGAATTTTTATTGACGAACTTGAAGCTCGGTAATTATATTTGATTTGATTTTTATTCCTATTGGTGATAACGTATGATGCGACGGATAACGAAAGTAACATCAGAAACTAAAGGTCTAATTTGAATATGTAAAATGTTTGAGTTTTCAATATGCATGGTAATTAATTAGTTATTCTTCCCGTTGACAGCAAAAATACTTTTTACATTTTGCTTAATTATTAAAAAAAAATCTTGTGTCATTTTTATAACCAAAAATCTTACGTGTTAATTTTTTATTAGCAAAAAATCTCCTATTAAGTCAAAATGACAATAACATCCCCTATTTAAGGATGCAAAAACACTCATATTCACCTATAAAATTGGTAATAATTTCTTAATTAACATTGAAAATTGACTATAATTCTCTTGTTCACTTAAAATGTTGGGTTATCAAAAAAAAAAAAAAAAATAATAATAATAATAATAATCCTATGATTTATGAAGGAAACGAATTTTTTTGCTAATTGTAAAATAACACACGGGACTTTTGCTTATAAAAATAATCAACCTTTGATAATTAGGCAAACTACAGGGGTGATTTTGCGTTGAGCTCTGCAAAAAAATAACATGAAAAGAAGGCGTGGATTGAGATGAGAAGACGTGCAACCCAATCAAATAACAGAAACAATAATGTATTATTTAGTTTCGTGTTCAGATTAAACAAAAAAAATTAAGAAATATATAGTTGGAGTAAGCCATTGACCTTTAATTTTCTTATGCTTTGTCGAAATATATAACAAAAATTTAATCAATTGGGTCAACATGTTCTGAACTGTTACACGAATTCTATTGCCACACTTATATATATTTTTTAATTTAATCTCTCAATTATATGTTACTTGAGTTATTTTACTTATTTTAGGTTTATCTCTGGTTTTCATACGTGGAATCTTGAAAGTTTCATCTTTCATTTATAGATGTTGCCTAATTTTATACTTATAAATATAGGAATTATTGCATTTTTTTGCGCTACAATTATAGTTCGTTGGCATTTCTATCCCCTTTTTTCAGTCTGACACATTTGGTATCACAATTTCAACATCGATGATAATTTTTGTAACAATCAAGTCTCAATTCCAAAATTAGCCCGAATCACCACGTTTGTGGGCCACGTGACATGAAATTTGACCCACACGGGGGGAAATTCAGGCTAATTTTGAAATTGGACTTCAATTGACACCAAAATTGCCACCGATGTTGAAGTTGTGTCACCAAACGTGTCAGTTCAAAAAGATACGAATAGAAACGCTGGCGAGCTGTAGTTGCGACACCAAAAATATAATAATCTCAATTAATATATATCTTTCTCATTTTTTTAGTATAGTTTCTTGGCTTAGAATGTACCAAAATTATATAGGCAGTTTTTGAAAATCCAATGATATTTGGGGTTTTTTGCACTTTGCACCCCCGAAATATGGAAAATAGGCACTTTGCACTTCCGAAACTTAGATTTAGCACTTTGCACCCTCAAAATATGAAAAATGCAGCACTTTGCACCCTCTTTTATTTTCAGGCAAAAATTCAAGGGCAAAATAGGTAGTTCAATTATAAATATTTGGCACTTTGCATCCCAAACTTGAGAAATTGACACTTTGCACCCCCAAAATAAAATTAGCACGTATCACCCTCGAATTAAGAACAAATTAGCAACTTGCACCCCCGAAACATATAATCAACACTTAACAACTCAAATTAAAAAAAAAAAAAAAAAAAAAAAAACTCAAACCCCTCATTTTTTCCGGTAAAGTTGACCATCGGGGTGAAAGAAAAGGCAAAATAGGTAAATTTTTGATCTGATTGAACAACCTACATTTATATACATATATACAAATTAAATACCATGAATTTGAATTGATTACATCATATAACAAATTAACAAGCCATGAATTGTGGCTTGTACAAATTAAACGTACTATGCACAACAATTGAGTGCGTAAAAACTGGTAAGTTCAACTTTGCTTTAGATTTTTTTCATCCCGACGGTCAACTTTGCCTGAGAAAATGAGGGGTTTGAGGGTTTTTTTTTTAATTTGAGGGTGTTAAGTGTTAATTTTGTGTTTCGAGGGTGCAAGTTGCTGATTTGTTCTTAATTCGAGGGTGATAAGCGCTAATTTTATTTTGTGGGTGCAAAGTGCCAAAGATTTATAATTGAATTACCTATTTTGCCCTTGAGTTTTGCTTGAAAATAAAAGAGGGTGCAAAGTGCTATATTTTTCATATTTTGAGGGTGCAAAGTGCCTATTTCCCATGTTTTCGGGGGTGCAAAGTGCAAAAAACCCTGATATTTGCAAGTAACCAAAAATAGTGGACATGAGTTTGGCCTAGCGGTTGAACCTCATAAAATCACTTTTAGATCTCTATTGTGATATTTGAAGTGTTTGGCCAAGATTTTTTTTTTTTGGTGCGGTTTGGCCAAGATTATAAAAATTGCTTTTGCTCAATCGTGATTTTCATGGTGTTTGGCCCGCAATATCATAATTGCTTTTGGGATCTCGAGAAACAAAAAATCAACTTATTTTAGAAGCTGATAAAGTGTTACTTTTGCAAAAGTTATTATACAAAAGCAATTAATCTATAATTAATTTTTATTATACTCAATTATTACCAAAATCAATTTAGTAAAATTAATTCTCTTATAATTACTTTTTGAATCGCTAGGCCAAACTCACCCTAAACAATTAATTACTTTGATTACTTGCAGCTAAGTCACGTCCACTATTTTTCATGCAAAAACCTAGAACATATCAAAATTTCATTTGCTAACTTTATCTAAATAGATTGAGAATAACTCTTAATTAATTAAATTAAAGGAATTGCTGATTTACGTTTTGCAAAATGAAAAAATGAAATTCTACAAATTAACATGGATATGGAATCTCCTTTATTAGGTAAGAGATTCATCTCAAAGGAAAGTCATTAGGTTAGAGATTACATCAGCCTTAATTCCATAGGGTAGGGTGCACATGAATCATATTAAACTGCATATATATTGAAGTTTAGAATTTTTATTTTTTTTTGGATGAAATCAAAGTTTGGTACTTACGATAAACCAGACCGGATATTCTGGTATAAATTTGTGAATATAATACATTCAAAAATTATTTATTTATTGATTGATATAATAAAAATGTACCAATGATTATTATTCTCCAACCAATACTTAATATAATATAGGGTTCATTGTTAGTGATTATTTCATGATATTCATATTCAACTCAAAATTAGAAGACGTACTTGTTCAAATTTAATTAATTATTCATCTATAGAATGTCTAAAAAGTAAAATTTCATACAACCAATGCATGCTCAAACACCAAATATAGCCACCTACAAACAAAGATAGCAGACAATAAATAAATTATTTTTATTCAACTTTCATTTCCAATTTTCTCTCTTTTATTTCCCTTTTGTTAATTAGATATTGTTATTTTCATAGTAGATCTAAAACTGTCATTTTGCAAGATATTATGATATAAATTTTGTTTTATGTATAACTAGAAAAAACATTAACAGTTCTTTCCATTAAACAAAACTATATTTTTCAGGTATGCAATCACATACAAAAATAAATTTAGTATAAATAAAAAGTATTTACTAAAGTTGGTATAGTATTGATATTAAATATTTACAAGTCGCATTAATTGATAGTGTACAATTTTAACAAATAAAAACACAATACCATACCAGGTGCATCCCTATATGGTCATATGATGACCTTTAATTATCGTCACAAGTAATGTAACATAAATAATACAATGCTTCTTTTGCTTTTTTTTTCTTTTCCAAATTTTTTGTTCCAGTAGCAACAACGAGGAAATTAATTTTTTTTTAATGTTTTAAGTAACTTGTCAAGTTGATTTTGTTCACAACTTCACATTAATGGCATTGACCTTTAAATATTAATTTATGTATTCTTATAGTATCAAACTATTATTGAAATGAATCAGCTAGATTATTTATTATCATTTTCTAAAATTTGATCAAATTGAATGATTAATCGTACCAGATAATAAAAAATTATGGGGTGAAAAAAATATTAATATAATGATTTCAGACATCACTATTGACAATTCTTTTTTCTTTACGAATATCTCCTGAGAGAATGCCTAATTACAATAACCCCCCTCACGTATTGGATATTACAAATATCCTCCTCAAGTTTGTCACCTTCTAACAATTTAGCTTTCCAATTTTGTTTTTGGATGTTATTTGTAATGTTTGTAATATCTTATAAATATTAAATTTTGGGTGCTAATTGTTATATCCAAAATATAAAATTGATAATTATATATTTAATACCAAATAGTTGAAAATTTTTATAATTGCTCATAAATTTTAATAAATATTGAAAAAAAAGGTATTTACATATTCATTAATTAACCGTTTAACAATAACTTAAATAGAATATTAATACTAATAATATTTTATAAATATGAACAAATTGGTACACATTTAGTTAAATGAATTTATCTAAATTAGTAAATTTAATAAATTTTATAATGTATTATAAATCATATATTTTAATTTAATAAAGTTTGTATTATATTATAAATTAAATTTTATTAATTCAATAAAAATATTAATTTAATTAGTGAAAATATAATTTTTATATTTATAAATTTTTTTTCAAGATTTTATTTAATTTGTTATTATAGAAATCAAAGTAACTCTAAACATGTAATTAATTGCCGTTTATATGAAAATTTATGGAAATTATAAATTATATCAATTATCATGGTAGGAAATACATGATTATTATTTTTATAATTATAAGATATAACAATTAAAACCAAAATTTTAAAATTTATAAAATATTATAATCATTACAAATAATTCACAAGGACAAAATTGAAATATTTTAAGAGTAAATGATTAATTAGATCTTACCTCAAGGCATATTCGTAATTTACTCTTTTTCTTTATTTTTTTAGAAATCAAAGAATCATGAAAAGTTACAAAATGTGTGCTTGGAAAGCTGGAAACTATTTTATGTAATATTGGGTGAGTTATCCTTAATGCTGGCCAGAACAGACCCACATTTTAGTAGTTAGGAGAATTGTCATTTTTTCCGAAAAAACTAAAAAATTTCATTTTTGAATCAAACGAAACAAAAATAAGATGTAATTCTGAAACGATTTATTTGCCTGGAACACTCTTATTTTTCTTAATTTAGTAAAAAAAAAATTACAATTTTCACTAGTGTTTCCGAAACATTTTCGAAAAATCTCGAAATATTTCCAATATTTGACTAACCGAAACATACACTCAAAAAAATATTTTAATCCATGCCTAAATCCTAATATTTTAGTTCGAACTACGCTTTTAGACTAAAGAGGCCCGTTTTCCTGCCCGTAAAGCTTGATTGGCTTCAATGCCAATATGGCAATATAGATCGTCAAATTAATAATAATCAATATTCAAAAACTTCTGGGCCAGCCTATAAGAAAGAGTTTTGGCTTGATTTTATAGGTTTTTGCTTTCGAAAAAATTGTTTGGGTTATCTCAATGAAAAGTGAAAACTTTGAAAACTCATTTGATGAAACTCTTTCATATAGCTATAGGCCCTGTTTTTCCTGTTTTTCCTTTCTTTCGATCACACTTTTTCACCTGAAGCGGTTAAAATTGCTAATTATTTTCATATTTAAACTTATTATATGTCGAATTTAAATTCAATTCTCTTTGTAAATTAAACTAAAACAGGCATGCATATCAACAAAATGACTAAAACATAATAAATATAAACAGGAGGAGAAAAACTGAAGAAGTATTCATTAATATATGTCATAATGGCATGACATGTTACAAAATCAATCAATAAATAAATCATTTTCAAACTAATTAATATATATATATATATGTTACTCGAATTTTTCATAACCCTGCAGTATATGGCACACCCGTGGACGGGAGCCATGCCCGACCCGCTATAAGGCTCGAAACCGTAAACCTTGACGCCACATTCGGGCTTGTTATCACATGATAACCTGGCCACTTGACCCGGTTTCTTACCGAAGCTGATGGTCCGAAATTTTGATACTCCCCATAATATAAAGTACTCAAAGCAAAGTTCGAGTTTTGCCACAAGGACCAACCCTCGGGTGTCACCAAATTGTCGATAAACGTCTTCATAATCACTGTCCTAGAGTATTGTTGCCATGGTCGACCCAAATAGGTTTTAACCGACCCGACAACCGGCCTGAGATCGGGTGCAGCCATGATCCGACAATTGTGGATCGAGATACCCGTGTTTTGAAACGGGTCACCCCTTCCTTGGGCCGTGATGACATTAGCCTGGCCGACTAAGGGTTTGCGAACGTAGATGATGCAGTTTTGAAACACGACGGCCGCATTTCCGAAGATGAAGTCGATGGTGCCGTATATGTAACACATTTTATAGAATTGGCGTTGTGCGTGGACGAAAAGTGTATCTTGATATCCTTCGAAACCACATGCGTAGAATACAGAGAGGTCAGACGCTGATCGAAGAGCTACTGCTTGCCCGCTCTGTGGCCCAGCTGTATTGCGGAATGTTATTCCACGGGCTATGAACCCGATCCCATCGATTCCTAAAATAATACGAAGTTCAAATTTTTATAAAGTAGATGAAAATATGAAAATTGAATTCTAGCACACTTAAACAAACAAAATAAGAAAGAATCAATTTGAAAATATATTAATTACCACTAGAAATAGTATTCATCACTCACAATTATGGTTATTTTAAAATTTATTGTGTAATTTATTAAAAAAAAAAATCTAATATTTTCCAAAGTAAATATTGTCGATAGTTTTAAATAGTTCTATAAAGTGCTAATTAACTTGAAGTTTAAGTGATATAGATTGATTAGATTACTATACAAATCATCTTAGTTAAGCCGCTAAGCTAGATAATTAAGATGACTTGATGGAGTGGTTGATTCAAATGAGAAACACTTAACTGGCCAGAAGAAAAATATTGGAACATCTCAACAAGCAAGATATTCCTTTTTGCTACCTTAAAGAATGAAATTAGTATTTCCTCAAAAAAAAAAAAAAAAAAAAAACTAAATTAGTAGAAGTATTTTTTTCCCACATTAGTTCTTATTCACAAATGTTTTTTAATCATTAATTGCAATTAATATTTGTTGCTCTCAAGTCAAGTTTTTCTTACAAGTAATTAATTAACTGAGAATCAATTCAGATTAAATAAATGTTTGGGAGCAGATTTGCCTGCTTGACTGGCTAGCAAGTTGTCACACTAGAGAATAATTTTATCAATTCCTTACATGTACTTTTCATTTTCATTCCGTAACATGTTCATTTAAATATGTGTATTAAAAAAGGTAGTTAATTCTGAGATCACTGAATTTCCAATAAATTAACAAATATAGCCAAAGCATCTCTATAAAGCTTGCACGTGAAAGGTAATGAGGTGAAATGACCTTGACAATCTATTACATGCATGAAAAAGAAAAATCGCGCCTACAAATAATTATTTCTGATCTTAATTAATTTGTATACCTTAATTATTGTTAATTTCTAAGATGCAGTTCTATGATCAACTAACTAATTTGATTTCTCAAACCTGATTTTAGTTTCTCAAAGAATTGGTCAAATTAACATTCCCTTACTTGTTTCCCTAAAACCAATACATTTGAGAGAAAAACACTTTTGATACCAAATTTTAGTCCAAAAAATACATTTGATACTAGGCTTTTTGATAAAACATATTTCATACCATGATTCACATTATTTTGATACCTTTACTTTTTTCGTCAATTTCGGATGAAATTCAGCAAGTGCCGTCGATTGTATGTCTTTAAAACTTGTGCATGTTTTTTCCCTTCCATTGTCAATTTAACGGGCACATGAGCGGTACGTGCTGAATTTCATGCGAATTGATGGCAAAATTAAATGTGTCAAGATTGTGTGAATCATGGTATGAAATATATTTTATTAAAATATATTTAGTGCCAAATGTGTTTTTTAAACTAAAATTTGATATCAAAAGAGTTTTTCCTCGTTCATTTTAAGAATTAACCATCTTCTCTTATTTTTTATAACATATATTTTGATACACACATAGTTATGGACAATTATTTCAATTTATAATTAATAATATATTAACGTTTCATATTATTTGTAGTTATTCATTCATTGTAAATTATTTTACCTATGAAAATTTGTTAGTATAACCAATTGATATTTAAATATAATGATGTAACGTTTCACTAAAATAAAAATAAAATTAAGAGTTACTAAAAGCTTACCAAAAGTAGCCGAGCTATACGTTGTGAAACCCGACGAGACACTCCGACTGCCCGTGATCACGGTATACCTCAACCCGTCCCCGACCAACATAACCTTATTCATAGTCCTGCTTATCAAAACATTTTCCCTATAAACTCCTTTCTTCACATACACAACGACCCGCCCGTTCCCGACCCGCCTCGAGACCGCATAATTAATCGCGGCCTGAATCGACCTAAACTGACCTGACCCGTCCTGAGCCACCACCACGTTCGCCTTCGACGCCACCGCCAAATCTTGCAACAGTTTCCTGTCTCCTCGCGTAACCCAACCCGGCAATCCACCACGATTCGTTTGATACTTATTATACTCCGTCGTGGATGAGTTATCCAAAAGAGCTCCATTAGTCGCCAGGCTATTACTTATTAGCTCCGAGACGTTCCCCGACAAAATAGGAGAAGTAAATTTCGTTACGTTGAGGTCGTGGGACCCCGAACGACAGATTTCGATGTTTGTTAACGCGGTACTGAGCCATGTTTGCGCATCGAAATCGGTAAAACTCGCGTTCGTTTGAATGTTTTGTAGCGTCCCGTTCAATTGGAGGATGGTGTTTTCGATTAAATTGATGCAGTCTCTATACACGAGCGTCTTTCGTTTGCTTTTACCGCCGCACCCGAGCTGTTTGGCGTTGGTGTGTGAGTCCACGGCACGTTCGTAGGCTGCGAGGACCGTCAGGGTCCGGAAACTCTCGATGGAATTCGGGTTGTACCTTTCCGGGTCCAGACCCATGAAATAGTTACAAGTTTCCGGGTGGGGAGTGGTATTGCACCACCAACTAATACCTTTAGTACTTGGACTTTCATCAGCTGCCAATACTTCATAAAAGAACAGAACAAAACAGAGGAAGAAAAATGGTTTGAAGAATTTCATGGCTATTAATTAAATTGGTACTTTCTTGAAGAATTAAATTTTTATTGTAATATCATGCTATGTGGGAAGGACTTTAATTTGTGCAAGGGTTTTTGTTTATATAGAATGATTTGACAGTTGGGTTGTTTGAAATGGAGGGAAATGGGGAGATAAATAAATTATAGGAAATTAAAGTTGAAATATTTGAACAAACTTTGGTTACTTTATCTTTAAAATGACGAGATCCTTGATTAAAAAATTAAAAATTAAAAAAGATTAAGAGATCCTTGTTTCAAGGATCACGGCCATTACACTCAAGGTGGATGCAATTAAGAGTGGAAATGAGAGAGAGAGATTTTGCCGGATTCATCGTGTCAAGAGCCTGGATTAGAACATGAATTATTTTGTTGGAGTGGGGTGACAATTTTTGGGAAAAAAAAATCAAATTAAAATATTGGAGGTATATTCTATCTTATGTAAAGTAGGTCGTGAGGATTGGGGGTTTCGTGCGGAAAATTTGATATTATAGGCATAGATCAAAATTTTCATCTTTTCCATCGAAAATATCGAAAAATTTCCATTTTTGAATCAGGCGAAACGAAAACAAGATGTAATTCCGAAACTATTTATTTGTCTTAAACTCTGTTATTTTTCTAAATTTAGTAACTTTTTTTACAAATTTTCCTTAGTGTTTTCGAAATATTTCTGAATAGTCTCGAAAAGTTTCCAGTATTTGACTGACCGAAACATACGTTTGAACCGAAATTTTGATGGGTAATTTTATGCAAACGTTTCACAGTTTAGCTGGATGCATATTTCGCATAACATAATAAAAAAAAATAAAAAAATAAAAAAATCTTGCATTTATTTGGAATTTTACTAACAAAGTAAAATTTATCACGAATTACATTTGTTAAAGAGAATAATAGGAGTATTAATTTGGTAAAATGCTTGAAACTTCCATGTGTTGTGGAAAATTTGCAAGAAACTATCAGTTATCAAATTTATTGCACCATATCCTTCTTTAATTATTTTCATAAATTCTGCACAAAATTCCTCTTCCGTCACGCTTAGCTAGTGAGACTAAGACTTAATTTTTATATATTTTATTTATTATTTAAGAACTTTAAGTAACCCTCTTGTTTGATGGAAATATTCCATGAAACTACTATGTCTTGAGTTTTATTGCATCAAGTCCCATTTATTTTAATAATTTATAGAACATAACAAAATTATAATATTTTAATAAATATTAAATATATAATATTTGTATTTACTGTATATTATTTCAAAAAAATTATAAATGTGATTTTTAAATTATAAAATATTATAAAAAATTATAATAAGTGAGGAGATTGTGTAATCAACTTAGAGAGAATTACACTTCTAATACCATGTTTGATCTTACTTTACATATTTGGTATCAAACTTTATGAATAAACACACCATAATTCTACTATCCTTGACATATTTAATTAGTTCACTGTTAAATATTTGAACCATTAAATCATGACCGACCCACAAGTTCGAAGATGCACTTTGAGCTATAGCTAAAGCTATAATTATTCCTCAATTTGACATTGAGTATAAGAAAATATTAGAGCGAGCTTGATATAATTTAGTGCAATGATTTTGACGGCTAAGCTTATATATGTCAGGGGATGTTATATTGTGGTATTAAATATTTTTTATAACAAAATCGTAAAATAGCTTAAAATCTAATATAAAAAATGTGTTTCTCTCGTAAACTTAACACGTAGAATTTAATACTCCATCCGTTCCCTTTTAGATATCGCTTAAGGTTGTTTCACAAGAATTAAGAAATTATTTAATGCTCTAGATTTTAGGAAAATTAAAGGATAGTTGGACAAAATTGCCCTTAATAAATGCATGGTTATTTGTTTTGAAAATTGGGAGATATTAAGTATAGTATTTAGGATTAAAGAAGGGTAAAACTGTCAAATTAGTATTTAAATCTATCTTGAAATTATAAAGTGACATGTATAGTGGAATTTTTTTTCTCTAAAGTGACATGTAAAAGGGAACGGAGGGAGTATATTTTATCGGCAAAATTGCAAAAATCGTCCCAAACTAATCACTGATTTTGGATTTTCGTCCCAAACTATTTAATTTGACGAATTTCGTCCCGTAATTTAATATTTTTGGAATATCGTCCCACCATAATTATAAGACGGAATTGCGCATTTGCCGATGAATTATCACATGGCTGCTTAAGTGTCATGACATGGTAAATTTTAACATGAATAATTATATAATATTGCAGAGTTCGTCCCAAATTAAATAGAAGATTGAACGTCATTTTCATTAAATTAGAAATTTAATATTGGGACTAAATTCATACAAAATGGTAAATTATGGGACGAAATTTGGCGAGTTGAAATAGTTTGGGACGAAAAATCAAAATTAGTAATTAGTTTGGGACGATATTCCAAAAAAATATTTAAATTACGGGACGAAATTCGCCAAGTTAAATAGTTCGGGACGAAAATCCAAAATCAGTAATTAGTTTGGGACGTTTTCTGCAATTTTACCCATTTTATCCCTAAAAATCAAAAGAACATCAACAAACACGTTTGAGTAGAATTGAGACATTATGCCCCTAGGTGACATTTGTTTCGAAATTATTTCAACAATATAGCTTAAGAACTACTTACTACATGATATTAATCTTCCTAATCCGATTGCTTAGCGTTTTTGTCGGTACAGCCAAGTAGGAATTAGGAGAAAATTAGGTGTGAATGAGATTAGCACAGCCGTCGGCGTATAACAAATGTAAGAATTTTAAGACTAAGCAAGCACAAAACAAGAAGATCAAAGCAATAAATTTGTTAGGTCGTCATTCCGTACATCATCTGATATAATGTGTGTGAGTGTTTGGCTTGAATTTTGAAGAATATTACACCAAATTATTGATTAAATTAAATTAAGAGGAAAATTAAACTTGAAGGAAGGAGCTTATATTCCACCTTATGATTAATTACTATCAAATGTTTGAACTTAAGCATTTAATTCGCGGGGTTAGCCATGTGCTAAGAACTTCATGTTACGCAAATCCTGCTAGCTATTTAATAAGAGGAATTCTTAAGTTCATTTCTTCATATTTTAGTTTATGGGTCAAATATGGCCGTACTTTTTTTAATCATACGCATTTAACGTGCAGTTGGATTTTAGGCTGCGTTTAGTAAACTTTATAAGAATACCCCATTATGTACAAGTATTTTATTTTGGGTAAACACTGCTTATGATCCTCCTTATCATTAACTGTTTCTTGATTTCTCTGGCTCAAACTCGGTGCATGTAATTTTTCAGGTTTCGGGTTTATATCGGGTTTGCTAATATAGACAAAAATAGCTTGACATATAAAATATTTAGATTGCTGAGACACATATTAATAAACTACTATTACGTCATATACGAG
This sequence comes from Penstemon barbatus, assembly GCA_003313485.2. NCBI lineage: Eukaryota > Viridiplantae > Streptophyta > Magnoliopsida > Lamiales > Plantaginaceae > Penstemon > Penstemon barbatus. The sequence goes on from CM064880.1 coordinate 13,737,758, forward strand.
TATATATCATTAAATAATATTTTAACTGAAAGATCAAGTTATTTAACCAAATTTTTTTAGATACGTTTGATCTATATGAAAAAGCATTAGTGTTTTAAAGTCTCAAGATCCATTTTATTGACATTTCGTGTTAACTTTTGTCTTTTTTTTTTTTTTTTTCATATTTGTTTAAGATTTTTTTCTTTAGATTTTGACCTTCGGTACGTAATTGATATACTAACATATATGAAATTTATATTATAACCTTTTTATAAATTTTACTTGTTTCAAAATAAAAACAGTAATTAGTAACTATAAATACAATACAAATAATTAATCATAATATTTAAAATAATTATATGTTTGGACTTTATTCGGGTAGAGCCATGCTAGGCTCAAGCTCAGCTCATAAATTGATCGAGTTTAATATTATAGCTCAAACTCGATCCGGCTCACAAATTTTGGGTTTGAGCCAATTTTAATCGGGTCGAGCCATCAAGCTTCGGGTAGGCCCGACTCAATTGACAGTCCTAAGTGACATATAACTCTTAGTAGGAATTAATGTAAGAATTTTTTTTGGAGGTAAGTGGTGTTTACCAAAATATTTAATTTTGAAAACTTTATTAGGTCATGCTCTTATTTTTTTTTTTTTTTTTTAAGTTATAATTTTAAGATGGATCAGTGATGTATTTCAAATTTGATGTGTTATTGGTTGAATTAATAAATCCTATCGACGTGTATCATTTTCTCTTGTGGATTGGGTTTAATTCGAACTTGCTACGAATCACTCCCCGATCGAGTAATCAATGTATCTTCTTCGATGCTTAATTACATGTAAAACATGAGGCGGGCTAGGCCGAGGCAACTCTAGCGAAAAGGGCAGAGCTACACGATTTTTATATGGAGAGACAAGATAAAGTAATAATACCTGCTAAAGGAAAACATTTTTAAAATTCAGAAGCATGTCCTCGGGAAACTCATCTCTCACTTTGTTTTGAATTATAGTTGTGGTAGTGGCTCAAGATCCTCTGTATCATAATTTGTGTACTACAAGTGTGTACCACAAATGAGTAATTGACACATGCATATATGACAATTATTATAATTGTCATAAAAGATATGTAATTGACAATATATGACTATTGTCGTGGTAGCTATATAACATAAAAGATATGTTATGTAGAAGTCGTTGAAAGAAATAAGGTTCAAAATTAATTCAAGTTACTTATACTTGATGCTTTTTTATGCTTTATTCGAAATCGCTAGATAATTAATTGGAATTTGACTCATGTTCAGATCAACTAAAGCTCGATCGAACTCAAATCATGTAATAGTTAAACTAAACTTATTAATTTCAAATTTAAATCAAACCTGAATATACACGTGTTTTGGCCAATTAATCATTTGGTAGGATAGGTATAATCAATCAAGGTGTTGCTTAGTCAAGTCAATCCGAAACTATATATAACTTTATTTCCATCTCTCAATCGGCTGACAATTTGAATAACATGTCGAGTTACTTATACAATTTAACCATTTTACCAATCCAAATTTTATGTAAATCCTTCAAAATGATTTGAGTTGTGTACCGATATACAAAGTAAAGATTATGTAGTTGAGCCCTCAAACCCCTCGACCGCAAATCTTGCAATCAAAACTAGAAATGATTCGACAATGTTAGGTTGTGAAGATTGTGGTGGACGTTGTGGCTTACAGCTTACTATCCTCCTTGGCATGAGCGCTAATGTTAATTTATCTTCAAAGGCGATCGTTTCCAATGCATTTCTCCATATTCTATGAGGATCGACTTTGGCGATTGTAGGAAGTCGATGAGACGTGTCACTGAAGATGAAGATTAAAGAATAATAACAACATAATATTTAAAAGAATGAAATTTAAGCATATAGTAGTAAAATTATATCACATTTCTAATATTAAAATCTCATCAAGATCTACCACATTAATCTATGTATTCTCAACTAAACTTCTCCTATAACAATCAAACTCGGTCTGATTATAGATGCTTTATTTGTATTTGTCCATTATTGAATTATTTATTTAATTGGATTTGAATAACCATATGGGATGTTATATAAAAAATTATTTGGGCTGGATCGAATAACTATTTTGATTCAATTTATTATTTAACAACATCTAATATCAGTATGTCCATCCAATATTTATGACCCATTTATGGAATTTGAATTGTAATAAGTAAAAACTTATCTACCGATGGTACAAAATGATAAAGAGGCGCGACCTAGAGGTCACCAAAGCTAAAAGGCCCTCTTAAAGGCCCAAATAATTGTAACTGATGGGCCTCAAGATTTTTATATCGCATAGAAACTAGTTTATTCCCGTGCTATGCACAAAATTAAATAAAAATATTATTCTTAACAATGCGCCCATTAGGGTCTGTTTGTTTGTCATCTCTGGAAAAATATTCGTATTTGGAAAAACTGGAAAAGCGAGATAAATATTATTTCTATATTTTAAAATAAATTTATCCTCTCTCAAGTTTCACAAACTACTCTTCCAAAAGTCAAATAAACAATAATTGTATTATTTCTAAAAAAAATCTATACAAACTCGACTTTAATTTGACATAAAGTAATCATTTCTTATAAAACTTATCTCGCACAAATAAACATGATTTGATATAAAGTCTTACACGACTTACATTGTACACCTACAACCTGAATTCTTCCACAAAAAACTACATCCACATTTATTCCCAAACTACTCTCCCGAAATTCAAACAAACACCATTACGCAAATCAAGATCATTTCACAGATCTCCACCACTCTCACTAACTACTTTTCCAAATGTCAAACAAACAGGCCCAGAGATTTTATCGGACTCATCATGTCAAGAGCTTGAATTAAAACATGAATTATTTTGTCAGCCTAATTGTTACTTAATAGAATTGTCAATTAATATAAGGGCTAGCGATATTGTCAGAGCAACAAATGTTGCTGCCAGAGCAAGTTTTTAAAAATTCCAATCTTACCCTTAATGGTCAAACATATTAATTACATAGCCAATTATTATTGAAAAAGTTCTCTTTCTTCATTAATATATATGTATATTTATTTCATTTTCAGTGCTTACCATTATCATCATACAATTATGAAATTCATTTTCTTCTATCTTTTTATATATAATCTTCTCCGTGAACTAACTGAATGAGTAAAAAAAAAAGTTATGAACACTTATGTCATTTTTCAATTATATATATGAAATTTGCCATTTATCAAAAAACAATTATGCCAATTTGTCATTATATCCATTAGTTTTTCATGTGTAACAAATTATTTTGCATTTGTGGTATGAGATAATGATTCGGATCATGGATCAAATTTCCTTTCAAGTTATGTTTCGTTCAGCCAAATATTTAAAAAAAAATCGATTTTTTCCGTAAACTTTAAGAAAATACGAAATTAAGAAAAATAAGATAATCAAAAGACAAACAAAAAGTTTTGAAATTTCAAGATTTCATTCCATTGATTCAAAAACGAAAACATTTCAATGGATACGATGAAATTTTAATCCATGATTTCAATATGACGAAGATTCTAAGATCGTATGTGGAATTTCTGTTAATTATGTTTTAATTGCATATAACTGAAATAAAATTGAAAAAGAATAAATAAATAAATATATATATATATATATATATATATATGAGATTTTTTTCTAAATTCTGCCTTTTATTTTTTTTATTTTTTATAATTAAAGTTTGATTTAATATTGCGAGATCTAATTAATGGATTCAGTCACTACAAATACGATATAACTAATTATATCACAATTGCTCATTTTCGACTACGACGGCTTTAAATACCCCCAAAAAAAAAGATTAACATATTTTCTTGATTACAACTAGAGGCTATTTTCACATAATTTGGATTAGTAAAAGTAAAAAAAAATTGTAATTAAGTATAAAAAAAATTAGAAGAATAAGTTTCTTAGTTAAAAATACATAAGGTAGCAAGGTAGGTATTAAAAAAAGTAAATAAAGAAAATGTGTATTTATGAAGAAAGAGAGCAACATATTTTCTCAATTAATGACTGTGCAATAAATATGTTTTGAACATGAATGACATATTAGGAAGTTCATTAAAATTGCTCTGGCAGCAACATTTATTGTTTTGGCAATATCACTAGCCTAATATAAGTTATAACACTAATTTTATAATAATTATATTGACTTAATGGTTATGTCATTAATTATGGTAGTTTTTAAGTTTAGTTAACGACAGTACCAAATATGGCACGATTTGTTAAATTATGGTATCAAATATATTGATATATATTTATTTGATACCAAAAAAAGAAATTGACAAAAAGCTCGATATCAAAAATATAATTCTCCTCGGTGTAATGTGAATTTTTACTTTATGGAATTTAAAAAGTAATTATATTTTTATTTGGAAAGAAAATTGAAAACATCCTTTTCTTTTTAAAAAAAATAAGAAACCAGAAAAGAAGGATGATTTCGAGATTGCTGCAAAAAATGTGTCCCAAAAGAAAATCAGTTTGTCTGTTAATTTCTAGAAAGTTGAAACCGTTTCTAGAGAAAATAATCAAATTGTTTGAACATTGTTGAGCATTTTGTCGGGAAAGCAAGTTAATGGACTGTCCGTAAATTTGGTTGGAGACGTATGAGTCGACCCGGAACTCAATCGGATCCGAGCCGGACTTAATCCAAATTAATAATTATAATTCTCTTTTTCTTTTTTATATTTCCTTTTATCTTCTTGGGTTGAGTTGACCTTGAATTTAATAGAGAGTGTCAAACTTGATTCCAAATCAATAGAATGTCAAGTTGATACTTGATACATTAAACAAATCCATGGCCGTTGTTACGAGTAAAATACAAAACACCCCCTATATTTTTTAATTGATAGAAAACCACTTCTATTATTTTTATTTCAAAAACTCAATTTGATGAAAAACCAAAACCTTTACTTCTCCCATGGCGTAGTGTGGTTCGATTTTTTTAATTGGGAATATTCTTCATGATATGCAGGAGAAGTGACAATTATACAACTATATACTCCTATATTATTGTCCCTTTTTGGGTGTTACAAATAAAAAAGTAGCCACAAAAGAAAATGTCGTTATTTATCTTACAAGTGTTTAACAATAAAATTTGTTTCGTAGCATCATAGAATATGCATCATCAAAATTAGATATTTCAAAATTTATAATTATCTCACTTTAATTTTAAATCTTAAGAATTTATTGTATGATTAGTTCATCTTATCAGATGAAAGATCTTCTATCACATTTTAATTAACTTCAATCGTTACACAATTATAAAGGAAAATGACAATAATAACTTCATTTGTTATTTTTTTTTTTTCCTTTGAAATCTCATTTCCCATATCCATTTAAAAGTTGGCTATATAACCCTCATATATACATGAAAAATTGGCAATAAACCAAGTCTACTTCAAACAATGCAGAAAATCCCCTCAGTTAGTTATAAATATTTACTTTAGTATATGGATGCAGTGAACTAATTTAATTGTAATATACGAAAGTTTTTGGATATGATGCAAGGATACTTCAAAATTCTACATGATGAAGTATCATCTACTCATCATATACTCAAATTTTACATTTTATATATCTCATATGAATTGGAAAACAATAATAATTTCATCTTATAAAATATTGGGCAATCCTCAATTCACAAATTAACTTTTGAGATGTGTTAGGCTCAAGCCACGAGTGGACTTAGCATAAACCATGTGGTGGATTATAATATGATATCAGAGTCTTAGGCTAATGTGGGTCACCTTCTTTTGTGATGGGTTCCTCCTTGCTCGCATGATGAGATTTATTCTTCACTTACACGGTCTGGCAAATTCGCGCGTTGGGCTTTACCCACAAATCGTAAATTCGCAATGTTTAGCTTTATATAATTTCATGTGATCTGTTTGCTTTACCCACATATTCGATCCGTCCACACGTGAAGGGAAGTGTTGAGACAAAATGTCCAACGTGGATTGAAAGCCAATAATAAGTTCACATTATAAGGTATTGAGCAATCTTCAACTCACAAGCTAACTTTTGAGATGAGTTTGATCCAGTTCATGAATGGACTTAACTTAATCCATGTGATAAATTCTAATATATATGAGGAAAATTATTGTCCAAGCCTGGCTTGGCCAAACCCATCCAACCACCAAGCAAGTGTATTGCACTTGCTTTGTGATTGGTCACTCTCTTGGGAGTTATATCCAATCCCAAAGCAAGTGTATTGCACTTGCCTTGTAGTTACTTTGGGTTCGACCAAACCCGGTGTGGGTAAGAATTTCCCTATATATGACTAGTTTTTTTTTTCTTCTACTTAATAAAACCCAATCTTACAGTTTTTTCTTTCTAATTAAATGTTAGTCACATATTTAATTTGTAAATCTTAATTAATGCATCTGACAACAAAAAATTAGATACGACATTTAGAATTTGCATACAAGTTAACTAAATATAAAGATAATTGAACTTACAGCTTTCATTTACGTACTTCGAAATTAATATTAAAAACCAACTTTCAGTAAGTCGACCCGACTTAACTTTAAAACTTTTGTTAAACACCAATCTTCTATTCTTCAAGCAACAACAAGAGTGTCGACCCATTCTGTTTTGGTTCGGGCCGAACCTGACCTATCCACTTGCATCCTTAATGCTTTCATGATATATTTTCCTCGTGGTCAAATTTAAACATTGTAATCTATCATTAAAAATGAAAAGGAAAAACTTTTTAATTTACCCTTTACATGATGGAATTTTAACAAGAAGCTAATGGCCTTTTCTAATAATTTGTCGAATCACATGATTGTGTCTTCTCTCAATAATGGATATTTGGTACTTCTATGGGTAAGGAAAATTCTTGTCCAAATCTGATTTGGCCAAATACATTCAATCATCAAGCAAGTGTATTGCATTTGTTTTGTGATTGGTCACTCTCCTAGGAGTTACATCAAATCCCAAAACAAGTGTATTGCACTTGCCTTATAGTTGCTTTGGGTTCGGCCAAACCCGGTGTGAGTAAGAATTTCCTTTATGGGTAAATAGATCTTTTATTAATGGCTAGCGATATTGCCAGAGCACAAATTGTTGTTGCCAGAGCAATAATCAATTATTTCAGCCATCAAATTGATGTCAACAACCTCTTCCCATCAAAGATAGGGCCAATTCTTCTTGATCCCAAATTTTGGTGGGAAACTTTTCACACTTCAATGGCCACTTTGAGACTCAACAATGATAAAAAAAAAAATTTGAAAAAGATCCGTTGTAAATTTTTTGCATAAATTAAACATCACTTTCAACAAAAAAATTACACTTACAAATATAGATCTGGATTAAAAAAAAAATACAGAAAATTAAAACGAAAAGAGAAAAAAAAGTTACAAAGATTCAAATCTGAAATCGAAAAGAGAGACAGAAGAAGAAAAGGTAAAAAATTATATGGATAAGAAATCTGATCATATACCTTGATATTTGAATTCAAAGCGATATGTGGCATCGAAAAATCTTATCATGATATAATATAAAAAGTCAGCAAGATATAATATTTGTAATTTACACTTTCTTCTCGTTTTTATATATGGTTGCATTTTTAAATGGATTTAATTTTGTTTTAGTATCAATTTGACTTAATTTTAATTGTTTTTAAAAGTTGATGTTCCATTTTGATGGTTTTGCATTGGAATAAAAAACATTTGCAGGGGCCTCAAAACACTGTAGAAGGGCAATAGATCCTCTGTACCACAATTTTGTGTATCACAATTGTGCCACAAATGAGTAATTGACACATGTATTTATGACAATTATAATAATTGTCATAAATACATGTGTCAATTACTCATTTGTGGCACAATTGTGGTACACAAAATTGTGGTACAGAGGATCTTGAGCCCTGTAGAAGTCCTCAAATGAATATTTGATTACCCACTTTGATGGCTTAGGATTGGAGAAGCCCTTATAGGCGTTAAAATGCCTATAAAACATAATTAATTGGGAGTTTGGGACAGTCCAAACGGTTGACTAACTAGTTATGTCATTTTCAAAATGTTCCTTCACGCCTAATTTTCCTCTTCTTTTCGCATATATATATATATATATATATATATATATATATATATATATATATATATATATATATATATATATATATATATATATATATATATATATATATATATATATATATATATGTATATATATATATCCCCTGTCCCTGTAACCTCATTCTCCATTTCATCTTCATACAAATTCTCAAATTCTACTTACATTGAAAAAATAATTGAACCCATCTCCTTGGGTTCTTGTACAAGTTCTTATAATGTTGGGTTTTTTAGGGTTGAATCAATTGTAAAATTGATATCAACTTGATGATTTAATTTATTATTTGTATTTGTTGTTATTTGGAGGAGAGTAATTTTTAGAGAGGAAATTTTATTCAATTGACTCCTCTTACATTTCCCACTTTACATTTGAGTTGTACACAAATTTATAGTTGTCTATGGAACATTCTAGATTATCTAGAGCTAACCATACTTTCTAGTACAATCTACATTTTCTAGATTTGTCCACATTTATCTTGGATACTTAGGATTACATGAGATTTATCTAGATTCTTCTATCAATTGATTCAATTACATGATATCTCATGATAATCCTTGAATTTTCTAGAATCTTCAAGCAAAATATCTCACATTTCAACACTCCTCCTTGAGATTTTTGCTTGATAATCCAAGCTTATATCCATGTATCTCAAATTTTGATTATGGAAATGTTTGATTGTATTATTATGTGCCACATGGGCAATTGCATCTTTGTAGCTGAATATCATTTTATGTGCACTTCTCATTATAACCCTTTTGGTCTTATGCTTGTTGACTGTGCCATTTAGATTTGCTCTTTTCTTATAACTCTTTTTTGCACGAAGCACCTTCGTGTTATTAGGTCCTCCAATCAGCTTATGCGTTTCTTTTATGTTCTTTTTTATCTCCTCCTTTATTTCAACTTTCCATTTTTCAGAAGTTTCTTTGTAATTGATTGGCTCCGTAAATGTCATTTGACAATATGCAAATTTATCCGTAACGGATTTGAATTTTTTCGGAGATTCAAATGATTTGCACCTGGAGGAGTATTCCATCATATCTTCTTCTTTAGTGTTGGATTCTTCCGGACCCTTCTTTGTCTCCGGTTGTTCAAGCATTATTGGTGCTTCTGGATTACTTATATCCACATATTTTTCCAAATTTTTAGTTGCAGTTTCAGAGGTGCAACCATCATCATCATCCATTATCATTTCAAAGTAGAGGCGAATAAATCTTTTGTGGGCATCCAATGCAAATTTCTCAAGCCCCAAATCGATTTCTAACAATCTTAGCAAAGAATTCAACGTCAATGAATCAGCTTGGTCTTTGATATATTGCAGGCGAGAGACAAATGCACTCTTGATTCGCTGCTTAATTCCTTGCTCTTCTCTTTCTTGTTTCGCCATTGAAATGCTCTCCAAGCATTGATATTTTTCTCGAAGAATCTCCCATGCTTCTTTGGCCGTAGTCGCAGCGACTATTTCGATGAAGATTTCTTTAGTAACGGTAGCTTGGAGGAATGTAAGTGCCTTCATGTTCTTTGTATATTCTTCTTTATTTTTCTTTTGTTGAGGTGCGGTAAGAGTACCTTCATCTTCCGGTTTTTCATAACCGTTTTCAACAATTTCCCATAACTCATTTGCTACGAGAAAAGCCTTCATTCTTACCGCCCAATAGTCGTAGTCTTCACCGTTGAAAATCAGTGGTGTAGGAAGCATTATATTTGATGAACCCATTTTTTGAACTCAATCCCTTAAGATCAATGAGCTATAGATACCACTTGTTGGATTTTTGAGGTTGATTCAATTGTAAAATTGATATCAACTTGATGATTTAATTTATTATTTGTATTTGTTGTTATTTGGAGGAGAGTAATTTTTAGAGAGGAAATTTTATTCAATTGATTCCTCTTACATTTCCCACTTTACATTTGAGTTGTACACAAATTTATAGTTGTCTATGGAACATTCTAGATTATCTAGAGCTAACCATACTTTCTAGTACAATCTACATTTTCCAGATTTGTCCACATTTATCTTGGATACTTAGAATTACATGAGATTTATCTAGATTCTTCTATCAATTGATTCAATTACATGATATCTCATGATAATCCTTGAATTTTCTAGAATCTTCAAGCAAAATATCTCACATTTCAACATATAAGTGTGTCAATTATTAAACATTTTCTAACGAAATTAGAGGGTCTTTATACTTTTTATTTAGACTAGAAACTAACTAATTAATTACGTTATAATAATTTTTCATCATATTATTGTCTTAATGACATTCTACACAATTTTTTGATTAAGTAACTTTAATTGATATTTGTTACCAAAAAATTAAAGTTGAGATTATAAATACCCAAAATCAAGACTTAAAAATTGGAAACGAACTATAGTTACTAAGTATTTTCATAGCGATTCGAACTAGGTACGAGATTTTCAGCGCTAGCAATGCACATCTATAAAGCTGTATCTTAAAATGTGAAATTCACATGAAAAATAAACTAAATTTGATCAGAAATTGTTTGTTAAAGCAGTGGCTTATTTTTCATGTGTTCCTTGCACATATACATGCACAGATTGTAACTGCTATTAATTGAAAGTGCTAGCATTTTTCTTAATTACTTCCTCTTCATCAGAAGAAATTTGGTATATTAGCTAAAATGTTTTAACATTTATTAGAACGTCACAAATTAACGTTTCTTGCAATTTTTTTGTTTTAGATGTCTAAGGAGATGGGTTCGTTGCAAAGTTTATTACGTTCGAGAACAATGGCGGAGATGGTTCGAGTGATTCTTAAGTCGTGGCTCTCTTGAGCACCTCAGATCACTCGGCCTTTTATAAGTACACTTTTTTGGGATACCAGGACACTCTCTATGCAAAAAAGGGTTCACAATTTTACAGAGAGTGCAATATATAGGGCACGGTGGATTTCATCTTCGGGGCAGCAGCAGCCGTATTTCAGTCGTGCAACTTGTACTCCCGTCTACCTAGATTGAGCACATTTACCGCACAGAACAAGGATGAATTTAATCCTCGATCCGGATTTGTGCTCCAAAATTGCACCTTGAAAGTGGCACCAGGATTGGAGCTACAAAAATCTGGATTCGAAGCCTATTTGGGCCGACCGTGGTCCAATTACTCCACGGTAATTGTCATGGAGTCTTATTTAGATAGCATCATCCCTCCAGCTGGATGGCTGTTGTGGGAAAGGAGAACCACCAATGCCTTGATGTACCGAGAGTTTGGGAATCATGGTCCGGGTGCACCGACTAGCGGAAGAGTCGGTTGGCAAGGATACAGGGCGGTAACTATTCCCAATGAGCTGCTAAATTACACCGTCGGAGTATTTATCGATCATACGGATTGGCTTAGCCATACTGGTATCACGAACACTAGGGGGTATATATATGAGTAGATAATTTGTAATTATTGCCCGGTATTATGTAAGTTAGCATGATATGTATTGTAATTCGTACGTGTAATTGGACACATAATGATTATTTTCCGACTCAGGTTTCGCGCTTGATTGAAATGTGCATGCCATTGTATCTTGATATGGAGTTGAATATATATGTTTTTGGAGTCCATTTTAGTATGGAAAATGAATTATATATGTTGGTTTGGGATCATTATCAGCTGTTGATTCCTTTTGGGAAATTAAATATTCATTTGCTAAGTATTAAGATTGAAGGTTTTGTTTCAATTTGCATGCTATTTTTCTGTTAAGTCCCATCCAGATTACTTGACATATTTTAAATCCTTCTGCAGCACAATGGAACAATATATCTTAGAATAGTTGATTGATTAAAGACATTTTATTTGATGCTCTGTTCATGTCTTAGACTCGACTGTAGCCAAATTATTACAAGACTAGTAGTGTATTACACTTATCTTGTAGTTGAATATATGCGACCAAACTTGTACTAGAATTCGCACAACGATTTCTGAAATCTTTGGTGCACCTCTAATTAAATCAAAGGTACTCTTCTACTTAAACTACAAGGAGATACACGTTGAAGCAGTGTTTAACTAATTTGTTTTTTAATCAAATTAGAAAAGTGCACGTATTTTGTACTTGATTAACTAATTTCTTTTAGTCAAATTAACGAGATGGAGGAGAATGATGTCACAATGATCATGTCACTAATACCAGTTTTAACTTTTAACTATTTCTGAAATCTTTGGTGCACCTCTAATTAAATCAAAGGTACTCTTCTACTTAAACTACAAGGAGATACACGTTGAAGCAGTGTTTAACTAATTTGTTTTTTAATCAAATTAAAAAAGTGCACGTATTTTGAACTTGATTAACTAATTTCTTTTAGTCAAATTAACGAGATGGAGGAGAATGATGTCACAATGATCATGTCACTAATACCAGTTTTAACTTTTAACTATATATGTAGTGCTGTTGTTTTTTTTTTCTTCTCTTGTATTTTATATTTAGTAACCCGTCTGTTGTCTCCAGATTAACGAGATGGAGGAGAATGATGTCACAATGATCATATCACTAATACCAGATTTAACTATATATGTAGTGCTGTTGTTTTTTTATTCTCTTGTATTTTATATTTAGTAACACATCTTTTTATCCAGACTAGGAAAGTGTACGTGCGTTGCACGTGATTAACTAATTTTCTATGTTAGTTGAATTATACAATCATTTTTCAATATACTATCTTAATGGCGTATCATGTAATTTTTTTGACTAATTCACTTTAATTATTACTATGTTGTTACAAAAAATTATCATAAATACTTATAATCAAAACTTGAAAATAAAAAATGAACTATAACTATTAAGTATTTTTAATCTGAAACTACATGTCTACAGAACTATTATTCTAAAACAACCATTTGAACGAATGAATAACATCTATTATTTTCTTCCTTTACCTTGATATTTCCATCTAAACAATTTTTCACAGGTTTAACCCATTTTTTTTTAAATCCATTCATTTTCAATTACATGTCTAATCAAGTTTTAACGAATCTAACCCATTTTTACCAACTCTCCCCGATTTTGTAGTGCAAGCCTGCTTTTACACTAAGTTTACCCTATTTTCTGTTATTTTAACATGTTCTTTCATCGATTTCCTCCAGTTATACTTGAGTTTACCATTTATTTTTGTGTTATTTTAATCCGTTATATCATTGATTTCACCATTTTTTGTGCTTTATCCCATTATTTTCACTCATTCTATCCGCTTTAACCCATTTACCTATTCTTTTGCTGATGTACACTATTTTCTCGACTATTTCATATTTTTTTTTTCAATTTAACTCTTTCTTGTTGTTCTTTATCGATTTGACCCATTTTTTGTTATCTTGTGTTCAATCGATATCATTCATTTTTTTTACCAGTTTACCCGTGTTTTGTTAATTTACCTCATTATTTATCGATCGTACCATTTTTTGTTGCTTTAACTCATTTTTATTCGATCTAACCCATTTTCCCATTGTATTGTCGTTATCACCAGTTTTAACTCTTTTTTAGCCTAAGCCAATTATAAGTTTTTCAGTTAACTAAATATGATTGCTTTAGTTTATTCGTATTGAAGAAATGTGAATTCTTTTTAGGTTTTATAATAATTGATCATTTCTTAAGAAATGTCCAAAGAAACATCGATTGCGCCTGTATTTACACTGAGTTTATCATTTTTTTTGTTATTTCAACCCGTTCTTCGATCGATTCCACACATTTTTGTGTTTTATCAAATTTGTTAATCAATTCACTCATTATTTTCGGTTTGACCCAAGTTTAGTCGATTTTACCTATCATCCTTACCACGTTGTTTTATCAATGACACCATTTTTTATATTTAATTTGTTTGTCTTCTATCTAACCCATTTTTTCTCTGATTTATCAATTTTTTTTATCATATATATATTTTTAGTAGAATCTTATCCGTTTTTACCAATTTTAACTATTCTATGCTTTGACTTATTTTGGTTTAAGCCAATTTTAAGTTTTTCAGTTAACTAAATAGTACTTCTTTTTTTATTCATATAGCCTGAACGTGACCTTTTGTTTTTAGATTCTTTAGTAAGTGATAAATTCTTAAGAATTTTTGAAAGAAATATCGCGTGTACCTATTTTACACTGAGTTTATCATTTCTTTTTTATTATTTTAACCCGTTCGTACACCGATTTCATCTATTAATTTCTTTTTTGTGGTTTATTTCATTTCTTAATCAATCCATAATTATCTCAAGTGTAACCAGTTTCAGTCGATTTTCACATTTGTTAATGAATTCACTAAATTTCTCAACTTGAACCGAATTTAGTCTGATTTTACTCGTTATTTCGCTTATTTAACCTATTTTCTCACATATTTGAACTTTTTTTTCTTTTCAAATTAACTCATATATTTGTTTTTGTTCTTTTATCGATTTGATATGATTTTTTGTTATCCCGTGTTTAGCAGATTTAACTCATTTTTTTTTTACTGATTTTACTTATTTTTTGCTTGTTAACCTTGTTGGTTTTATCAATGGCACGATTTTTTTTTACTCTCTTTTCTTTCTATCTAACCAATTTTCTCATTGATTTTACCATTTTTATCATATATTATTAATCAAAATTTACAATTTTTGCCTATTTTAACAATTTCAATGTTTTGAAGTTTTTTTGCTTAAGCCAATTATACATTTTTAGTTAGCTCTATTATAACCCAATTTCTTTAGTTCTCTCTAATGTAACCCAATTTCAGTCGATTTTCACATTTGTTAATCAATTCACTAATTTTCTCCGGTTGAACCTAATTTAGTTTGATTTTACTTATTATTTTGCTTATTTAGCTTATTTTCTCACATATTTCACTTTTTTTTTTGCCAATTAACTCTTTCACTTGTTCTTGTTCTTTTATCGATTTGATCTGATTTTTTTTTATCTCGTGTTTAGCCGATTTCATTCTTTTTTTTTTTTTTTTTTACTGATTTACTTATTTTTTTTGCTTGTTAACCTTGTTGATTTATCAATGGCACAATTTTATTTTTGTTTTAACCCGTTTTTCATTCTATCTAATGAATTTTCTCATTGATTTTACCATTTTTATCATATATTACTAATCAAAATTTTGCATATTTGCCTGTTTTAACAATTTCTATGTTTTGAAGTTTTTTTGCTAAGCCAATTATACATTTTTCGTTCTCTCTAGTGTAAACCAATTTCAGTCGATTTTTATATTTGTTAATCAATTCACTAATTTTCTCTGGTTGAACCCAATTTAGTCTGATTTTACTTATTATTTTGCTTATTTTCTCACATATTTCTCTTTTTTTTTTTGTTGCCAATTAACCCATTTATTTGTTCTTGTTCTTTTATCGATTTGATCTGATTTTGTTATTCCATGTTTAGCCGATTTTATTTATTTATTTTTTTTACCAATTTTACCTATTTTTTTGCTTGTTAATCTTGTTGTTTTATCAATGACACAATTTTTTTTAACCTGCTTTTCTTTCTATCTAACCAATTTTCTAATTAATTTTACCAATTTTATCATATATTACTAATCAAAATTTTACATATTTTGCCGGTTTTAATAATTAATATGTTTTGAAGTTTTTTTTTGCTTAAGCCAATTATACATTTTTTTAGTTAACTAAATAGTATCTTTTTTAATCACGTAGAACGAATTTGACATAGAGGTTCCTTAATTTTTTTTAGGTTCTTCAAATAAGTGATAACTTCTTAAGAACTCTTCAATTTTTTTTTGAACAAATATAGAGTTATAGTTTTTTTTAACCATTAATATTTTAATAAATTACAAAACTTTAAAAGATAATTATAAATTTGTTATATAGGAGACTTCTTGTCTAATTATACTTATGTAATTCTTTTCTTTTAGGACTCTTCTATTTTACATTTTTGCCATAAATTTAAATATCATAATATAATTTAAATAGGGGTATATTAGTCTTCACAAAAAAGGGAAGAAATTCCCTTAGGCCAACTCATACTTTTATATGTATATAGATTAACGAGATGGAGGAGAATGATGTCACAATGATCATGTCAATAATACCAGTTTTAACTATATATGTAGTGCTGTTGTTTTTTTCTTCTCTTGTATTTTATATTTAGTAACCCATCTTTTTTCTCCAGATTAACGAGATGGAGGAGAATGATGATTGAGAATGGAAATAAAAAGACCTCGTTACCCCCAAATTTGATAATGGTAACTCTTCCCAATGAGCTGCTAAATTACACCCTCGGAGTATTTATCGATCATGCGGATTGGCTTAGCCATACTGGTATCCCGAACACTAGGGGGTTTATATATGAGTAGAGAATTTGTAATTATTGCCTGGTATTATGTAAGTTAGCATGATATGCATTGTAATTCGTACGTGTAATTGAACACATAATGATTATTTTCCGACTCAGGTTTCGCATTTGATTGAAATGTGCATGCCATTGTATCTTGATATGGAGTTGAATATATATGTTTTTGGAGTCCATTTTAGTATGGGAAATGACTTATATTTGTTGGTTTGGGATCATTATTAGCTGTTGATTCCTTTTGGGAAATTAATTATTCATTTGCTAAGTATTAAGATTGAAGGTTTTGTTTCCATTTGCATGCTAATTTTCTGTTGAGTGTCATCCAGATTAGTTGACATATTTTAAATCCTTCTGCAGCACAATGGATCAATATGTCTTACAACAGTTGATTGATTAAAGACACTTTCTTTGATGCTCTGTTCATGTCTTAGACTCGACTGTATCCAAATTATTACAAGACTAGTAGTGTATTACACTTATGTTGTAGTTGAATATATGCGATCAAATTGAACCTGTACTAGAATTCGCACAACGATTTCTGAAATCTTTGGTTGCACCTCTAATTAAACTGAAGGTACTCCTCTACTTAAACTACAAGGAGATACACGTCGAAGCAGTGTTTAACTAATTTCTTTTGATCAAATTAGAAAAGTGCACGTGTTTTGCACGTGATTAATTAATTTATTTTAGTCAAATTAGAAAAATGCACGTACTTTGCACGTGATTAACTGATTTCTTTTAATCGAATTAGAAAAGTGCACGTACTTTGCACGTGATTAACTAATTTCTTATATTAGTTGAATCATAACATCATTTTTAATCATACTATAGTCTAAATGACATACCACATAATTTCTTTGATTGAATCATTTTAATTATTACTATGTTGTTCCAAAAATTTAAAGTTGTTATTATAAATATCTAAAATCGACCCTTGAAAATATAAAATGAACTATAAATACTAAGTATTTCTAGTACAAAACTACATGTCTACAAAACTATTATATTAAAACAACCATTTGAGCTAATGAATAATATCAATCATTTTCTTCTTTGACTTTGATATTTTCATCTAAACCAGTTTGTGTTATTTTAATCCGTTCTTTCACCAATTTCACCGATTTTTATTTGTGGTTTATTACATTCGTTAATTAATTCACTTACTTTCTCCCGTTTAACCAAATTTAGGTCGATTTTACTCATTCGTTTGCTGATTTATCCTATTTTCTCGACTATTTCACCTTTCTTTTTGGCCATTTTAACTCATCTTTTTATTATTGTTCTTTGTCAATTTGACCAGTTTTTGGTATCATGTGTTTACTCGATGTCATTAAATATTTTGCCGGTTTTCTTCAATTATTTTTCTTTATACCGATCAACACGAAAAGGCTGATAAAACAGACTAAAAGAAGATAAACAGTCATCCAACCAATTTGACGCTCTCTGATACTGCTAGGAGTATTGCCTAAAATATTTGCTCCACCAGATAACTCAAATGTTTTCTTGTTCATTCCCAATAAACAGGGGCGGACCTAGACCATTTATGTGGGGGGGGGGGGGGAGGGGGGGATTTTTTTTTATATAGTAAACTCGATATTTTTTCAGTATTTTGTCAAAATGATAAAAAAAAAGAAAAAATTAAATTAAGATAAACTAATTAACATTATAATTTCGTCGAACAAAAGGTAAAAAATATAATAGCAAATTTTTTGATGAATATGAAGTCTTAAACATTCAATATTACAATTCAATTTGACAAAAAAAAAAAAAAAATATTGCTTACACAAGATATGAAAATTTCGAATGCATCCTTAAAATAAAAAAGGTAAAGTCGTATTTGAAGCTTGTGTAAATGAAAAAACTGTATGATTAATTTCAATTTATCGTATACTATATATTTATACAGTATTGAATAATTGTGCATAACCAAAATTATACTACTTATGTATGAATAATGAAAATTAGATTCATTATTTGATAGTTAATATCATGTCAACAATAATTTAAATTTATTTGACCATATAATATCTCAAATAAATTGATAGTATATCATAATTATATAGAGAAAAAAAAAACCTATTCCACGAAGCTAATGTTGATTAATGGAAAGTTAAAAAGATATTGGAAGAAAATTGCACTATAAAAATGTTTAGAAAATTGCTCTATAAAACCAACTTTTGCACATTCATCACTAAAAGAAATTCATAGGAGATGTATCCCTCTTATTAATGTAGTAATGTAGTATTTAACTAATTCATTTTTTGACTATAATACGACGGAGACAAACTCACGTGCATTACTTGGAGTGGCATTTTCGTCCCTTCACTTAAAGTTATTATTATAATGGTTCATTTTGATCCTTTTTAAACATGTTTTGTAACATTGGAAATCCGTATGAATTTTAAAACATATTATTGCCTTTTTTTCCGACTATAACATGGTGAAGACGGTCTCACGTAGTCACGTGCATTACTTGGAGGGCATTTTCATCCTTCACCTAAAATTATAATTATAATGATTCATTTTGATCCCTCTTAAACGTATTTTGTAACCATTGAAGTTCCTATTAATTTTAAAACATATTATTGCGTGTTTATCCAAAAAAACTATGAATTGGACAATTCGAATAAATTTAAAATTGACAAGTACATATTTACTCCCAAAAATACATAGTATAATACTACCTCCGTCCCATATTTTGTTCTCTTTTGTCCAGTTGACCTGTCAACTCGACTAAATTTTCAAAATTATAATAAATAATATAACTAACTTTATTTCAATAATAATTTGATAATATCATATGAAATAACATAAATTATTATTTAGAAGGTTTAAAACACATAAATGTAAGAAATTCAACTTGAAAAATCACTTATGAAATTGAAAAGTTTGACTCCTTACTATAGCTAATGGAGAAAAAATTATGGGACAAAGGAAGTATAACTATAGATGTATTTCTGACTTAAATATGTAGTACAATATAACTAGATAATTTAAAATTTTACTATAATCAAATCAATTTACACAAGGAAGTATAACTATAGATGTATAAATATAGATGTATAACATTCATATTTATTAAAATGTTATTATTTAGATGGGACAAAGGAAGTATAACTATAGATGTATAACATTCATATTTTTAAAATCAAATCAATTTACACAAGGGTGGGGTTGTGTGTGTGCATTTTTTGTTTTTTTCCATTTCTTATAAATAAATTGAAATTTATGAAAGCTTAGAGGCTAATACACCTTATCAAAATTAACCTCAAATGTAAAACAAATTCCATATTTTCAAGCACATAATGCTAGGTCGGGTCATTATTAGTTATATTATATTTATTCAAACTTTAGCAATTACACAATTTTTCTAAATTTTTTGGGGATTAATTCTTCATAGTCTTTAGGGATATAAATATGTAATAATTTATTTTTAAATTCATATGGACTTATGGTGTTACACAATATGTTTAAGAGGAATCAAAATGAACCACTATAATATTTATAATTGTAGGTTACTATAAAATATTATAAATAAATCTTATTTACATATTATTAAATCAAATTTTTATAAACATTCATATTTATTAAAATCAAATCAATTTACACAAGGGTGGGGTTGTGTGTGTGGATTTTTAATTTTTTTCCATTTCTTATAAATAAATTGAAATTTATGAAAGCTTGAGGCTAATATACCTTATCAAAATTAACCTCAAATGTAAAACAAATTCCATATTTTCAAGCACATAATGCTAGGTCGGCTCATTATTAGTTATATTATATTTATTCAAACTTTAGCAATTACACAATTTTATCTAAATTTTTTGGGGATTAATTCTTCATAGTCTTTAGGGATATAAATATGTAATAGTTTATTTTTAAATTCATATGGACTTATGGTGTTACACAATATGTTTAAGAGGAATCAAAATGAACCACTATAATTATAATTGTAGGTGAAGGGATGAAAATATCCTCCAAGTAATGCATGTGTGCACGTAAGGGCATCTCCATCGTGTAATAGCCAGAAAATGAATTGGTGAAACATTATATTGATAAAAGGGATGCATCTGCTACGAATTTTTTTTAAAGGACGAATATGCAAAAGTTGGTCCATACGGAAGACGAAAATGTGATTTGCTCTATATGAAATAAGTTGTGTAAAAATATGTTACTTTATGCTAACTCAAATTAGAGTTTGTGTAAATTTTTTTACAGTTAAATAAGAAAAAATATTGTTTGTTTGACTTTTAGAAAAAGAAGAAAAATTAAGAAAAAATGAGAGAGAATAATTAATTTATTTATAAAATCAGTTATATTGATTGTTTCACTTTTGGAAGCCCGAAAACGTGACAAACATTGCCATTAAATCTCCTCTCATATTTATGGAATAGTAAATTATCACTACTGACCATTCTATGCAGATTAAAATCTCTCATTCTTTTTTATAAGCTATCAATATTTATTGGGCGCCAAACAATTGACATAGCATGTCCAATTTGTATATAGCATGTCCAATTTGTATGACGCAGAAGGGACCGTTAAAAAAAAAAACTCATAAAATAAACATGATATATTGGTTTTATATTGTGTATTTCATTTAATTGTACAACTTAGAAAAAAATATGACAAGCTCCCAAAGTAAAAACATGTATGTAACGCATTTTATAAAATGGATAGAGGGAAAACCTAGCTACATTCTAAGTTAATGATATTTAAAGAATTAAAAATGTTTAAATATTTGATTGGCTCGTTAACTTTATAGGGAATAAGAATGAATTGTTCTAGAATTACATATTTTGCTCTGGCTAAACAGACTTGCAAAAAGTTAGATACTTTGAAAAATTAACAAACTTCTAATTATTAGAGAAAATATCATAAAAAGAAATCCGTTACACTCTAGAATGGGAAAATTATATATTCTAGTCCAAATCGTACCCCATCAAAATCGATCAAATTGGAAAAACAAGAGTAATAACGCGACGTAATTGAGTCATATTTGAAATATGAATTGCAGTGTTATAAAAGATATATTTGATACCATAATTTCACTCCTCCGTCAATATTTGGATGAAATTGTCATACTCCTTCGTTACAAGACTAAATTATGTGTTAAGATTTTTAGTGGTACAAGTTTCAGTTTATAAAACCCGATAAATTAACAATCCTCGGAAAATTAACAGAATTTTGGGATATTAATCAAAATTAAATCATATCACATAATCTATAAGGAATCATGCCATAATCATTTTTAGATATGATATAGGGCACATTATAAGCATGCCATTTTTAGTGACTTAACGGTTGTTTCAGTCCAATATTGATGGAGAAAAAAAATGTGTCGAGGCGGGTGAAGTTACGGTATTAAATATGTTTTTTCAGAAACCATGATACTAAATATATAAAGTAGGTGAAAATATTATCAAAAAGCATGATATCAAATGTAAGAAATGGGTGAAAATTTAGTATGAAAAGTGCAATTCTCTCTTTGAAATATATATAGTGGTCAGTTGTAACGTAAATTCCGTCGCTCACGCTTTAGCTAAGTTGGCACTCTCTTGTAATGGGGACAATGTTGTCCTTCCAAACTTTATTTCGGACCTTGTAAACTCCGATATTTCTGATTAATATATCTTACCTTCGGATTCTCTAAAAAAAAAAAAACAGCTGTAACGTAAATTGTATTGAATTGGACTGTAAATTAAAGATTCAGAACCCCATTCACATGGAAATATGGTAGCTAAAATATATCAATAATTATGGGGTGAAGATATCAACAATTAGTTAATGAATTTACCATCAGTCCATCATATATATATTTAATATGAAATTAAAATGTAATCCCAAAAATAAAATTACAAATGTGGAACATATCATTATAGAGCTTCTACTTTGGTGCACGCATGAAGGCTACCAATTGCATGCATGGTTGATTTAGATTTCACTTAAAGTTGGTGGATTTTGACTTTACTTAAAGATCCTAACTTACTTATTGGGACATAGACATTTTGGGTCAAAGCAAATAAAATTTAATTACCAATATTAAATAAAGTTTACCTTCCAAAGCTTACTCTTCATATATAGTTCTTTTGTTCTAGTTGTGTATATATATATATACACAAGGTTGAGGCAGAATTGATAACATACGAAAAGCCACAGGGAAAAGCAAAAATGAAGAATCGAAAAACACCTTTTAGTCGTTTCTTGAGAATTTTTATAGTCTTATTAGTTAGTATTAAAATCGCGGCGGCGACGAAAGCGATTTTGCACGATTATGGTGATGCATTGTCAAAGAGTATACTTTTCTTTGAGGGCCAAAGGTCGGGTAAATTACCCTCTACACAAAGGTTAACTTGGAGAAAGGATTCTGCACTTCGTGATGGTTTCGACTATGGTGTAAGTTTCTTTTTCTTCGAAAAATTCTTACATAAACCAGGTTCATTATTACATAAATCAGGTTAATATATGAGATTTCAAATTCCTTCTTCATCGAAATTCATCACACCATAAAATCATGTCAACTATTACATAAATCAGGTCAATAGATTTTATATATACCCCTTGTTATTAGAAATTCATATATAACACTTTACACGAGGTCAATAATTACCATGGATCAAAATTTCTTTTCGAGTTTATGTTTCGGTCAGCCAAATATTGGAAACTTTTCGAGACTTTTCTGAAATGTTTCGGAAACACTAAGGAAAAATTGTAATAAAAGTTACTAAATTTAGATAAATAATAGAGTTTAAGGCAAACAAATAGTTTCGAAGTTACATTTTATTTTCATTTCGCTTGATTCAAAAACGAAAACTTTTCAATGTTTTTGAAGGAAAAGATGGAAATTTTGATCCATGATAATTACATAAATTAGGTCAAAGAAACTCATATACATTACTATTATGAATTTATCAAACCATAAATTGTGATGATGTCAAATACTTCCGAAATTGAATGTGGTATAAATTCTTGACTATATTTATGCAATTCTTAAAAATCTGATTATGTAATCATTTTTCTTTTTCCTTTTCTTTCATTCTCGAATAATTATATCATATTGTATGATTTTGACTTACTAATAACGGCTAAAATTTCTTAAACTACTCTTAAATTTAACCAGTGATTTAAAAAAAAGGGGAATTCTAGGGTGTCGCTACGTTAGGTGCCGCTAATACCATATTATGTGGTATTATCACACAATGTGTATCACATTGTATGGTATAAGGAGTATAATTTATACCATAGAATGTGACACACATTGCGTGGTAATACCACCTAATTTGGAATAAATACTACATGATGTGGAGGTCATACTAAATATATGAGGTTAATACTATGTAATATGATCATGTACCATACAATGTGATACACATTGTATAGTAATACCACCTAATGTGGTATTAGCGGCACCCTGGAATTTTCCTAAAAGTAATAAACAAAGTATTAAATAGGAGTCATTAATTAGGTTGCTCCTTGTTGGGCTTGGTCAATCTCCACCGTTATTGCTCTAGTCTATCATTATTTTTTTTTTGGAATGTGAATTTACAATTGAGGAAAAATTAAATGTTTCCCATTAAACACTTTTTATTTGAATGACGCAATTGGCGCGCAGTTTGGCACGTAAATTGAATAAAGAACCGGCGGGTCAAAATAGACAATATACTTTTAAATAGTTTCCTTTCTAATCGTTAAACTCTTAAATAGGTTAGCCCTTTAAATGTCTATATTATTTTAGAGTCCTCGTTGATAATTTTTTTTTTACCTTATTGTTTTATCTTTTATGAAAAAGAAATACTCCGTATATCAGATTGGATAAGGCTGGTCCACACTTTGTCAACTTAAAGGGTTTACGTGGATTAATAGTAACCCGATTTCGCTTAATTTTGATTTTGAAAATTTTGTTTAAATGGTTAATTACAATAAATTTTTATAACACGATTGAATTGAATCTGAATTTTATGATTGTATATTATTAAAAAATTTAGATAGAATTTGAATTGAATGTTAAGAAATTTTAGTCAAGTACAAGTAAATTAAATTATTAAATAGCATATAAATTTATTTAATATTTCATTGTCAAAATAAGTTTAATTAAATAAAGTTTGAATTCAACAACTTTACCATAACATAAAAATTACATTGCAACATATAGGCATGAATAAAAAAAATCATCTTTTCCTTCGAAAATATCAAAAAGTTTTATTGCGAAAGGAAAATAAGATGTAATTTTGAAACTATTTGTTTACCTTAAACTCTATTATTTATCTAAATTTAGTAACCTTTATTACAATTTTTTCTTAGTATTCTCGAAATATTTTCAAAAAGTCTCGAAAAATTTTTAATATTTGATTGACCGAAACATATAATCCAATGCATGCATATAGGTGGACTTAACAGGTGGCTACTACGACGCTGGTGACAATGTAAAGTTCAATTTCCCAATGGCATTCTCAACAACCGTACTGTCATGGGGAATTCTAGAATACGGCAAGTCCATTGGACCAACAAATCTGAAAGACGCGCTGGAGGCCATCCGTTGGTCTACGGATTACTTCCTCAAAGCTACAAGCATCAACGGCGTCGTTTTTGCTCAGGTTGGAGATCCGAATGGTGATCACAACTGTTGGCAACGGCCCGAAGACATGGACACTCCTCGAACAGTTTATGCGGTCACTGAAAAATCTCCCGGATCGGAAGTCTCGGCGGAGATCGCCGCGGCTCTGGCGGCGTCTTCAATGGTGTTCAAAGCTTTTGGAGATAGATCTTATGCTAAGGTGCTTTTGCAAAGGGCCTCTAAGGTAAATTTTGGTTCATATTAGTTCAATTCCGGTTGTTTAATGTGATTGTTACACTTTCTGCGATCGAATTGGTGTTAAATGCAATATCACTCGTCTAATTTTAAAAAATCCCCAATTTTACTTATATTTCTGGAAAAACTAGTGTTTCATTTTGTTATCACACCATATCCGAACGCAATTTAATCATTAACTTTTTGTTAATATTTTTAAAGGACTTAGGATATTATCAATTGATTGATTAAACCGAGG
Organism: Penstemon barbatus; assembly: GCA_003313485.2. Lineage (NCBI taxonomy): Eukaryota > Viridiplantae > Streptophyta > Magnoliopsida > Lamiales > Plantaginaceae > Penstemon > Penstemon barbatus. The sequence continues at coordinate 13,763,197 of CM064880.1, forward strand.
GTTATTATATGATGACAAAGTGTTTAATGTCTATTTAATTGTAAGGAGTATAAATGTCACTTACTGTATGACTGTGAATGATATTTGCATATGCATACGCAGCAATCGAAAAACGCAAGGTGTGTAAATGATAATGAAAAGCGCAGGGGGTGTTATGTCATTTCACTTAATTTTGCAATTGATTGATATTAATACATAGTTCGTAATTGTTTGCTCTATCACGAATGTTATAGAGTTAAATTTGAGTTGGATAGAAATTTTTCAATAAATAATGGGACAGATATTGAAATTTGCAGGTAATTCGTGCATTGTTTTATTGTGAGCATGTTCTTTTTCTTTTTCTCGAAATTAACTTGTTATGTACCACCAGGTATTTGAATTTGCAGACACGTATAGAGGATCTTACAATGTTAGTATTGGGGCTGGAGCATGTCCTTTTTATTGTGATTTCAATGGATACCAGGTATTCTATGTTCAGATTTCTATTTCTCTTATGTGTGTGTGTGTGTGTTTAAACAATATGTGCAACACTGTATTAGAAGAGACTGAGGAAATAGAAAACAACTTTTACAGGATGAATTGCTATGGGCATCAGCTTGGCTACATAAAGCTACTCGAAGCCCTGTCTATTGGAACTACGTTTCACGAAACATGAAAAACTTCGAATCATTTATTGAAGGAAGCATGGCAGAATTCGGATGGGATGCTAAACATGCTGGTATTAATGTTCTTCTTTCCAAGGTATAATTTTCTTTTATTTCTTCGTAAAATTCAAGATGAAGATATTTCTCCAAATTCGTAACTCTCTTGTAATTAATTTTCTTTGCAGTTTGTAGTAAATAAAAGCTTAGAATATACCACTCCTTTCCTCTCCAATGCTGACAAATTTGTGTGTAATGTAATGCCTGAATCTCCCTCCAAAAGTTGGGGCTATACTCCCGGTATATATCTCTTTCTCGATTTCCTTTGGAAATTCTAACCCCGACCTAGTTTGGCCAAATCCATCAAGCATAACAAGTGTATTTGTACATGTCTTGTGATTGATCATTCTACTAGAATTGTTATCCAATCACAAGGCAAGTGTACGAATACGATAGTAGCTATGTACATGTTTTGGGTTCAACCAAACTCATTCTGGGCTAGAATTACCACTTTATCGACCATAATGGTAGAGAAATTCACTGAGTTCTTGTCAGGTGGGCTTTTGTTCAAACCTGGAATGTGTAACCTACAGCATACTTCTATGACATTTCTTCTATTAGCATACGCTCGGTATTTGAAAAATACTAATAGGGTAATTCAATGTGATAATGTGGCTATTACTCCAAAAAGACTGATCCATTTCACGAAAAGTCAGGTACATGAATCGAATTTCTGAATAAAAGTGAATTTTTTTATCAACTAAATTTTGGGTATATTTCCAGTAATGTGACATTGGTATTTAAACAAATTAATGCAGGTGGATTATATATTAGGTGATAATCCAATGAAAATGTCATATATGGTGGGATATGGAAATAAATTTCCTCAAAGAGTACATCATAGGGGTTCTTCATTACCTTCAATAAGTACACATCCAGAGCATATTGACTGCAAAGGAGGAACACCCTACTTCTTGAGCACTAGTCCAAATCCAAATCTGCTGATAGGAGCTGTGGTTGGAGGGCCGAAAAGCGATGACTCTTTTGCTGATGATCGAATTGATGCCGGGCAATCGGAGCCAGCGACTTATGTAAATGCACCTCTAGTAGGTCTTTTGGCTTACTTCAAGGCTCGTTCATAACTATAGAGAAATATGACTTTTTTTCAACTCTTGAGATCTTACAGTTCATATATAACTAACTTGAAAAAATGGTACTTTGTGGAACATATATTGCGCAGTCCTGGACACATTTGTAATGCAAACATCAATAAAAGATAGTTTTTTTTTTTTTTTTTTTAATAATTTTTAGGTGCAATAACATTTTAATATCGATACTGGTGTTAGTTGAATATAGTTATTTATAATTGTTAGTTGTACATTTTTTGTACATTGTTTAGACCTGACTTAGTTTATTCCGAGGCGCATCAGTCATAGTTATATATGAATCTCTTCCAGTGGGAATTTATGAGTTCGCTAATTTGTGTGTACTAGTGTCTTTCACTCGATGAATCACCAGTGGTTGTTAGTGATTAAATAGATTTACTATTTGTCGTTTCATTAAAAAAAATATATATGGAGTACGAATTGTTTTGGCACTTTGCACCCTGGAATTATAGGGTTTTGGTACTTTGCACCCTAACTTAAAAGTTTTGGCACTTTACACCCTGGAAATACAATTTAGTTGGCACTTTGCACCCTAGTGTGTGTTTTGAAGAGAAAATTCATTGATTGAAGAGTAAAATAGTTATTTTCAAATATTTTTTGCACTTTAAACCCTAAAGTATAGATTTTGACACTTTGCACTCTGAAATATAAAATATTGGCACTTTGCACCCAAAAAATATAATTTCTAGCATTTTCAACACCGACTTAATATGATAATCTAAATTATGTAAATAAATGCAATATAATAATATGTTAGATATGTAAACATGTATTTTAGATATAAAGTAAATAATCTTGAGGATACTTGAAAATAAAATGAAGACAATGTCTTTTTTTTAATCTAAATTTTACAAAGAGAAAATGTTAAAATAAGTTATTATAAAGTAAAATACTTTTAGAATAACAAGTTATGATTGTTGTGCATAGAAATGACCATTTTATCTCTACATCGCCGACATTCATGAGTATATTTTTTTTAAGAAAAATACATTAGGGTGCAAAATGTCATACAAATTATATTTTTAGGGTGTAGAGTGCCAAAAAATTTAAACCGGGGTGAAAAATGCTAATATTTTATAATTTAAGGTGTAAAATGCCAACATTCTATAATTTAAGGGTGCAAAATCTATATTGCCAAGGTGTAAAGTGAAAAAAAAAATTAAAAATTACTCTTATACCCTTCTATCAATGGATTTTCTCACTAAAACACACACTAGGGTGCAAAGTGCCAAATAAATTATATTTCCAAGGTGCAAAGTGCCAAAACTTTTAAATCAGAATGCAAAGTGCCAAAACCCTATAATTCCAGGGTGCAAAATGCCAAAAACCTTGATTTGTGTGTATTTTGGTTAGAATATTTTGAATGTAAAATAATGTTAATTTAATGGTGAATCGAGTTTGAAAATATAGTTGCGGTTTTAATGTATTTTTGAATGTTGGAGTTTTGGGGAGAAAAGTGATATGTTTCAAAATGGAGTCAGAGAAAATCATTTTGACACTTCAGTCAAAACGGATCCAAACAGGTCCTTAATTCCTCAACCCGAAAGGACTAACCTAATATAATCGAAATTACTATTTAGTTGATTTAATTTACTCTATTTTAGCAATTATTTTTGTATTCATGTTAGTCTTTGGTATAATACTGTTTTTTAATGATAAGTACATCATTACATCATACTTTATCGAGCAATACATCATAATCAATACAACAAATTATAAATAATAATTAAAAATAATAAAATTAGGAGAAAACTCACACTAATAATTGCATAATCCAGTTACTCCCTAAAATTCAAAAACAATATGTGAAAGTTTTTAATCATCAGTGTATCTTTTTCTTTTGAGAAACATTATCAATGTATAATACTATGATGTATTTGTTTTTTTTTTTTACTTTACACTCCTTAAAATATAAAAAATGGGTACTTTGGATCCTTGAAACACAGAAATAGCACTTTACACCCTCGCAATGCAAAAAAACTCAACAACTTGCATTCTTTAGTATTTTTCTAGAGGTGAAATAGGTAGTTTATTTCGGATTTTTGGCGCTTTGCACCCCTAAAACAAGATAAATGGGTATTTTGTACCCTCAAAATATAAAATTAGCACTTAACACTCTCGAATTAAGAAAAACTCAAGAACTTGCACTCCTTATTTTTTCCGACAGAGTTCACCATTATGTTCAAAATAAATAAAGGGAAAGAATATGTAATTCATTTTTTTCTTCCTTAAAATTGTAGAAACGACTATAAATACCAGAATACTCATTTTCATCTCCATCTTTCTTGGAAATCATCTTGTAAACTTTGATTAAAGTTTCATTTTTGTGATAAGTTTTGGTCAGCTATGTATTGAAACTTTCGAGAATTTATACTCTTGATAAGTTTCATTCGGCTACTTTTTTTGCCCCCTTATACACGTTGTTGAAAATTTCGAAAATAACTTGACAAGTTTTGGGAAAGTTAAAACATATCATAAAAATAAAACTTTAATCCACTCTTACAAGATGAAAAGAAGAGATGGAGATGAAAATTAGTATTCTAGTATTCATAACCGTCTTATGCAATTTATAAGGAAGAAAGAATGAATTACTTATTTTGTACATAGTTTTTTTACTCTGATGGTCAACTCTAACGGAAAAAACGAATGGTGAAGTTCATGATTTTTCGTGTGTTAGGGTGTAAATTGAGGAATTTTTTTAAATTCAAGGGTGCTAGGTACTAATTTTATGTTTGGGGGTGAAACTGCTAAAAATTTAAAAGGAGTTACATGTTTTGCCACTACAAAAATACTAGAAAGTGAAAGTTGCTGATTTTTTTTAATGTTTCCAAAGGTGTCAAGTGTTATTTATGTGCTTTAGGGGTGTAAAGTGCTCATTTTTCATATTTCGGAGGTGGAAAGTGCAAACTATTCCTTTTGTTTCCTAAAGATGATTCATTGACTTAGAAGCAACTAAAGGAACTTCCTGTATGCGTACAGAAGCTAGAAATTAACAAACTTGAAGAGAGAATGAATTTGAGAAATTCCGTAAATGGGAGGCCATCCGGAACGGACGGCTCTGATTTCTCCTACCGCATGGTCGTCGACTCCAGTATACTCTCTGCATTTCCTTTTTCCCTTGATTTAGGGTTTACGATTCGTCTAATTGTTTCAATTAATTTCTGTCTTCTTTTAATTCGAAGGGTATACAAAGGTAGCACAAGGCAAATCTCATCTTTCCGCACTGATCTTCACTCAGGTATTCAATTACAAAAATCTCAATTTAGGTTAATTTTGTTTTATTTTATAGAAAAAGGGGGCAATCTAGATAAAATTATAATGCAATGGTAATTGGGACTAATAAGTATTTATTCTTACTGTTTTATTGCATATAAGTTGTGCAGGCATTTATTCAAGTAATATCCACAGGAGTTTTATTTTTATCTACACCACTTGATAGGGTTTATGGTTCTTCAATAGTTTGTTGCTTTGTGTCTCTTTTATTAGGACAATTAGGTACGCCGGAAAAATCTTATTTTGATATGTTAATTTCTTTTTTTTCTTTTTTTAAACAGTGGGTTTAGAGATAATTCTTTCTATCTGTTATTAAAGGTCGAAACCGAAGCAAGGTTGGCCTTTTGAAGTTGTATTTATTTGGATCATCAGTTGCGGCGTTTATTTCAGTGGCTTCTCTCCTTAATGGTGAAAACTCGTTTGAGGTACATTTCTAGACATTCCTCATTTTCAAGATTTGATCATAGTTCTTGTGTCATGATATTGATTTTTTAGATTCGTCGAGTAATTGAATCATCATAATTCTTCATTCTATTGTTATATTATAGCTCTTGCTTCCCTATCAGACATACTGGAAAACTTAATGTTATGTTTAATTGTTGCGTTTTCTGAGATTTTAATCTCGTAGTACTTATCAAGATATGACTATAGTGAACCATTTTCGTTTTCTTTAATCCATGTCAAAAGATTGTCAACTGTCCTTCCGAAATATGGTTATTTTGAACTGTTACATTGTGTTTACCTTATGCGAACAGATTATCAAAAATTCTAGGATATGGGAGACATCAAATTTTGAACTTTTCAAGATCGCTGCTGTTGTACTTGGTAAATTTCTTTGTTTTATCGGATAGATTTCTTACATTAGATGTGGAATGGTAATAAACTTATCGTTACCATGTAACGGTGCCGTTTACACAGGTGTAGTGGTACAGATATTGGCAATCATTGTGACGTCCTCTCTCGCTCGCAATATGGCTCCTCCGAAGAGGGCCTCTTGACAATTTTCTATTAGTTCAACATCAAGTGACTTCTGTCTTCTGCATGGATGGAAAGGAGGTCTTCTCCAGTTCTCTTATGTCATTTCTCTTTTAAAACTCTGGTTGCTTTACCTTATGAACTTATGTGGATTTTATTTATTTTTAAATCAAGAATCTTATCATTGTTGCCTTGGAGAATCTTTGAAGGAATGCTATTTTTCGTAGTTTTTTTTTTTTTTTGGTACAAAAAGAAACAGAAGGAGACGGGGTATGTGTGGATGGGTTTTGGCCCGGTCTCGCGGGTCTTGCGAGACCGAGCCAAAACCCTTCAAATGAGTTTTCGTCAAACCCATAAAACTATCAAAAACCTATTCAAAAATTCACATTCAAACTCTTCAAACCTATAAAACATTGATTTGACACCTACCACCTATTTTTTCCCCTAAATCTCACTAAAAAAAATATTGATTTGACACCTATCACCTACTTTTTCCCCTAAACCCCAACATCCAAATCCAATCCAAGTGGGGTTTCAACTTATTCAAACCAAAAAATCCAAGAGTCAAAACATATTCAAATGAAGTCTCAAAGGTTTTATCGAAATAGACCCTAAATTACATCCTCTTCTAACAAAAACAACAACTCTTCAGTAGCATCATCCAAAAAGCACTTGGTCTCCTCGAGTAAATGGCCTAATTTTGCAAGAGCAACCGCACTACCGTTCAGGACCGGCCCTACATATTAGGGGATCCTAGGCAAAATTTTAACTCGAGGCCTTGTTCTACAAAAAAATAAAAAAATCATTATTAAAATTGTAAAAGTATTTTAGAAGTATTTAAATTGTTTATCTCTTACATATTTAATAGATAAAATGACAAATCAATTCAAATTATTTCTAAAAATTCAATTGTAATGTGCTTTTAAATTATAACAGTTAATTCTAAAACTCTTCTTGAAGAAAAGAAAAAAAAATCTACAAGTATTGTAGATATAATTATACAATTGATGTAAGTTAATAGAGTTAATTTTTGAGTTGTCAAAACAGTAAATATGTAAAATATAAAAGTAGTATATTTTGTTGGTGTCTAACAATCTGTGCACTTATATATTTCGATCTATCATAAAAAATAGTGAGAAATACTTACTTCTATTGAAACCAAAGATCACTTCAATCTTTACGTAAAAAAAAACAAGGAAATTAGACTGAGGCTTGCCGAAACAAATTTCCTTAAGACAATATTTCCGGGGCTGCCACGATGCATACAGTTTGATTCCCGGTAGTCTCCCAAGATACAACAGTCTGTTATTCATTATTTGCACAAATAATGAACCCACGGCGAACTTGAACAAACAGAAATTTCGAACTAGATTTTGACGAAAGTAAGAGAAAGAGAAAGTAGTGTTTTTACTTTTTGTTCCTATATGAATTGATACAGAATTGGCCAGATTCTGTTTCATATTTATAGGCACAAAAGTGCCTCTTGAAAAAGGGACACAATGGTTCGGTCCAAAGGGTACCTCTTCGGACCGAATAGACACATCTCTTACTTTTATTTATTTCATTCACACATAAAACCCCAACAATCCCCCACATGAATGAAATTGTTGTTCGAGTTCCTTCACATAGACATATCATGTCGAAATTTCTTTAGGAATAATACCGCATCGGAATAGGTGAAATATTTCATCTTGAACCTTCCCTAGTTAAAGCTTATCGGATTTACTTAGCCAATCGGTGAAATATTTCATCTTGAACCGTCGGCTGTTTGTGTAAATCAAGACAATAAACTTAACACAGTACTAAACCGATTTGTTTCAAGTTCTCGGTTGTGTTCGTTTTGGCCCTGAACATTCTTGGTTATGCGAGTGCTTTAGAGAATTCCAACCTATAAAGAAATTCTCAACGAGCCGACCCAGCTCACACTAACATAGGTGACCGCATCTATCAAAAGTATCCTACCATACTCCACTTGTTCTTGACAAGGTATAGACGTCATTAAAAGCGTTTGCTTAACCTTATAAACGTGGTAGGCTTGCACTTATTGCATCATAGGAATGAGATAGAGTTATACTCTTAAGTGCTTTCTTTTAAGTTAGCCAAGACTGGTTGTCCTATTGAACCTGGTCCGTGGGATCTCCAGTCGCAAGGTTAGGTTTCCGTACGAGGTAACTTAGTCTAATTTAGGCTTTAAGCCCATTCCCCTCGATGCACATACTACTCTCTAGATAAACCTTTAATATCCGGAATCAGGATTATCTTTTGACTTCATAAAGTCCATTCTATTTGAAAGTAGATGTCTCTCGGTATTGTATCAACGACATCGAATATGTCATGTCGTGACTTTACCATTATACATAGAGTTTGTTGAGCTCTGTGTATCACCGCTTGATTATCACATTTACGTATGACTAACACAATTTTCAGTCATATTAGAATATCTTCCATGAATTTTGTGAAGCCATTCAAATTCTTCACTAGCTTTATCCAATGATATTCACTTTTATCTCATAGTGGAATGAGTTATATGAGTATGTTTGGAAGATTCTCTGGAAATAGCGGTGCCTCCAAAATTGAATACATATCCGCTTATAAACTTTGATTCCTCTAAATCAGAAGTTTCATTTGCATTACTATATATATCCTAGCCATTTGAAATTTTTCAAAATGTAATGCACATATGTATGTATTCTTTCAAGATTCAAACATTCTCATTAATGCATCCCTACGAATCTTGCTAAGATTGCTCATATATCTCCTTGGTTTATTAACCAAAGAGACGATGTCTAGCCTCTTGCATTTTACGATATATGCATGACATCTAATTTTATGAGCATACTCAAATTGTGATATCCTATCACATTTGTTCTCATGTAGCATACAAGATATGAATTAAATAAAATTATGAAATCCCTTAATTTCATAAGTATTTAACTTAGACATCATTCATGTACTATTATAAGTTAATATTTTCTCGATGGATTTAATATTCACAATATTAGTCTCAAATATTAACATATCATTTGTTTGATACTCAATTATCCAGTTAGTTTATATGGACTGTCATATTTATTAATATGACAGTCAAAATTTGTTAGTGACACAATCACATTTTTCGTGTCATTGTTTAGGAGTTTGTTAAAATTCAACAAGAAAATACAAAAGTTTCACAAACTATATTTTTCTTTTCATTTAACAGCTAAACTCTCTGGTTACTCCTTATAAATTTTTCTCATTTAATTCACCATTAAGGATTATAATTTTAACGTCCATTGTATATAGCTATTAGAGCTATTAACATTCAAATGGATGTTATCCTAATCGCTAGTGAATATGAGTCAAAGAAGTAAAATTATTTCTTTTATAAGGCAACTTGGCTACTCGTCTAGCCCAGTTTTTATCGATTGACTAATCAAAGTTTTTAAACTCTTGAACTTAAAAACGCATCTGAATCTAATTGGTTCACTCCTCGAGGTCTACCAATTTTATGAATGTAACTTGTTGGTCCCAAGTGGTCAGATGAGGTCTAGAGGGGGGGTGAATAGACCTCTGAAAATTTTTGAACTTAAAAACTTTTCAGTCTTCTGTCAGCAGACTAAGCTGATGAAGAACAGTAAGCAGACTAGTCTGATCGTGAACAAATCTTGAACAGACGACTGACCACTCTTCTTACAGTAACTTAGCTGTTTTTCAGCAAAACAGTTTTTCAAAGAGTATACTTGCAGCGGATTGTTTTAAAGTGTTTTTCACAAGTAGACTAAGTTCTTAAAAGATTTTATCCCCAGTTTTTAACAAACTCCTTTTGAAAATCTCTTAGGTAATTCAAGGTGTTTAAAAGTGCAAACTTTAAATATGCAAGAAAGCTTTAGATGCAAGATAACACAAAGAATTTTTATAGTGGTTATATGGATAAAAATCCTTTAGTCCACTCTTCCAGATCACACAGATTCTGGGTTATACTATAATCACTTAGATTACAATATCTCTCCACTTACACCTAGACAACAAATGTAAAGGCTGTAAGCTCACAATAGGAGTTCACAAAGAAAACCTATCCTCTGAAGTAGAATCACTCACAAAGATGGATTCTCACTTCGCACAACACTCAGCTATTACAAAATCACTCAGATAATGTTTTTCTGATTTCTTCAACTTGGTTTCTGTCAACAGATGACTTCCACCAGACGAGTGAGCTGTTCGAGCTTTTGAGACTTAGAGAAATTCTGCTTCAAAATTTCGATCTCTGATTGTTGTTGTGTGTGTCTCTCTTCGAACTTTGCTCTATTTATACTCGGATTTGAATTTATGACCGTTGAAGGAAATCAAATCTTCAAATCCAATCTTCAGCTCATTTGAAACGGCTCCCTGCAGCAATCGTACAGTGTACAGTACCTTTCTGTCCATCGCATTTAATGCTGCATTTAATGCACTCTGCTGATCAGAGGATATCTTCAATCATTTGCCATTACTACCCTTCTCTTTCAGCATTTATTACACCAAGTGCATTTATTACCGTTGGACTAATCTCTTGATCTCTTCTACTCTGCTGATCAAAACGACTCTGCTGATAGATACTCTGCTGATCAAATACTGAACTAATCTGATTTGACTCGGCTGATGACCTACCCTTCTGTTCGCTGTTTCAGCATGAGATCACTAGTCTTCTGAGCTTTGAACTTTGAACTCTTCTGATGTCTTCTTTTACTTGTTCAAAATTCTTCTAAGGGAACTAAGCTTTCCATACTTAGCTGATTATGATGTTTTGGAAATCATCAAAACCTTCCCTTAATTACTTGTCTTCTTTGCACTTCATCTTCATCTTCATCCAACAATTTCCCCCTTTTTGATGATGACAAAACTTCAGCTAAGTACCTGTACCTGAACTAAAGTTTTGATCCTCAAAAATTTCTGAGATAGAAATAGTTTGTTGGATTAAAACTTGCAATTTTATAGATATTGAACTGATTACATATTACAAGTTTGTTCAGATGAGTCGTGCAAAAGGAAATTACAAGGATTTTAAGATAAAGTAAGGTCTAGTCTAAACTAGTCTTCTTCTTTCTTTTATTCTTCAGCTTCCTTGTCTTCTTTTCCAGATTCTTCAGCAGGTTTGGAAGTTCCAGCCTCCAAATTTTGCTTTAACAGCTCTAACTTCTTTCTTTTAACATCAGGATCAAGCTGTTCTTCAGCTGAGTCCTTAGCAGCAGCTATCTCCTTATCAGATTTAGCTTTTGCTTCAGCTTCAGTTTCTTCAGCAGCTTCATCTTCTTCTTCTGTGATCTTATCATCTGTTGATCTGCTTGTGCCTTCATTTGCTGCTTCATTCCTATCTTCATCATCAGCAGATTCTTCCAACACTTCTGTTCTTTCAGCAGAGGATGCCTTATCCTCCCTTTCTTCCTCCCTTTCTTCCCTTAGTACCTTATCTTCCCCCTTTTTGTCATCATCAGCAGGGTCGACTTGATAATCTGGTAAGATTGGGGTGATCAGAAGTGAATCACATAGAAGTTTGATGTTTTCTTCCATAGCATGCATTTGAGCCTTTTGGTTCAGTTGAGTTGCTCTGAATGCATCTAGTTGAGCTTGTTGATTCAGTTGATTGGCTTCAAAATTATCCATTCTTTTAGAACAGCTTCACCTTGGTCACCTAGCTGAATTTGAGTTGCCAGAATCCAGTCAGCAGATGCCTTGAAGTCTTTCATCATGTTATCTAAGGTTTCATCCTTAGCTTGGATAGCTATTTCAACTGTTTCCGTGATGTTTCTCCAACCTTCAGCTGTGCTTTGAGTTCTTCTTCTGATAATATCCATGTCTTGACAAATGGACTTAACATTTTGAACAGTATCATCTATCAGATTTGATGGAACAGCAGCAACTGTCTGATTGGGTTGACTCACAGCAGCCAACACATCTGCTTTTATCTCCTCCTTCATTTCCTTCATGGATTTGATAATCATTTGTTGGATGGAGTCCAACAGATTAGTCTGAGCACTTTGAGAAGTTGAAGGAACTTCTGTTGGAGTAGCAGACACGGTTTCCTTGAGAGGTTGCTCTGATGGTTGAGTTATCATTGCAAGGGACTGATCTGCTGGATCACCAGCATGGCTTGGAGTGCTTTCCTTCTCCTTAGCTTGATCATCTCCTTCAGCAGCAACTTCTTTTTCCTTTATCTGATCTGCTGGAATTTCTTCTTCCTTCTTTGATTCATCAGCAGCATCAGACTTATCATCCTGCGCTTTGTCTTGATCAGATGGGTCTGATGTACCCTCAATTTGCTTTGGTTGATCAGAGGACTCTGCTTCTTCTTTATCAGCAGGTGATATAATCTTCTTGACAGTCTCAACTGTCCTCATCAATCCTTCATTGTCCACTGCTGACCTGTTAGAAATCCAAGTAAAGTTATCAAGAGGAATAAAAGTAGATGATGGTTCCTCAGGCAGCTCTTCAAAAGGTTTGAGATTTGGTCCATAGACAATGTGTTTGATGTTTGGAAGAGGGACCAATGAGCTTGGTTGTCCCCTTAACTTCCTTGATTTCTTTGCCCAAAGCTGCATTGCTTGAGCAATAGCCAACTTTATGGATCTTTCCTTGAGGTCTTCTGATTCATCATAGTCCTCAGGAACAGATTCAAAGATCTTCTTTGCTTCGGCCTTAGCTGTGTGACTTATCATTTGCCTCAACCTGTCCAGAAAGAATTCTGAATCAAGTGCTTGGATTAAAGATCCAGTTCCTAGCCACTTCAGTACCCAGGCTTCTGTAGCATTGAATTCTTTCCACTTGGCCATTTCAGCAGGGCTCTTTGTTAGTCTGAATTCCCTCCATCTGTTGTATTTGATCTTTTCAGAATGGAAGAGTGTCAGACGGTTGATCCTTTCATTTTCAGCATCTAGCCTCTTGAGAAATTCTTCAAAGATAGCAGGGTCATCCCTGACAATATCTAGAGCTAATCTGATTTCCTCTCTTCTCTTTGGCTTTATCTTTGGTGCAGGCATAGCTGGTATTGGTTTGTTTGGATCCTTTTGTTCATCAATAACTAGCCCACCACTATGCTGAGTTCCATGAGCATCCTTGATGCTTGCTTCAATGACAGCAGCCAATTCTGCTGCCTCAACAGCATCTCTCTGCTCTTGAGTCATCTTGCTGGCCTCTTCTTCCAGCCTTTTTAACTCTAGGCTTTTCAGCCTATCTTCTTCTGCCTTCTCTGGAGCAATCCTTTGCTTTTCAGCATCGTCTTGTCTTTTCTTTTCTGCAGCAGTCAGGTAAGTTGCAGTTTTCCCAGTCCTTTTTCTTCTTGATTCAGGACTCTCAACTGCTTGAATTGGAGTTGCAGCAACAGGGTTTGGATGCAGAAGGAGTGTCTCTCCTTCACCTATTGTGGCAGTCTGCTGATCTTCTCCAGCTTCAGCAGATACTACAGCAGAAGAGTCTGTAGTAGAAACTCCAATTGTGGAAACAACTTCTTCAGTAGATGAAACAACAGGTTCTTTGATCATCAATGGTCTCTCAGCAGATGTTGTAGTTTCTCTTACTGTTTCCACTGGTTCTTCAGAGAAAGTAACCTTTCTCTTCACCTTAGATTTTGCAATCCTTTTGGTAGGGGGTTTGGCAGTGGGAGGTCCCCTTGCCTCACTTCTAGTTCTTAACCTTTTCAATCGTTGAAGAGGCATTTCTTCCTCTGATTCAGTCCTTTCAGGAGAGGAGTCAGTCTTCATCTGCTCAATCTCCTTGGTGAAATCTTCAATTACCTTATCTGGGACTGCATCTTCAGATTGTGCTGATTCAGTCTCAACAGCAGACTGTGCTGTTGGCTCAGCAGGCTGACTAGTCTGGCCATCCTTCTTGCTCTTCTTAGAAGGGGCCTTTTTGGATTTTGCAGGGGCTTTTCTCTTAGGTTTCTCCACTATTTGTCTGACTGGCTCGTAGAGTTTGAACTCTTTACTGCCATGAGTTTGCTTCCCACCACCCATAGGGCAATGTAGTGAGGCAAACAGATTACTTAGTAAAATAGCATGAGAATGTCTCTTATCACTTAGTAACTCATACACGTGAGCAGCCCAGTTAACCTTCAAGCCGTAGTAAATGCACACCATTGTGCAGTATCTCCTTCTGGGTAATCCATCCAGAGAGCTTGTGCTGCAATCCAGTATCTTGGCAATAATATCAGCAAACCTCTGATATTCATCCTTCAGCTGGGTCTTCATCAAAGTCCCAGTCATCTCCTCTCCTTCCTTAGCACAAATAGTCCAAAATTCCTCTTCCTTTTCAGACGCAAGGTCTGTCACATCTCCTCCCTTGTTCGTCATCTTATAAATTTCACTAAGAACAGCAGCAGATACAGCAATCTTCTTACCACCAATAACCGCTGTCATAACAGTGTCATCACTGTTGAATTTTCTGGTCATGTAGAAATGGTAAACATCCTCTAAGTAGACTCTATCTTCATGAGCTTCTAAAACAGGAACCAACGATGCTTCTTTGATCTTTTCCAGTAATGAACGCATCAGGTCAGTGCCAGAGAAATGGAATTTGCTGTAGTTGAAGTACCTTCCCTCAATAATCTTGTCCATTTCAGAGATTAGTGAGTAGATTCTGCAAAAGAGCAGTGAACTTTCGAAGCAATAGGGTTTGAGAGTTAGAGAGTTTGAGAATTTTTGAGTGCGTAAGACGACTGTACTGTTTAGATCGGATTTTATAGGTTTCCTTTTGATTAGGTTTCCGTGATTTATCTGAACCGTTGATCTAATCTGACAGTTTTAAATCGTGTGGTTAGGAGAAGCGGATTTCAATTTTATTATTTTAATGTCAGATGGGCGGGAAACTCTATCGACACT